>JAKSZT010053928.1:11310200-11382188 GCA_026826555.1 Tolypeutes matacus
CTGAAAAGACACTTCTCCAAGGAAGAAATACAAATGGCTAAAAAGCACATGAAAAAATGCTCAACATCACTTGCTATCAGGGAAATGCAAATCAAAACTACAATGAGATACCATCTTACACCCATCAGAATGGCAGCTATTAAAAAAACAGGAGACACTAAATGTTGGAGAGGATGTGGAGGAATAGGAACCCTCATCCACTGCTGGTGGGACTGCGGTATGGTCCAGCCACTGTGGAGGACAGTTTGGCGGTTCCTCAGAAAACTAGCAATAGATCTTCCGTATGAATCAGCAATTCCACTGCTGGGTATATACCCAGAAGAACTGAAAACAAAAATACAAACAGATATATGCACACCAATGTTCATAGCGGCATTGTTCACCATTGCCAAAAGTTGGAATCAGCCCCGGTGCCCATCAACAGACGAATGGATAAGCAAAATGTGGTACATACATACAATGGAATATTACTCAGCTGTAAGAAGGAACAAAGTGCTAACACATGGAATAGCGTGGATGAATCTTGAAGACCTTATGTTGAGTGAAGCAAGCCAGGCACTGAAGGATGAACAGTATATGACCTCACTGATCTGAACTGAGGAAAGTAAGCAGTCTCTGAGAACCATTGTCTGAAAGATAGGTTAACAAAGGAGAGTAATAGAAGAGCAGGCTTTGAGCCATCACCCATATGGACATAATCTATGGTAAAGGGATAGAGTGAGGTTGCATGTTGGGGGATGGGGCAGATGAGTGATGGTGTTCCTGGGTTTGGTGGTGCAGCACTGGGGGGGGGGCTGGATTAGGAAGGGCTGGTTCAAATCCCCAGGGCATGTAACTGTGAATCTTGACATTCCATGGGTTGGGAGAGGGGGGTATCACGGGCCCTGGGGGGCTGGGGAGAAGGGAACAGTCAAGATCTAATGGGTTGTTTGGTGGTCATGGGGAAGGTTTTTCATTACCTTACAGTAATGGACACAGGACATGGTAAATATCATCAAAATTATTAAACTGTATCATCTAAATTGTAAACTATACTGTAAATCTCTGACAATGTTTAGTTGCTATATTTTGCTATCTGCATAACAGTTATAACAATGCTAACAACCAAAAAAAAAAAAGGGGGGCGGAGTTAATATGGGGTGGGGAAGGGGGAGTGGTTTGGTATCTGGGAGTCTCCGGCACTCCGTGTGTGACTTTGCTGTGACCTAAACTTCTTTGAAAATTAAATGAAAAGTTGGGAGACAATGGGGATTGAGAGGAGGAAGGTGTCATGGCACACCAGACATCCGATAACACAGTGATAAAGGGAAGGAAAAAAGGGAAAAAAGAAAGGAGAAAGGAAAAAAAATGAATATATATATATATATATATATGTATGTATATATTTTAAAGGCATTTCCTTTACTTTTTTGCCCATTTTTTGAATGTCCCAATCCACTAATTATATTTTATTTTGTTTTGTTCTTTGTTTGATTATTTGTTTTTTTCCCTTCTCTCTTCCCCCCCCCCCGAGTTTCCTTATGTTTGTCTCTTGCATGTACGCTTATCACACTTGTTTCTTTTTCCTAGTAAGTGTATTTGATTATTTTATGGACTAAACGTTCATGGAGGATTTGGATCACAGAAGGGTTACAATGGGTACTGCGGGGGATTGTTGGGGGGGTTTCGTGGGGATTGGTTCATCCGAATATACATGAAAGATATACAAAATCATTCAAAGGATCGGGGGATGGGGCATGGTCACGATGGGTGGATAATCACACAATAAATGAGGGAATCTGAATTCCTAGCCTGGAGAGCTCTGTCACAATCTCCAAGGGAGCAACAATAGTCCTCTGAGTGTAGGGACAGTGCCTGTCAAAATAGGATGACCCACTGATGTTTTTGTTTTTTTTTTTTTGTTATTGATGACTACCCTTGTGAGTCTTTGCTCTTGTAAATGAGACTTAGCCTGCAGTTGTGGGGTGCCTAAGGGTTGCCACCTGTGAGCCTCCTTGTTGCTCAAATGTGGCCTCTCTCTAAGCCAAACTCAGCATATGATTGCATTACCTTCCCCCCAACGTGGGACATGACTCCCGGGGATGAGCCTCCCTGGCAACGAGGGATTAATACCAAGTGCCAACTGGCAGCTTTGCACAGTGGCAGTATCGTAGCCAATGAGGTTTATCCGAGGCACGATTACTGCTAATTGAAAACTTTTCCCAAGTGCCAACTGGCAACACAACTGGAAAAAGACTTTGAATAAAAGGGGGAAATGGTAAAGACAAACGATTTCAAGTGGCTAAGAGACTTCAAAGAGAGTCAGGAGGTCATCCCAGAGGTAACTCTTATGCACACCTCAGTAGGAGCTCATAGAACATCTAAGTGCCTATCACCCCACTCAGTGGGGTTCCTGAAAGCTCCAGAGACACCCTGGTCCTATATGGGAGGGGATGGCCCCAGAGACTGATGCCTATCAGTGGGTTTTATTTTGGAGTCTGTGCTCCTGAGAGTGACAGAGTTGGACTCAAATAAGTCCTCCCTGCACATGGTTCACCAGTCCCTTCTATTCAAACCTATATGCGATGCTGGAGTTTTTAGGTATACTTCTAGAGACTGGAGCCTCCCGCCTACCTATGTGCCAGGTGTGCATGAAATCTAGGTGGAGCTGCAACTCCTACCCTACAGCTCAGTGGACTCATCCAAGTCACCTGGTGAGGAGACAACGATGGGAAATGGCCATCCCAGGGAATGGAGAGGGCCTGCATCTGCAGGCAGGATCATCCCACCCACCATATCCATGGGATATAAGCCCTCTCTCACTTGGAGTTGGAGTGGACATCACCATCCCAGTCCCCTCAGGATTGGGGGAAGAACTATGGACTAGAGTGGACTTGATGGTATTCTCTTGTTCACATATGGTGATTCTAGCAATGCAAGAAATTATAACATTGAGGTGGAGCCAGTGGCCACTTGACACTTTTGGGGTAGGGAGGGGACGAGCAGTTGAAATACAGTGGCTTCTTTGGGAGTTGGAGGTTGTCCTGAGTACTGTTGTGGCAACGGATGTAGGCCATTTTAAATCAGCACACACCACTCAGAACTGAGTGGGAGAGAGTGTGGTCTACAGTGTGAACTGTGGTCTATGGTTGGTGACAAGGCTCCAGGATGTGTAAGTTCATTGAGGGTGGTGGGCCACACTGTGGGAGATGTTTGTGTGGGATGTGATGGGAGGTGTGGGAGGTGGGCAACATGGGAATCCCAGTGGGTTCCGTGTGGTGTTTTGGGTGATCTGGGCGCCTCTTAGAATATATGTATGTATATATATATATATATATATATATATATATATATGGACAACATTTTTGTAAGCAGGTGCACATGTGTGCATGTATATTTATATATTATTTTGCAGATGTTTGTATGTGTTGTGAGAATTTTGATTTTTACCCATAAAAAAAAAAAAAAGTAAGTAAATAAATAAATCTTAAAAAAAAAAAAAAAGGGGGCACCCAAATAGGAAAAGAAGTAAAACTATTACTATTCACTGATGATATGATCCTATATCTAGAAAATCCTAAAAAAATCCACAACAGAGTTCCTAGAACTAATAGATTTTTTACAGCATAATCGTGGGATACCAGATTAATATGCAAAAATCAGTAGTGTTTCTATACACTAGTGATGAGCAATCTGAGGAGGAAATTAGAAAAAAAAATTCCATTTATAATAGCATCTAAAAGAATCTAATATTTAGGAATAAACTTAACCAAGGGTATAAAGAACCCGTATTCACAAAACTCCAAAATATTTCTAAAAGAAACCAAAGAAGACTTAAATAAATGGAAGGGTATTCCATGTTCATAGACTGGAAGACTAAATATCATTGAGATGTCAGTTCTACCCAAACTGACTTACAGATTCAATGCAATCCCTTCAAGGCAATTTCTTAAACCTTACACCCAAAGAACAGGCAAGGAAAGAAAAAATAGATAAATAGGACCTCCTCAAAATTAAACACTTTTGTTCCTCAAAAGACTTTGTCAAGAAAATAAAAAGGCAGCCTACTCAATGGTAGAAAATATTTGGAAACCACATATCAGATAAGGGTTTGATACCTATATTATATAAAGAGATCATATAACTCAATGATAAAGAGATAAGCAACCCAATTAAAAAATGGGCAAAAGACTTGAACAGACATTTATCCAAAGAGCAAATGGCCAAAAAACACATAAGAAAATGTTCAACATCACTAGCTACTAGGGAAATGCAGATCAAAACTAAAACGAGATAACACTTCATACCTATAGAATGGCAATTATTTAAAAACATAAAACTACAAGTGCTGCAAAGGATGTGTAGAAAAAGGAACACTCCTTCACTGTTGGTGGGAATATAGAATGGTACAGCCTCTTTGGAAGACAGTTTGGCAGTACCTCAAGAAAGTGAATATAGAACTGCTGAATGATCCAGCAATACCATTACTAGGAACATATTCAGAAGAAATGAAAAGCAAGGATGTGAACTGACATTTGCACATGGATGTTCATAGCAGCATTATTACAGCCAAGGAACAGATAAACATAATGTGGTATATACATACAATGGAATACTATTCAGCTGTAAGAAGAAATGAAATCGGGATATACACAACAACATAGATGAAACTAGAAGATATTATGTTGAATGAAACAAGTCAGACACAAAATGACAGATATTGCATGGTCTCACTAATATGAACTGACTACAATGAGCAAACTCATGGAGGTAAACTCTAGAGTGTAGGTTACTAGGAAATAGAATATGGGCTGAGAATGGGAGCTGATGCTTAATGTATGTAGAATTATTAATAAGGTTAATTGTAAAAGTGTGGAAATTGATAGTAATACATTATAGTGAGTAAAACTAACACTGCTGATTTATAAATGTGATTGTGGCTGAAAGTGGTAGTCTGTAGACGTAAATGTCAATTGAAAGGAAAATAGAGAATAATACAGGGAATGTATAACACAGTGATTTCAGTGGTAGATTACGATTGTGGTTAACAGTATAAATATAAGAATGCCCTTCTTTTACAAAGTGCTAAGAAAATGGTGATACACAGGAAAATTACAACTAATGTAACTTATGGATGATAGTTAAGAGTAATACTGTAATATTTTGCAACAATGGCAAGAAGATATTTCAATTCTAAGGGACAATATTATGGGGGTATAAACAGGTATGGGAGTTTTCATTTTGGAGTAATGAAAACATTCTAAAATTGACTGAAGTGATGACAGCCCAACTTTGTGATGAAAATGAGAGCCACTGAGAGTACACTTTAAATGTCTTGTACAAAGCATGGGACTGTATAACACAGGGAATACAGTGGTGGAATATGGCCTATGGTTAACAGGACAAATATAAGAATGTTCTCTCATGAACAATAACAAACATATAACACTAATATAGTATGTTAATAATTGGATGGGTTGGGGAAAAATACACCAAATGTAAGATGTGGGTTATAGTTAGTATTTTGACGATGCTCTTTCATAGTTTGTAACAAATGTTTCACAACAATACAAGGTGTTGATGGTGGGGTGATGTATGGGAGCCCTGTAGGATGATGTGAAAGTTTTGTTAATTCACAACCTTTACTATACACTTATTGTTTATGCATGTTCATGTATGAATGGTATACTTCAATAAAATTTTTAAAGAATGCAAAATAGGTGGAAACGTGAACAAAAGATAAAAAGAAGTAAAGAATTCATTTAAGAGGTCAGATATTTCACTGAAAAGATTTCAATAAAACAAGAAGAGAAATAGAGGGGAGGAAATTATGAGAGAAGCAACAACAAAAAATGTATACAGCACTGAAGAAAACAAGTCCTTAGCATGAAATGACTTACCTAGTTGCAAGCAGAATAGAAATAGAAAAGCCTGTTCTAACACTTTTTATGAAATTTCACAACTCCAAAGAGAAAGAGAAAACCACTCAAACTGCAAGAGACTAAATATCAGATTACCTGTAATGGAAAAAGAATCAATCTGGTGTCAGACTTACGATGAGCAAAAATAGATGCCAGATTATATTGGAATGACTTGTTGAAATTTTAAAGAAAAACTAATTTGAATTTAGAATGCTATACCCAACGATGCTGTGAATACAGGATACAGGTAAAATAAAGCCACTTTCTGACATGCAACTGTCAAACTTTTTCTTCACTCTATTTCTGATAAAGTAACTTGAGGATATACTTCAGCAAAATCAGGGCAAAAACAAGAAAAGAGAAGGAATAAAACCCCAGAAAACAATGCCTCTTACATAGAAGTGTAGCTTAGAGAAGTCTCACAATGACAGCTGTACAACAAGCCAAGAAAACAAATAATTGATACTGGAGAAGGAAATTGAGGGCCATTGAAGGAATTTCATTAGGGGGAAAGTAGATTCTTTATATAGTATGACTGATAAAATGAATAATAATGAGGAACAGGTAAATGAATATATTGCTTCTAAGAGTAAGCAGAAATAAGAGTGTGATGGTTAGTCTCATGTGTCAGCTTGGTTAAGTAATGGTACTCATGTTGTTTGGTCAAGGAAGCACTGGCCTAATCTTTACTGTGAAGACATTTTGTGGACTTAAATCATCATTAAGTTAATTACATCTATGGCTGATTATATCTACAGTCAACAGAGGAGATTGCCTTCAATGAGAGAAGTCTCATCCAATCAGTTGAAGGCCTTAAAAGGAGAAATGATGAATTCAGCAGTAAGAAGTGGGAATTTCCATCTCTACTTCTGCCAGCCAGCTTCTCCTGGAGAATTCATCAAAAACCTTCATCAGAGTTTCCAGCTTACAGCCTGCCCTAGGGAATTTGAACTCATGTATCCCCACAGTTGTGTGAGAAAATTTTATAACATCTCATAATAAAAAAATCTGTTTCCCTAGAGAACCCTGACTAAGACAAAAGACAATTAAATATCTCAGAAAAAACTGAAAACAATAATACAGTGAATATTAAAATATGAAGCAAATTATAATATGATTTTAAAACATTGAAAGTAAAAGAGAGAGAAAGCATGCTACTTGACCTGTATGCTAGAAATATGTACTTTCAAGTGGTACAGGTGTCATTATATTTAATTATTACATAAACTTCATTATACTTTGGAAGGAAAAAGTAAGGGGTTTAAACCTAGTTTTATCCAATTCATTTCTATTCATCCCATAAATTAACAATTATTCCGAGCTAAGAAACAGAACACATTTTATACATTCTAAGGGAAAGTTGCTACTTATTTTGAAGATGATTCCTGATTTTGGTGTGAGTTGTTCCTGCTGTCCCAGGAGTGTCTAGAACTTCCAAGGGCGGTGGCTAACTGCATTCTGAAAAACACACCTAATGAAATCACCTGCCCAATGTTATCTAAGGCACCTCAATTACATAAGAAGCCATTCTTGTAATGGCGGTAGAAATGCCAGAAACGGCCATGGCACAGTTTGCCACATCTAGACCTGCTCAAACTGCTGGGAGCTGTTAATTGACTGCAGCCAAGAAGGTCTTGGCATATGAAGGTCTGTGCTGACAACTGTTACATTGGCATTAGATACACTGATGTCAGAAATAGAGATGCCTAAAGACAGAGCTCCGGCATGGAAATGCAACACCCTCCTCAAGACACTGGGAGGTTGTGGTGGGTGGTGAGAACTAGCCACAACTATTGGTATCTAGGAAGGGTTATTGAAAAAAGGGAAGGAAGGAAAAATTAAATGACTGATTGAGTAAATAATATTCTGACCAGTTGGTCTAGTCAGGTCTATAACCTAAGTGGGTATTTCTCTCATGAATATCCTTAGTGGGTATTCCTCTTACAAATGTTTAGCATTTGAAAATGTGTCTTGCTTATTTTTCATAATATTCTTAAATGTAGCACATGCTTTGTTCTCTATTTTACCATTTCTCAAAATCTAAGTAAGATTCATGCATGCAAGATTTATACCTGACATATATCAAACACTCAATAAAGATCAGCTATTATCATTTTTTAAGAGTTGGGGAATAATAGAGGGCTAGAGATAGAGATAAAAATAGAGATAGAGATAGCGCTAGCATTAGAGGGAGGTAGGAGGACAAGAGAAAGAAAAGAGAGGCGAAATCAAATCAAATATTATCTCTCATACCTAACAGAATTTGTTAACCACCAGGCTTAGACTGATAGTGGGAAAATCCAAGGCTTTTGGTCTTTCTATCAGTTAAACTGCATAACAACCAGCCACTAGCATGAACTGATCTTATGAACAATAAACTTTTTTTTAAGTTAGGGAACAAAACACATTTATTTACAGTCTTAAGCCAGTGAATTAGATTTCAAATGCAGGCATATATACAAAATATATGTTGTTATTTTGCATTGGCAACAAAGATTAATTGCTCCACAGTACTCAAGGTACAAGAAATGTCACAATTTTTATGCTCTTGCACATATCAAATCATATCTGGGGCTGAGACCACTCAGTTGAATAAAAAAAGTTCAGCCTTGGACTAACATAGTGACTAACATAATGAACCCAGAGGTGGATGAGGATTGAGGATTGTGGTTACTAATACAAATGCAAGAATGTTCTTCTATGAACTAGAACAAATGTATATCACTATTACAAGATGGTATTAATATGATGATGCACGGAAAAATACGATGAATATAATTTATAGACTATAGTTTACAGCAACACTGTAATATTCTTGCATCAATGTCAAAGAAGGTACTACATCAATGCTAAAGGTCAATAATAGGGGATATCATATTTTTTTCTTTTGGACTAAGGAAAACCTTCACAAATGTACAGAGGTGATGACTGTATAACTCTAGGATGAAAGTAAGAGCCAGTGAATATACACTTTGGATAGAATGTACAAGGCATGGGACTGTACAACATAGTGAACCATGTGGTGGAAGATGGACTGTGGTTAACAGTACAAATATGAGTGTTCTCTTATGAACTGTAACAAATGCATAATACTAATACAAAGTGTTAATAATAGGGGGTATATGAAAAAAATATACCAAGTGTACACTGTGGACCATAGTTAGTGGTCACAGTCTGATCATGTTCTTTCATAATCTGTAACAAATATTCCACAACAATGTAAGGTATTGGTGGAGGAGTGATGTACGGGAATTCTGTACATTATGCATGATTGTTTTGTAAGCTCACAACTTCTCTAATAAAAAAAATATTTTAAAATTCAGTCTTGGAGCTTCTTGCTCCTTTCCTTAGGTTAAGGCAGAACCTAGGACTAGGCGACCTAGGAAATGGGGGAGGGAATATTTTGCTCAATAATCTGTTGTTTCTGTTGATGAAGATGCTCCTGAGTGGAATAAGGGAACCCCCTTCATCCAGAGGACAAAAAGGCCCAAAACTTGAGAATGCAAATGCTAAGGGGGAAATGCCTTTTCATTATTTATGGGATGAGTCTATAATATCAGGAAAAGAAATGACACCAATAAGTTTCTTAATTCATTTGTTACATATGCAAGAAGAAACATTTGCATAGAAAATATTCACTCCCTCTAAATCCTCTTTCATTCTATTTCTTAAACTGTCCAAGAGTCCATTTGTATTCAGAATTGGTGAGTAGAATTAGGTGGTCTGTGAGAATAAGATGTTCCAAGAGATTTCCAAGTATATTAATGACATTTCAATATTGTACCTTCTTATGAGGGAGAAGGTTTTCCTTTCACCTCTTAGATGAATTGAAAATCATTTATACATAATTTTCCTCATATTTGCCCCAGAAAATGTGCTCAGCATTTTAGAGTCAACTTTGTTTTCTCATGTTAGGTAGTAACAAGAAGGAAGAATGGAAAAAAGGATAGGAGAGAGAGAAGGAAGCGAACAAGGGAGGGAGGGAAGGAAAGAGGGAGGAAAAGAGGGAGGGAAGGGAGAAAGGGAGGGAAGAAAAAAGAGGGAAGAGAGGGCTGAACGAAAAAAAGAAGGGCCACTGGCTCTACATTAATGTTGTAATTTCTTCCATTGCTTGAATCACAATATGTCTGTAACAGAATACCAGTAAGTCCACTCTAGTCCATAGCTCTTCCCCCAATCCTGAGGAGTCCGGATGGTGATGTGCACTCCACCTCCAATTGAGAGGGGGCTTATATCCCATGGATGAGATGGGTGGGCTTAACCTGCCTGCAGCTGCAGACTCTCTCCATCCCTGGGATGGCCATTGTCCATCATCATCTCCCCACCAGGTGTCCTGGGTGAGTCCATTGAGCTGTAGAGTAGGAGTTGCAGCTCCACCGAGATTCCGGGCCCAGCTGGCACATGGACAGCCCAAAGACTCCAGTCTCTGGATGTACACCTACGAACTCCAGCACCATGTATAGGTTTGAATAGAAGGGACAGATGACCCATGTGCAGGGAAGACATATTTGAGTGAACTCTGTCACTCTCAGGAGCACAAATTCCAAAGTAGGGACCACTGGCAAGGCACCAAACTCTGGAGCTATCTGACCTGACATGGGACCTGGGTGTCTCCAGAGCCCTGAGGAGCCCCTCTGTTCGGGGTGATATCCACTTTGGAAGTCCATGAGGTCCCACTGAGATGTGTATAAGCATTACCTCTGGGATGACCTCCCAACTCACTTTGAAGTCTCTTACCCACATCAACTCATTTGTCTTTACCTTTTCCCTCTTTTATTCGAGATCTTTTTTCCAGTAGTATTGTCAGTTGGCACTTGGTAGTAATCCCTCGGTGCCAGGGAGGCTCATCCCTGGGAGTCATGTCCCATGCTGAGAGGAAGGTAATGCATTCATATGCTGAGTTTGGCTTAGAGAGAGGCCACATTTGAGCAATAAGGAGGCTCTCAGAAGGCAACCCTTAGGCACCCCATAACAATAGGCAAAGTTTCAATTTCAAGAGCAAAGACTCATAAGGCTAGTCATCAATAACAAGGGCCCATCAGTGGATCATCTTCCTTTGCCAGACTTTGCCCCTGCACTTGGGCGTCTGTTGCTGCTCCCTTGGAGAATGTGGCAGAGCTCTGCAGGATGGGAATTCAGTATTCTTTCATTTATTGAATGATTCTCCACCCACTGTGACAATGCCCCGTGAACATATGAACAATTTTATATACCTTGTATGTATGTGCAGGTGAACTTCCTCCCATGCACCCCCCATCCCTGACAACCCCCCACCAATGATCCTCTCCCACCTCAGTTGTAACCCTTCTGTGAGCCAAAGATTCTTTAAAGATGAAGCCAATACAAGAGCCAAATACAATTAATAGGAAAATGAAATAATAATGATAAGTTTAAATGTAAGAGGAACCTTAAAAAAAAAAAAACTAAAAATTAAATTAAATTAAAAGATTGGGATATTTAAAAAATGAAAAATATTTAAAAAAAAATTTTTTTTTGACATTTTGCCTTTTATCACTGCAAAATCTGCTGTCCAGTCTGTACCGTGGCACCTTCCCCCTCTCATTCCCCAGTGTCTCATTATTTTTCATTTTGTTTTCAAAGAAGTTTTAGGTCATAGCAAAGTCACACACAGAATACAAGAGACTCTCATATACCCAAACTCCTCCCCCTTTCCTCACCCCATATTAAAACCTTTTTGTATGGGGATGGTAGCATTGTTATAACTGATATACAAATAGTGAAACATAGCTACTAAACACTGTCAATGGTTTACAGTATGGTTTACATTTTTGACCGTACACTTTTATAAATTTTGATGATATTTACCATGTCCTGTGTCCATCACTGTAAGGTAATGAAGAACATTTCCACTGACCACTAAATACCCCCTGTTTGATCTATTCTGTTCCTCCCTCCCCAATCCCCCAGGGCCCATGACAAACCCCCTGGCTTGACTCATTGGATGACAAGATTCATAGTTACATGCAACAAGAGGTCTTGACACACTGGTTTGTCCTCCCCTATTAGGAAACATCCTTGCTTTTGAGAGATCCCCGCCTGTCTATTTCTGAATGAATCAGTCCTCCCAAAGATGGGAGTCCAACTCCCTTCCGCTCATTATGTGGGTCTCCACCCACTGATACAACACATTATGACAGGATGAACACTTACACACTCCCTAGAAGCCTGCTCCAGGTGTGCCCTGTCCCGAATACCCCCGCAACCAGCACCCTAAACCAGTGACCCTTCCTTGTCATATTGCCATAAGAGCATTCCTACCTCCGTACTTTCAACCTCATACTCACAAATCCCAAGTGTTCACCTGGTCCCTCTCCCATTTACCATAGATTACGTCCATATGGGTGATGGCTCACAACTTTCTCATCTCTTTCTCTTTCTTGTAAACCTATCTTTCAGACAATAGCTCTCTGAGACTGCTCAATTTCCTTAATTCATATCAGTGAGGTATTATACTGTTCATCCTTCAATGCCTGGCTTCCTTCACTCAACATAAGTTCTTCAAGATTCATCCATGTTATCCCATGTGTTAGCACTTTATTCCTTCTTACAGCTGAGTAATGTATGTATGACCACATTTTATTTATCCATTCATCTGTTGATGGGCACCTGGGTTGATTCCAACTTTTGGCAATAGTGAACAATGCTGCTATGAACATTGGTGTGCCACTGGACACTCTGGGGGCAGGGAGAGGGAAAAGCAGTAGTAATAGAGGGGCTTTTTTGGAACTTTGGAATTGTCGTGAGTTAATCTGCAACAACAGATACAGGCAATTTTATATCCTCATATAACATGCAGAACTGTGTGGGAAAGAGTGTGGTCTACAACGTGAACTATGGTCCATGCTTAGTGGCAAAGCATCAGGATGTGTATATCCATTGCAGGTGATGTGTCACACTAATGAAGGATGTTTATGTGGGAGGTTGTGGGAGGTGTGGGAGGTGGGGCATATGGGAATCCCTATAATTTTTATGTAACATTTATGTAATCTAAGAATCTTTTTTAAAAAATATTAAAAAAATAAAATAAAAAGAAAGAAGGGACCTCAATCTAAATAAAAGATGAGAGATGAGAAAAAGGTCAGATTTTTACCTTTATTGTTACAAATAAAAATCTGATTCTAAAGGTTGTATTTCCTTTCAAAAGTATAAATTCCAAACTTTTTGGGAAGACCTGAATTTGAAGTTTTGGAAGATTCTGATGAAGTTTGTTTCATTCAAACTTTACTTTGGCTTTGAAACAATAGCCAATATGAAGCCTCTTTATTTGAAACAGTCCTATGAAATCATTGAAGAAATCACCACACGGATGCTCTTGAGGACGCTGTTCATTGCATTATAGAGTGTCATTCTTATAAGGACCTTATGAAGAAATTTCTCACTCTGCAGTACCAAAACAAGTTGTGCTTTCCTTTTTCTTTATACAACTAAATCACTAAGTGATGGTATCATCCTTTTTCACACTAGCTGTTCAAAAGATGAGAGCTGGAAACAAGATGGTGGGCTTGCAGTGAGGATCTGTGGAGGCATGAAAATAGGTGTGCAGATTTTAAAAGCAGTTTTTCTTCAAAACATCTCTTTTTATACCATCTGACAAGCATCTTCATTCACCATGGCAGTAGCAGTAGTAAAATGGGAAACATAAAGCAGAACTATATTGAAACATTTATTTCCAATCCAAAACAGAGCTTTCTATTGTTTGTCACAAATCTATGTACTCTTCTCTTCCAGATGACTATAATTGCAAAGTAGAGCTTGCTTTGACATCCAATGGCCAGACAATAATATGCTACCACCTTCTGTGGATATATCATATGGCCACACAAAACCTATACCTTGACCATCTGGTGTGCCTAATAATGAAGAAACACATGACCAAGTGCTGAAAACCAGATTAGAAGAAAAAGATGACCATCTTGAGCAAGGACCCATGACAGAATAACTTAGCAAAATGTTCTGTACTACTAAACACTGTTGGTATCCTCTTGGACAGTATCACAGACGTCTCAGAAACATGAATCCTCCAAAAGACATGATTTTCAGGTTCTTACAAATCAAAAAGAAATGTTATCTTTTGCCTCATTTGCCATTTGAGAAAATCTAATCTGATGTATTCACTTATATGTTATATAATAAAATAGTAATAAAATATCTTCATATTAAAAAAAAGAGAGAGAGAGATGAGAGCCATAACTAAAGCTCTCCTTGGGCCAAGTCCTGGATCTCAAGAGAGTCGAACAGGTGGGGGGGGGGGCAGAAATATTGCAAAGGAAGATTATTCTAAACATAGAAAACTATAGAATGTAGAGGGATATAGAGTATAAGGAATTTAATCTCTAAAAAGATGGTGGAGACATTGATGAAGATAAGGAGAGAAGGAGGACACATACTGAGATGAGCAAGAGGTCACTGAGTAGCAAAAGACTATGGGAGAGCCAGAAATATCATAAGATGCACATCTAGGAACTGAAAAAAAACACAGGTACCTAGGATCACTTAGAATGGGTGTCCACATAGGGCTTACACATTTCAACAGGCATTGGTGTACATGTGCTTTAATCCAGGGTATTAATCGATGCCTTATTGCTAATACAGTATCACTGAGGAAAGGTTAACTTTTATTTCATATATTGTTTAAATATCACAAATAAATATGATTTTCATATTGTACATGTTTCCATCCAAAAATATTTAAAATAATAAAATAACCAAATACTTGTTTTAGGTTTTTTTGAATAAAAGCGTAAATTACACCCAAAAAATGTTTTAATCCAGAACAACACATTTTTCTGAGTTCCAGGTAAATAAAGATTTTAAGTCTACTTAATGAAATAAGACCTTTGTTTCCTCCAAAGGATCATTCTATTAAATAAGCAATACCACAGGTACAGAACACAAAACAGGAAATATACTGCAAATCTAATTAATAAATGATATTCTGGCTTTACAGCATGACAAATCTTAAGATCAAGAAATTTTGGATTGACAATAATCAACTCGTGTTTCTATTCAACTGTTTTCCATGAGAAATTCAAATTAAATTATGCTAAGTAGCAATTAAATATAAACTCTTCAGAGGAATTTAGTTTTATTTCCAGTAAACCCAAGCCTTCATAAAAGCCATTAATTAGTGTACCTTTTGTCTCAGTAGGGAAACTAAAAATTGAAGCACTTGAACTTCATTTAACCTTAAAAGGGGCCTCTACAGGTTCAACTTGAAATGTTTAAGGGGAAGGTGGGGTAGGAGGGTATCAGAAAGAAAATATACAGGAAAACCAAAATGGAAATGGTTTTGAAGCAGTTTTTTGGACACTAGTTAAAATAGCCTTGTCAAACTGTAAAATCTTTCTTCTTCATTACCTAGCAATGTGTGTAGTAGACATCCCTGACCTTTACTTCATTTCCATTTCCTACTCCCATTACACAGTTTTGTTTCCCATAGTTGTTTGATTTATTTTCAAGAAGTATAAATTAGCATCCAAGAAGCCATCAATTTCCTACCAGAATCCATCAATATAAAGCAGTTTCACTGGATCCACTGTATTAGTTTCCTACTGCTGCTGTGAAAAATTACCACAAACTCAGTGCTAAAAACAACATGAATTTATTATCTTGGAGTTCTGGAGGTCCTAAGTCTGAAATCAGTTTAACTGTGCTAAAGTCACAGTGTTGGCAGGGCTGGTTCCATCTGGAGGCTTTGAGGGGAAATTCTGTTTCCTTCCCTTTTCAGCTTCTAGTGGTCAACATTATTCTTTGGATTGTGGCCTCTTTCTCTATCACCAAAGCACATCACTCCAATCTCTGCCTCTAGCATCACATTGCCTTCTCCTGTAACTATGACTCCTTCTCTGTCCCTCTTATTATAAGGACCCTTGTGATTACATCAGGCCCACCCAGATAATCCAGGATAATCTTCCCATCTCAAAATCTATAACTTGATCACATCTGCAAAGTTCCTTTTGCCATATAAAGTAACACTCACAGGTTTCAGGGATTGGGGCATGGACATCTCTGGGGTTGGGGGCATTACCCAGCCTACCACAGTCCACCATCTGGCCCCTAAAGATTCACATCTCACATGAAATATATATTCACCCCATCCCAACACTCCCAAAGTCTCAACGCATTACAGCACCAACTCAAATGTGGCTCAAGCAGTTGGGCACCCACCTACCACATGGGAGGTCCTGGGTTTGGTTCCCAGTGCCTCCTAGAGAAGATAAGGAAGACAGCAAGCTGATGTGATGAGCTAGCACAACAAGATGACACCACAAGATGACACAAGGAGGAAACACAATGAGAGACACAACAAGCAGGGAGCGGAGGTGGCACAAGAGATTAGGTGCCTCCCTCCACATTGCAAGTCCTGGGTTCGGTTCCCAGTGCCTCCTAAAAAAAAAAAAAAAAAAAAAAAAAAAGTCAAGCAGACAGCACACAACAAACAGACACAGAGTGCAGACAGTGAATGCAAACAACAAGGGCGGTGGGAAGAAATAAAGAAAGAAAATACATCTTCTAAAAAAAAACCCCAAACAAAAAATCTCATCTAAATATTAGCTCAAAAGTCTCAAATCTCATCAGCTAAATCATCTAAACCAGGTGAGAGTGAGACTCTAGGTAATCCATCTTGGCACAAAATTTCTCTCCATCCATGGACCTATGAAACTAAAAAAAAACTTATCTGTTCCAAAAATACAATGGTGGGAATTGGTCCCAAGCAATTTCTAAATTCAACCAGGCAAACTCCATTGGGTTTCAATGCCTGGGAATAATCTGCTATGATTTGCAGCACTGCCCCTTGGACCCTTGGCTATACCCCAAACATAATTCATTCCCACTCCCCACAGAGGGAAACTGAGGGAGTAGGTAGAGAGTATTTGGTGGGGTGAGACTAGGGGAGGGAAAAAAAAGTCTGTTTTGCCTATCACTTACTAATGAAATGCCAAAAGTAATGCTTTGTATTTTTAGTTGTATAAAAATGTCCCTGCAAAAGTGCTCCTAGCATAAACACTATTTCAAAGAACGCTCATGTTTTGTTTCTGCATAGAAAACATAGTGTTTTACTGAAAACTATGAATGTTAAAATCAGTAGAAGGAAAACTTGTAATTTTTTTTCTATCCTTAAATTTGAGTTGGACACAACCTCACTGAAAATCTTTATAGTTCAGAGATAAATGAAGGTTTCATTGTTTAAAAAGTACACATTAAGGCAGCAATTTATTTTGCTGTTTACTTTGGATTAATTTCACAGCTAAAATTGAATATGAAAAATGTCTTGTTTATTTTATAGGGGAATTTTAATTGGAACAAAGTTGTGATGTCACTCAAACATGAGCCATCTCTGCCTCTAACTCCACAGGCTAGCAGCTCAGATAACAGAGGTGGAAATCTTACCATGTGCTGTTTACAGAGTAAGAGATTGTAAAATTAAATTGTTATATTGAAATATAATGATCAAATTATGTCTTCCAATTAATTAAAACAATAAACTTATGAGGCAAATTCTTTCTTGAATAAGAACTTAATAACTTTTTTAAAAAATGCAAATAGTCTCATGATCCAGGTTGATATGAGAAAATTAAGTACTGAATTCTTCTGCAAACCCACAAAAGAAGGATGATATTGTTCACTACATCTCCAATTTAGAATTAATTACAGCAAAGTCAGACAATTGGGTGAAGGCTCTAAAACAAGACGTACGTACTGGTCCCTTGCTGCCTTAAGCTCCCGTCCTACGTGATGACTATTAAGAGATGATGTATTTAGACTTACAGTTGAGAAAATACCACAGCATGTGAAAGATTTTGTTAAGCTGACCTCCAAAAGGTTGCACAGAGAATACGTTTCTCATTTTAAACAAGGCATCATTACTGAGATAGAATAATCCCAAATTTCAAAAGGAAGAAGGTAGGAAGTGAAATTTTTTTCATAATCATTTTCTTTTTAAGAAATATGCGTACATTTGTATTTATTTTTTTAACAAAAGAAGTTAGGCCCATGCAGATTGATCTTGTATGTCTTGTGGCCCACCACGTCTTTGTTTCACACTGCACTTCATTTAAGAGGAAAACAGAACATGAAACACGTCCGCGCTGTCCTCAATGCTGGCCTGCGCCCCAGAATCCCCATTTTTAGCATCCACATTCTCCTTGCACCCCAACACCATGGTGTTGGCAAATTCTGATTTAATGACCCTTAGGAGGGCTTCCACCAGATCACAGATGTGATTAAAAAACAAACAGAAAAGTATTTCTTAATGGTTCACTTTCTGCCCAGAAATGTATGCCTTTTTTGGAAGTGTCCCTTCTAAAGGAAGTTGAGTTATGATATAGCTGATCATACATGGATCATGGATTGCTCTGGCATGACTGACTTACGTGAGTTAAAATAAATAATAATATATTGAGCCAAATACATATACCAAAATGCTTACTTTGCTATTATCTTTAAGCTATAATATTAATTTTTTTCCCCAAGAAACAATGAAAGCTATCTAAGACAGTGTAACTACTTAAAAATAGTTACTAACCAAGTAATTTTAATTATATAATTAAATATTATTTGATTTTTTTATTTAAAAAATACATCTTAAAGCAAGTTTCAAAAATAAAAATATAAGAGTCTATTTACTATGGCTTTTTCTACTATGGAGAATATTAAACCCTGGACAATTGAGACTATGTTGTTTTTACCATGAATTATGCAGTAGAATTTACCTGGACCCTTTTTAAATAATTATATTTATATTATATGCTTGTGCCCAGCAGACTTACATTCTACAGGCTGAGAAGAAGCATATATACCTGAAGTGAAAGGGCACCACTGTCTGGGAAATGTTTTTGATTTGCCTTTCTTCAGACTCTTCCACATAAACAACCATTTTGTCCTTGAGGGCAAACTTCTCAAGTTAAATAATATTTTTTACAAGTTTATAGAAGTAATTTGATGGGCCAGTTTATAAAACATGGAGGAGGAGATATTGCTGGTCTAGTTTACTCATAGAATTCAACGGGAAGAAGAGAGGAATAAGAAGGTCACATGAAAAGTAAAAACAGCAAACTGTCTGGACAATGCAAATACCAAGAGAGAAAGCTATACACAGAAAACTGATGAAGACTGCAGAGTTCTACACAGACCAAACGTCAAGGCTGGCAAGCTTGTAGGATAGATTCAATATTGACTCATTTTTAAAATGTGTACCCTTGTGATTCGGATTTACCATTACCTTCTTCTATGTGGGACTGTAGTTAAATTACATCATTTATTGATTCAACAGGTATTTATTGAGTGTCTCCATTGTCCTAGCACTGTTTCAGATGCTAGAAATAGAAAGTTGAGACAAAGTAAGACAATCTCCTTACAGAAATTACAATCCAATTACACTAGAATGGACAAAACATTTAACAAATGGAATTGGAAGGGGAAATGGTGATAAAGTTTTATAGTCAAAGAACACAGAAGAACACAGTTGGGAGAAGCATGAGCATACATTATTGATCTTCCAAGAACAGTTAACTCTGAAAACTCACATTTGCCATAAAAATCTATTAGATCAGTTAATTCAGATTGAGCTTCAGTAAAATTAAATCCACCTAATGTGGGCGATCATTATAGAAAACAGTAGTGGGTGTAACAGCATCCATTTTTCTTTCATTAGTTATTCCCATGATTCATACAAGTGTTCTTCATCATTGATTTATTACACCTAAAATTCAAAATTATAAGATAAATTTGTCTTTTCAATGCAGCAAAACTGTTATGTAAAAATTTCCGAATAACAAATGAGCTATAATAATGGAACAAACCACAAGCCCCAGGAGATCCCATGATTTAAAAATAAAAATGATACAGTAACTATGGAACTATAATCAAAACTGCCATAAAAATGCACTGTTACCCAGTTTACTCACTCCCTGAATAGGGTTCTTGTGTTCCGAGGTGATAGAATTTCTATAAAACAATAAAACTACATAGTCATGTCAACAATGATGGATGATAGGACTAAGAGTAATCTTCATCTTTGGGAATCCAACAAGACAGAATCCATCACATAGTGTCCACATCCCTCTCTCTTCAATAATTCTAGGTAACAGAAGCAAGAAATTTAGTCCAAAGCAAGTTTCGTAGTATATTTTTGAATAAATATAGACCTGCTCCATCCTCCCATATTTAGAGCCATTTAAAATGAAGATCATGGTCAAAAAGCAACTTGATTTAAAAAAAAAAAAAAAAGACTTAGAATGTTGTCCATCTTGTGATCATTAAAACAGAAAGGATGATCAATCAATGTGTCAGATTATAAACGGATGAGTTAGTAAATTCCTTCCTTCCTCCCTTCCTTCCTTCCTTCCCCTTCCTTCCCCTTCCTTCCCCTTCCTTCCCTTCCCTTCCCTTCCCTTCCCTCCCTCCTTCCCTTCCTCCCTCCCTTCCACTTCTCATGGAAATTAGTAGCACAGCTCAAGTTCTAGAGGATAATACATACATTAAAGATGAATTGCATGAGTTATGAATAACATGGAGAAAGAGATCTTAAGAAAGAGAGGTTTTGACATTTCTCCCAGGATCTGGGTGGAGGGCTGAGGGATGGGGGGAAAGGACATATCACACTTTCCAGGAGAATATGGGGGAAAAGACAAGGTAGCACTGTGTTTAGTTGGGAAAAGCTCCAAAGGTGATGTCAATATGTGCATTCCAATTAAGGGTCTCTGCTTAGAGTGTAGGTCAAAATGTGAGATCTTTACAAAGAACCTTCTTCTCCCAACATGCCTGGTGTTCCATCTTCATTGGCAATGGGGAGGGTAGGAAAGGAAAGAAAAAAACTCTTTTGGCAAGGGAGAACAAACTCATTTTCTTTGAAGAAGTATGTGGACCACAATTGGCAATTCCTGGAAGTGGGTGGAGAGTGCACTTGCCTTATTTCTTCTGTATCTCTCTATCTCCCCCAGATTTGAATAAAACTACCTAGCCTCACATACAGAGCAGTCTGGCTCCAACTTGGGGATAAATTCTAGCTGGAGTAGCAAATATTTAGTCTCAAAGCTTCCAGTGGGGCTTGGGAGTAAGTCGAGTTGTCACAGGTGCAGCAAAGAGTTAATCCCAAGGTTCTGTTAAGCTATTTTCCCTTCTTTCCTCCATGATGGTCCAGTCTGTAGGTCCAGGCTTCTACCTTGATACTTCCCTAATGCTGCTGGTATCCTTCTCAGAAAGGGGCCATTCCCAAACCTCTCCTAATAGAGTTGTTCTCTTGGTGACTCACCTGGCCATCTGCAGCTCCCTTTCCTGTAGGTGGCTAGATTTTGCTTCTCATACCAACTGGTCCCTGACTAGGGTCCTTTTTTGAGAAAACAAATTTCCTAACCACCATGTAACTCTGGTTCACTGTCCAATCACCTAAAAGTTCCTATTTCTGTGTCCTGCTCATTAATTCAATATTCTTGGTACATATACTGACCTCAAATATTCCTTGAGGTATTTGGTTGACCTCACTACTCCTCGTAAAGCAGGGACTCTCGATGCTAGGTCCTCTTGTTGTCAGGGTAGTTGTCCCTTACAGACATGCCAGTTAAACTGATATTGAGATAATAAAATGGCACCCAAACTACTGGAAATCAGATGGGTCCCATCAGAGGTTGGTTCATTGGTATTTTTATCTTTCTCATCTTCCACTGAATGAACTTATTGAGGTCTACACATCTTAGTTTGTTCTCTGACTTGAAATAGAAGAACTAGGATGCTGAACATAGAGAAAATCTCAAATTCCTTGCATTCAATACTTTTGGCCATGGAAAAAATAACCTAAGGCTTGGCTTGGCTTGGCTTTGCCATCAAAAATATTCATGGGCACAACCAGAATCACAGAATTCAGTTTGTGACATGATGTTCTTCTTATATAATGTATTGGCTCTCTCTGTAACCAGATTGTGACTTCTTCCTGCAAGCCAAAAAGCTGATATATTCGTGGAAATGTCTCTTACAGAATTAAAAAAAATACCCTCTAGGAAATTATTTTGTCTACAAATGAAAGAGCTGTACATTCTCCCCTAAGGAATAAGAACTCCCCATCCTTCAGTTATATATACGGAAGTCAAATTTGCCAAATACTAGTGTGTTCTATTAGGGAGATGGCTCTACATCGATCTAGGCCCTAGAGGGGAAGGATAATTATTCTCATTATAGAACAGAGGTTCTCAAGGCTAGCTGCACATTAAATCACCTGCAGAGTTTTTTGGTTTCATTTAACAAATCATCTAAGGCCTGTGCTTCATTCTCCAGGGACTTCGATTTAATTGCTCAGGGGTGGGGCTGAGGCAGTAGGACTTTTTTTCAAAGCTCCCCAGGTGATTCTATTGTGTAGCCAGAGTTAAGAACAAGGGCTCCATGCTCAGTTTGCTTTCTTTTTTCCTTGTGATTGAGCACTGAGATCCTGGTTACCTGGATAGCATTTTACCTCAGGTGTTTTCACTTTCTAACTCTCCGGTATTCTATTTGAGCCTAATCTGTTGAACTCAGTGAGACCCAGAGAAGCAGCAACTTCAGTGTGACCATCCTCTACTCCTAAACCCCAGGAGCCTTTCCAAAGACTGGCATGCTTTGGAGCAGATGGTTGTTCATAACAAAACATTTTGCTATTTTTAATTTATTTGAGGATTTAAGGCTAGAATCTTTCCTCATACTGCACAGAAGCTGCCAGTGGATTTCAAGGCAATCTTAAATCCTACC
The DNA here is from genome assembly GCA_026826555.1 of Tolypeutes matacus. Taxonomy (NCBI): domain Eukaryota; kingdom Metazoa; phylum Chordata; class Mammalia; order Cingulata; family Chlamyphoridae; genus Tolypeutes; species Tolypeutes matacus. The sequence continues at coordinate 11,332,838 of JAKSZT010053928.1, forward strand.
AGGTAGAGTTTATATTTCCTTCCTCAGTGAATTACACTGCATATTCATTCTCCTCGTATTCCGTGACATCTAGCTATTTCATAATCTGGCTTCTGACAATAAATGCAGGATTTACTATTCTAATGCCTCAGAAAGTCTCTTCCATTTAGAATGTTCTCTTTAAAAATTTTGTATTTAATGCTGTTGACAGGAAAGCTCTCTCTCTAATGCCATCTGCTTTTCAAAAATATTCAATATTTGGTTTATATTTTTATTCAAGTTTTGCTCTTTAGGAAATGCCACTAGTGATGTAATAGGTAGCATCTCATTAAGTTACATATGTTCCTTTTAAATATCCTTCAATGCTATCATGAAATAAAAATAAACATATTTTAACATGCATTATTCTGTATTCTGCCCACTGTAGGAAAAAGGCACTATTAGCATTTAGGGGAGGGGGGAGTGACAGGAAATAATTACATGTTTTTTTTCCTTTTCCAAACAAAATATGTCTGTAGTATTATATGGTTTAGATTTAGTCAACATAAACTAAATGCATGTAAATCAACATACTTCTATGATTTTAACTAGTAAGTAGGTGTATTTAAATCTTAAAATATGCAAGTTTAGCCACAACTTAAATTAGATCATCCTCTCTTTGGAAGATTTTAGGGTGAGCATAGTAGTTGTGAAAGTAAGGAGATAACATTGTTGAGTTACATGCTTTAGTTTTCTTTACTATCATAATTTCATCCTTAGTCTTTTTTTTTTTTTTTTTTCGGGGGGGGGGGCAGAGGGGGTTCAACTAATGCTTACATTTTAAGTTTAAGGTTGAAGGTATGTATATAAGAGAAACCCCCATGAGATGCCATGTACCATCACTTCCTCTACACAGCCCTATCCAGAGCTAACATTACAATTTTGAAATTTCATTATATTACTCAATTAATACAATGCCTGATTTTATTAGATTTTCCCCCAATTGACAAAATCAAATAGTTCCTTTAATGGGATAATAAAACTAATTTTATCTTACACATATTTTTCCATTTATTTTAACAATCATAAATCCAAGTTTAGGAATGGCATGCTGATCAAAATGTTAATGAGGACAATGACAGCTTTTATATCATTAATGCCCTCTCTTGGCAGAAGTTAATAAATACAATAATGACAAGTACATTAAACTGGCAATGAGGACTCTCATGTCCTAATACTCGTTTCCAAGGCAGGTTTTTTCATTTCACTGGGCTTCAGGTTCCTCACCTGTGAAATGAGATAGTTAGCCTACCAATGGTTAAAATTGTTCTCTTGAGCCCTAAAGGAACCAAGGAGGTGAATCAAAAATTAGAGGAGTTGGGAAGGGGCAGTTATGCAGGCCCACTTCATCCAACAGTTTCCTCTATCACCAATTTTATAGTTAGGGCTAGTTTTATTTGGGGGAAAAAAAGTTTGTTTCTAAAACTAGTTTGAAAAGTCACTAAAATAAACATAGGTTAAGATCTTGCCTAATTCCAGAAGTGAAAGAACTCTCTATAATGGGATTTGAGCTCATATGTCAGGTGTCCTAAATATTTGCTGGAAAGCTGACTTTATATGTTAGACATTGATATTGTATTAGACTTTGATATTAAATGATAAAATCTTACAGCTATAAAGCTAGAACATTGCTTGGGTATATCACTCCCTTTTATAATCCAGTATAATACACCAGAATTACTTAGAAAACTTATGCAACCCCCCCAGATGTACCCAGTCAAAATCTGGAGGGAATAAGAGGTGGTTGTGTTAGTTGGTTGTGTTAGTATGTATTTTAAAAACATGCCATGAAGTTATTCTGCTCACACTCAATTAAGAAGCATTATTTACATTATGTGTTTTGCTTTATGTGTATTCACTCCTTAGTTTTCTATTTGACTTTCCACTATAAAATTACCACCATTCACAGTAATATAATCAAGAAGGTTGGGGAAGCATAGTTTTCTTTTTACCCTAAAGAACTTTCTTCATAAAGAGTGATCAGTGTGATCTTACTCAAAATCGCCTGCTCAGGCTCTCAGTGGGCACTCAAAACCTTGCTGAACTTAATTAGCATCTTCTGAGGCACAGTAGTTCTAAATTTCTGCTGAAGAAAAGATAACTGGACTTCCCACTGTGCATCTATTTCAATTCTTTAGTCTACGTCAATTAGCAAAAGCCACTAAACACTTAGAGTCTCATTGCAGGGAAACAACCTGCATTGCCTTAACAGCTTCAGCCTGTAAGACAAAGAATAAAGAAAGCAAGAGACTTAAGAAAAGGTATTTTTGTTTTAACTGGAATACGATTCTCAAGAATATGAATTAAAGATTATAAATTCTCCTCCTTCCAATCATTACTGTATTTGCAGAATGGAAAGATTGGAAGATAGGTTGATAGAATTCTTTTAGCAGCCATACACCAAGAAACCTGAGACTGGGCTGCAAAGTAGAATTCTATGTTAGTCAGTGAGTTGTGTTAGATAGGTTTCCAAACCTGTGCTCACAGTGATCATCAAAGGACACTATATAATAAAAAGAAAAATATATAATATAGCAATGTCTCTGAAGTTATCCTGTCTTGGTTCCAATCCCAATTTTATTGTCATAGCAACGTAGACTTTGGATGCTTATACAACCCCTCTGCTACTCAGTACCCTCATCAACAAGTGATTAATGAATGCTAATTACTGTTATTGCCTTTACTACTCAGATCACTCCACCCAAGCCTGACCATCCGTATATACAATACCAGAAACTCAAATATTTACTGAGTACCTACCAAGTAACAGGTTTCCTATTTGTATTGGAGATAAAAAGGGGAGTGGGTGATGAATAAGATATGATTTAGCCTAAGAAAGACAGATAAGTAAATAACAATAAATGTGATGATAAGTTTAAAAGTAGGTATTCTCAAGTGACAGAGGGTGTAATTAATTCTGCATGAGGGATAGGTCGGTTAATGAAGAATTTATGAGGAAGGTGGAATTTGGGCAGTATCTCAAAAGTAAGTGGACATATAGTAGAAAGGGAAGAGCATTTGGGGGTAGAAAGAAGAGCATGGATGAACAGAGTAGGGAATAGGAAAACCTTTCCTTTGGGGAGAATTGGCAAAGAAGCAGTGGTTAAAAGCTCTAGCCCTGAAGTCTCAGTGGTCCCACATTGTAGTTGTGCTTCTTAGCTTTTATTCCCCCAAAACATCCATATCTTCCTCTGCAGCACCATTGCACTTGACTGTGGTAAGGATTATATGAGATTATTCTGACTCTCAACACAATGCTTGGCATTTGTTACTGTGGAGCAGAGATGATGATATTGGGGATGATGCTGATGATATGGAAGAAGATGGGGTTGAAAAAGTAAAAAGGGGACCAATCTCCTTTTTGGAAACTTTTGGGTCATATAGAGAAGTTTGGGCTTTTATCCCACAGAAAATGGTGAAATGACAATTTTACACATAGGTGGGAGATATAATTACTACAAAAGGTCATTTAAACAACAGAATGGATGATGGATTGGATTAGAGAAAGGAAAGACCAGATGTTCAGAGAAATACTGAGCAGGGGTTATGGCAATAGTTCAGGAGAGTGATGCTGAGGGCTGGCACTAGAGCAGCCATAGTGAAGATGGAGTGGGTGAGACAATACGACAGGCATTGTGGAGGAAGCTGGGGAGGGAGAAGAGAGAAATCACGTTTCTAAATCTTGGGCATCTGACTGGACAATGATTTCTGCCAAGTAAATAAGTAATGCTGAAAGTATGTGTAAGGGGATGAGAGGGTAGGAATGGAGAGGGGATTTCAAAAATAAAGAGTTTAGAATTTAAACTTCTCAAGCTTCACACAAAATCCCCTTAACATCTCCTGAGGGAGCACACAACTTTCATCATCTAAAATATTAGTTTCTTCAGGAAAAACTGCTAGCGGTTTATCAGCCAACAAGGATTATTGAGCATGCATCTGTACTATCCAGGGAGGAAGGATGCTTTCTAGCACAATTGCAAATTTTTAACGGTCCAGAAAAGATAATGGGACAGCACCATTGTACTAATAGCTTACTTTATGTGGCCTTTATAGTTTTCAAACTCTTCCAAATTCATTATCTGATGCAAGCTGCACTTATTCCATTTGTTAAAGGGATCAGATGTTGTTATCACTACTATTTCAAAACAAATGGAAAAATTTGCTCAAATCAAAATCACTGGTACTAAAGGAGTTGTGTTATTTATGCTGCTCCAGACTTTTTCTAACCATAGCTATATACTTAACCTGTATGTAAGTATGTATACACAAATAATTTGCATTTTAAAGTATGACATATACTTATTAAAGTGTTATAGTAATGTTATAGTAAAAATTTGAAATACATAATGAAATCTTTAGTCATAAAATATAAAACTTTAATCATAATACTTGACATCTGGAAGAAGCTGCATTAGAAAATTGTTAAGAAAAACCGGCAGCATCAGTGACTGAAAGCTTACACTGTAAAGGGCTGAGAAGTGCTTAGTGCACCACTATTGAAGCGGCCCCCGGCTGTGTGCACCCTCAACTGTTACACCAGCCAGAATGAGTATTTGCCTATGCGTGTATTTGTGCTTTAAAAATTATTGAGCATTTAGGAAGTGCTTCATATTTTATTAGGTGCTGGCGTTTCAGACCTGGAAAATATAATCCCTGATGACATTTCAGGAGAGGAGTCAAAAAGTACATGAGAAATTATTGTAATACCCTGTCCTACTTTCTGTGATGGAGGAAATTCAGGAGTGGTCCCTAAGCTCGGCTCTAGAGCTAGGGAACGCTTCCCAGAGTTGGTGACAAGTCTTGAAGGATGTGAGGGAGTCAGCCAGGATTAAAGTGAGGCAGGCATATTTTAAACAGAGGGAACAGCAGAAGCCTGCTTCCCATTCTTTGGAAACTCCCTGCTTCCTGCACAGATTCCTGCTTTGGTCACCTCATATTGACTAACTTTGGAGCTCCCTTCTTGAACAGCTGTTTCTTTTATGATTAGAAATTACTCAGAACTTAAGCATAGTTGCTCCTGTCCTCTGGTGGCAAACCTTAGCAAAGAAGTTAATAAATGAATTCCAATCAAAACGAAGCATTGTGCCTAGAATTATAAAAAGCTAAGGCTGGAAAGAGATTGAATCCATCCCTTATGTTTATAGGTAAGGAACCTAGGCATTTAGGAGGTGTTTATAATTAAGATGTAGAGCACCTCTAAGGTTCAGGGAGGTACAATCTTCTCTAATGATATATTAAAATGTTATATTCTGAACTTGTGAAATTTCAGGCATGATTTGCCCCCACCATCTGCCCACACTGGAGGCCCTACTCTTCCTTCATTTGCAGAGGAGGTTGGCTAGATTTCCATGTTCCATATTCACCAAGTATAATTTCTAGGTGTGGTAGTTTACTGCAGTTTCTTCTGCCTATTGTATTCCTAACAATGATTTTCTTCTTCTTTTTTGTTAATTAGAGAAGTTGAGGGTTTTCAGAACAATCATGCATAAAATACAGGCTTCCCTTATGCCACCCTATTATTAACACCTTGCATTGGTGGTACTCTTGTTTCAATTGATGAAAGCACGTTTTTATAATTGTACTATTAAATATAATCCATGGTTTAACTTAGGGTTCACTGTGTCATGCAGTTCTATGGACTTTTTAAATTCTCGTAACATAAACTAAAATTTCCCCGTTTAACCACATTCAAATATCTAATTCAGGGCTGCTAATTAAGTTCACATTGTTTGCTACCATCACCACTATCTATTACCAAAACTTTTCTATTATCTCAAATAGAAATTCTATACATTTTAAGCTTTAATTCCCTATTCCTTACCCCAACTCTATGCCCTTGTAACCTATATTCTAGATTCTGACTCTATGAGTTTGCTTTTATTTCATATCAGTGAGATCATACAATATTTGTCCTTTTTTGTCTGGCTTATTTCACTAAGCATGATTGTTTTAGCTTCCTAGGCTACTCAAGCAAATAGCATGCAGTGGTTTGGCTTAATTTACTCACAGTTTTGAGGCTAAGAGAACATCCAAAACCAAGCCATCATCAGGAGATGCTTTCTCCCTGAAGACTGTGGCATCTGGGGCTGGCTGCCAGCCATCCTTGGTACATAGTTTGTCTAATACCAAGGCACATGGCAGCAGCTCCTGGTCTCTCTCTTTTCTTCTAGGTTCCACTGATGTTCAGCTTCTGGCTGCTCCCCTTGGCTTTCTCCTTCTCTGTCTGAATTTCATTCCACTTATAAGGACTCCAATAATAGGATTAAGAATCATCCTGATTGGGCTGGGCCACACGGTAACTTGAGTAACCTCATCAAAGGTCCTATTTACAATGGATTTACACCCACAGGAATGGATGAGATTTCAGAACATGTTTTTTTCTGGAGTACATACAGCTTCAAACCATCACAATGATGTCATTAAGGTTCATTCATTTTGTTGCATGCATCAGGACTTCATTTTCTTTTTACAGCTGGATGATATTCTATTGTATGTATAAACCAAATTTTGTTTATCCATTCATCTGCTAATGGACACCTGGGATGCTTCCATCTTTTGGCAATTGTGAATAATGTCACTATGAACATTAGTGTGCAAATATCTGTTCAAGTTCTTACTTTCAAATTTTCTGGGTATTTATCGAGTAGCGAGATTGCCAGGTAATATGGTAGTTTTATAATTAGCTTTCTGAGGAACTGCCAAATGGTCTTCCAGAATGGCTGCACCATTTTACACTGCCAGCACCAATGAATGAATGTCCCTATTTCTCCACATCCTCTACGATGTGTCCAGTTTTCTTTTTCTTTAATAATAGCCATTCTAGTGGGTGTGAAATGATATCTCATTGTGGTTTTGATTTGCATTTCCCTAAAGGCTAATGATGTGAAGCATTTTTCCAGGTGCTTTTTGGCTATTTTTATATACTCTTTGGAGAAATGTCTATTCAAGATTTTTTCCCATTTTTAATTGGGTTGTTTCTTTTTGCTGTTGAGTTGTATTTCTTTATATTTTCTGGATAGCAAACCCTTAACAGATAGATGATTTCCATATATTTCCAAATATTTTCTCCCATTGTGTAGGCTGTCATTTTATTTTCATGATAAAGTCCTTTGAGGTATAAAAGTTCTTAATTTTGATGAGGTCCAATTTATCTATTTTTTTCTTTTGTTGCTTGTGCTTTTTCATAAAGTCTAAGAAACCACTACCTAATACAAGGCTCTGAAGAAGCTTCCATACATTTTCTTTTAGGAGTTTTATACTCTGGCTCTTACATTTAGGTCTTTGATCCATTTTGAGTTGACTTTTTAATATGGTGTGAAGTAGGGGTGGACCTTCATTCTTTTGCAAATAGAGGTACAGTTCTCCCAGCATCATTTGTTGAAGAAATTACTCTTTCTCAATTGAGTGGTCTTTGCCCCCTTGTCGAAAATCAGATGGCCATAAATGTGAGGGTTGATTTCTGAGTAATCAGTTAAACTCCATTCGTCCATAGGTCTGTCCTTGTGCCAGTACCATGATGTATTGATTACTATGGCTTTGTAAAAAGTTTTAAGATAAGGAACAATAAAAAGTCCTCCAACTTTTTGTTTTTCAGGATAGTTTTGGCTATTCAAGGCCCCTTACCCTACCATATAATTTATATTGACTTTTTCAACTGTGACTGTGCTAAATTCATCTATTAACTTTAAAAATTATTCTTTGGACTCCTTAGGATTTCCTAAACAAACCACAATTTTTCTGTTACTTCTTCAATTTCAATCAGTATTTTTTCCAATCTGTATTTTTTCCTCGCCCTTCCCCCACTTTTTTTTTTTTTTTTACTGGTTAAAGCCTTCAACACAAGGTAGAACAGAAGTGGTGAGAGTGAGCATCTTTGCTTTGTACCCTATCTTAGGAAAAGCACTTACTATCTCCCCATTTAATAAGATATGTTATAAGTTTTTCATAAATTTCCCTTATAAAATTGGGGAAGTTTCCATCTTTCCTCAGTATTCTGACAGGGTTTTAAAACCCATAAATGAGTGTTTAATTTGTTCTAATAGTTTTTCTGTATTTTTTCTCCTTTATTATGTAAATAAGGTAAACTATAGGAAGTTTATTTTATTTTTTTGGAGTTACCAGGGATTGAACCCTGTACCTCATACATGGGAGGCAGGTGCTCAACCACTGAGCTACACTTGTTCCCCAAACAAGTAATTTTTGACTTTTATTTATTTTATTTATTTATTTATTTTTTTTTTTAAAAGATTTTATCTATTTATTCATTTATCCCCCCCTTGCTGCTTGTGCTCGCTGGGTCAGCTAACCGCGCCGTGTGGGCGGGCTTGCCCTCACCAGGAGGTCCCGGGGACCGAACCCGGGGCCTCCCATATGGTAAACGGGAGCCCCACTGATTGAGCCACAGCCGCTTCCCAATTTTTGACTTTTAAATCAAATTCGCATTTCTTGGATAAATACTACTTGGTCAGGAGGTTTTACATTTTTACGCATTGCTAAAATTTTGCGAAGGATTTTTCCATCTATGTTCATGAGAGATATTGGTTTGTAATTTTCTTTTTTTGTAATGAGTTAGTCACAGTTTGTTATAAGTTTTATGCTGTCCTCATAAAAGATGAACAAATTTGTGTAAAATTGGTATTATTTCTTCTTCAAATGTACAAGAGAATTAACCAATGAAACTATCCAGACTTGGGCATTTCTCTGTGGGAATTCTTTTTTTCTTATTACAAAATTAAGTTCTATTTGAATTTATTTTCTAATTCTTATTCAGTTAGTTGTAGATAAATTATGTTTTTAATGAATTTGTCCATTCATCCAAGTCACTGAATTTTTTTGAGACCACTGGTCACTTTTGTACAAAATGATTGTTTTGATGTTTTAATGTTAATGGCATTGTAATCACATTTTATAGTAAATTATCAATTTAGAAAAAAATTGCAAATATATTTATATCTTAAATTTAGATGACCAAGCCCATTTCTTTTTATGTTAGCAAATATTTTAAAATTTATCCTCTTCAATTAGAAATTTTAGAAATGATACAACAAATATATTGTCTAAATTTTTTTTTTCTGATTAGAGATTCAGAATTGATCCATAAAATCAATTCATTTATTTTCTCATGTTAAAATATGTATAATTTGGAAATTTATAATTTCTACATTTTCAGTTTCTTAATTCATAAATTTAAAGGATTGGATTAATCTCTAAGAATTTATCCAGCTCCAATAATAGATTGATTCCAAGTTATGTTATTAACTTCTTCAGATAAACGTTTTCAGATAAATATTTTACCTAAAGTTTGAGTAAATTTAGCCTGTGAATTTTAGTTAAATCTATATATAAGAGTTTCTAAAGTACTTCACAAGAGCACTTTAGGTATTTTTGAACTTTCTCATTATAGTATGGAGTGGAGATTCAGTATTGTCTATTTAATCACATTGCTTTGATTAGTAAAATCAGATTAAAGATTTCAATGTTGTCCTTTTAATAATAAACACTCTTTAGCACAGGAACATAGTACTAAATTCCTAGAGACTAAAGATGTGTGACTTATAAAGACTAAGAGTTGTATGACATACTGTTTCAACACTAAATAAATGTTTCTTAGTATCTACTATGTATTAGGCAACTGGGGATACAGCAACAAAGAAGTATATACAAAAAGCTTTGCCCTCAATAAGCTCATATTATTATGAATATAAATGAGAAGAACCAGACCAGTAGATTAGCTCTTGCATTCTTGACCCATAGTAGAAATTTTGCAAGAGCTCTTTCAATTGATTGCTATCTCTTCTTTTTTCTACAGGGATCTATCTTTACTCCATCAGTGTAAACATACTTTCTGATGAGGACTTTGGTACACAGAATTACATTTTTGTAATTCATGATTTGTGATATATTTTCATTATCGTTTCATGTGATTGAGAATGAAGTATTATGTTTTAAAAAATAATTAACCCCATGGAGAAAGGCAACAACAAAATAACTAAAATATTGCCAACTAATTATATCTACCTATGTTTCCCCCTCCCTTCTCCCACCTTAATACCAGTCCTTCAGACCATCCTTTCTCTCTCTAATTCCTCCAGTAGACTAATCTTCCCATTTCAGCATTGCCAAAATGGAGCCTGAGTTTGTGTGTGCTCTACTGGATGGTAGGATTTACTTTTTTCATTTCTCTTCCCATAAGCCCTAGCACTGGGATGGCACACAGAATGTGTTTAGTAAATGTTTGTTTAATGAAAGCATTATAGGAACGCCTAATTCTGTCATTCATTTCTTGCAGATGTTGTCACTAGTTATAATATATGCCCCTGCTCAACAAAATGAATCATTATGTGTATAGGCCCAGCAATTAAATGGACACAATCTTGGCCTTTTAAAAGACTAGAATCTAAAACTAAACTCCTCTGGATATAAAGTAATGAGATATTTGCATAATAATTGTAAAGTATATGAAAATCTCATAATAACAGCAATGGAAATGCACTAACATTTGTATAGCAATTGAAACCTTGGCGTAAAAAAGCCTAACTTGCTTTGCATTTAATTACAGTTAATTTCAACCATCACTGCTTCCAATAAAAAAATCAGACAAAAAGCATAGAGGATTACTAAGTCTTAATAATGGAATTGAGTCTTCTAGGTGTATTTTTTAATTGAACTGGCACAATAAAAAACTTCAATAAATAAATAAAATGGACTCAAAAGGTTAATATTTTTGTCTATGCTATGCTGAATTTCACTTTGCTGTGTTGTCCATTATGAAACTACTAAGATTTTCTCTAAAACTTGGTTTTTATTTAATCATAACCACTATTATATTTAATATCATATAGTCCCTTTCCATGTTGGCTGCTGCACATACTGTCTTAAAGCTAAAAGTATTCCTGTTCCAGGCTTGTAAAATTACCCTAGCCTCATTTCCTCCACTTAATATACTCCAATCTACGCTTAGATGGTTAAAACAAAATTGAGTATTACTGGGGAAGTGGCTGTGGCTCAATTGGTTGGGCTCCCGTTTACCATATCGGAGGCCCTGGGTTCGATTCCCGGGGCCTCCTGGTGAAGGCAAGCCAGCCTGCCAACCTGTGTGTCGTGGTAAGCTGACACAGCAAGATGACCCAACAAAGGGAGACAAGCAGACACAGAAAAACACAAAGCAAATGGACACAGAGAGCACAAGCAGCAAGGGGGGGGATAAATAAATAAATAAGATAAAAATAAATCTTAAAAAAAAAATTGAGTATTACTATCACTATCTCTGTAAAGTATATATTTTTAATCAACTATTTCACAGCTCAGTTGATTTGGTTGTGAGTTTATGCAAAATATTCCCCAATACCTAGTTTATTCAATGTAATACCTCAAACTTTAATCTTGTCTGTTTTCATTCAAAATAAAACATCTATGCTACAAGCCTTTCCTGAACAAAATCCTGCATCTTTCACACATCTGATAAATACAAAAAATGGCAAACACTGTCATTCTTAGCAACTCCAGTTTTGATTTCCTCGCTCTGATTTCAAAGTCATCAGTTATTTTACCCATCACTGTCCCCCACTGTTCTGCATATGGAGACCTTAGATGGTATGGCCTCCAAAGCAGCTTTACCATCTTCTGTCAGGCACATAGTGCACAGAGGCCCACCATGTACAAAGCAAGGCACATATGAAAATAGACTGATTCCTGCCCTATTCAAGGACACTCAACACACATGCACACATGCAAGCGATATGAGGTGTACCCAATACAAAGACAATTCTTAATTTGGGCCAAAAAGGTAAATTTTGTGATTAAAAAAAATAGTCGGGAAGCGGCTGTGGCTCAATCAGTAGGGCTCCCGTTTACCATATGGGAGGCCTCGGGTTCGGTTCCCGGGGCCTCCTGGTGAAGGCAAGCCCGCCCGCACGGCGTGGTTAGCTGACCCAGCGAGCACAAGCAGCAAGGGGGGGATAAATGAATAAATAAAATCTTTAAAAAAAAAAAAAAAATAGTCAAGCTAGTTCTTTATAATTAATGGATTTACTGATTAAATTCCTTACTTTGAAACTGGCTGTTCTGACATCCAATCTCCTATCTTAGGAATACCTATACAGAGAAACAAAAGAAGTAATTTAACGTGGACATATTAAAATGCTAAATGCTGTCTCAGTTGGTGTCACTGCTGAAAGGACGCAGGAATCCTAAGATTTAGAACAGCGCAGATCCATAATAGGCCTCTCAACAGTAAGACAAGACAGTAAGGATAAGGTTCATTTGAATATACACAAGTTTAAATTTAGAGACTGAATTGTGAATCATATAAAGTCTTAATTAACACTTCCTAATCATATGTTTCAGGTGAACGTGAGTCCTTTCTGCAGACTGCATAAATAGGAGCAACAAAGTGCCAGACTTACACAAAACTGGAGAATGAGGGGTGCCGGAATCGCATGCAGCAAGGGCTGGCTGAGTTTATGTTACTCACATACTCTCTGTCTGAGCAGCAAGCCATCACAGCAGCCTGAGCTACTCCCCACATCTAGGCATCCAAGTAAAGGGAACAGGGACCAGGCACATGGAAAATCATGGGTTAGGGGTGAGTGGGTGGGGCTTAAGGCTTTCAAATTTTAAATACAGCACTCGGATTTATGTCTTAGCACAGGTAATGACTCAACAAAATTTCATTTTTCTCAATAGCTTCTAGACTTAAACTAAATATCTCTTATGTTTCTCTTATACTAAGTAAAGTGATAAAAGGAAAGTCAGGCTAAAACTTCAAGGCAACCAACAATGAAGCTTATATGAACATGAGCACTCTGGTCACATACTCCAGAAGGCAAATTTTCCCTTAAATTAGTTTTTTATTTTATCTCCCATTAACTACTTCCACAATCTCCACATTCCTCTAATCTATGAATTACTTGAGATGAAAGTACCATACTTTTCTCATTCTTAAGAAAAAAGTGCCCCTCATGGCTAATTGATCCTCTTGCTTTTCAGCCCAGCTGCTAGAAGATGGGGCATTCATATCAGAGGGCTTCAGTTTAGTCTTTTTTTTTTTTAAAGATTTTATTTATTTATTCATTTATCCCCCCCTTGCTGCTTGTGCTCGCTGGGTCAGCTAACCACGCCGTGTGGGCGGGCTTGCCTTCACCAGGAGGCCTCGGGAACCGAACCCGGGGCCTCCCATATGGTAAACGGGAGCCCTACTGATTGAGCCACAGCCGCTTCCCCAGTTTAGTCTTAACTGACAGAAAATTCCTTTTCCTGTTCGGAAGATTGGTAGAAGAGTAAAGGGGGAAATTCTTGCTCTTGAAGCCCTGCTATATTTGATTTGCTATGCCTTGAAACACTCCAGAGATTTTTATTTATGATTTCAAGAATGACTAGCCTAGTGTAAGGAGATGTTAGCAAGGGAGACATAGCATTCCATAAATATCCCACGAAGGAAGCCAGTCTTGCTCAGGGGAGAGTAGGGTGGTTTTTTATTCAGTTAACAAATAAATGTTCAAATTCTTGATTAAACTCCTTCGGGTCGGTCTGTATGTTTAATTGGGGAAACTTCTTCATTGCCTTTCCCAGATATAAAGTTGGTGACAATGGCTGGTTTTTTCAATTCTTCATAGACTTGCCATTTCCTCCTGTTAAACAGCGCTTACTGCATAACACACAAGCATTCATTTCGTCGCTGTCGACTAAGATCTCTAGTTGGCTTATTCTTCAAATATGTGCCCTCTATGAAATATTAGTAATTTCTCCCATCACACAGTAATGTGAATGAGAGGGCATTCCCTCTGATCCCATATCCATTAGAGAATGCTGGGGAATACTGGACATTCCCCAAAGAAGATCCAAAGCTACACAATGGGCAATCAATCCCACTCTCACTGAAAGATCTCATTGAACAGATCAGATTACCAAAATAAAAAAAAGTTGATATATTATTTAAGAACCTGTTTCAAATCGCAGTGCTGTTTTTTAATCTGGTACATTGGAGGAAGTATGGGATATTTTCTGTTAATGAAAATTTATCTTTATAAATACACGGCTTGCTGGAAATAATTCAAAAATGTATATTCTCTCTAACCTTCTTAATCCAAATATTCTAAACTCTATCTGGTATAACTTTAGGTCCCCAGTGAGCCACACCTCTCATAATTAATGCATGTGTGTAGTCCATACCCCTTGAGTCTAGATTGGCCCTGTGACTCACTATGACCAAGGGAACGTGGCTACCATGATCCGGTGCCAGTTCTAGGCCTAAGACCTCCAGAGGAAACAAGGCACACTGCATAAAGTCTAAAAACCTTGAGCCTCAAGCTGTAAGGAAGCACAAACAGCCTTCTGGAGAGCCCCCAGGGAGGACTGTCTGAAGTTCATGATGAGAGCCCCAGTTGAGCTTCCAGCCAACAGCCAAAATCATCTTACCAGGCATATGAGTGAAACACTTCATAAGGGGATCCTCCAGCCCCAGGTGTGTTAAGCCAGCTGATATCACATGGAGTAGAGATATCACCAAAGCCATGCCCAAATTTCAGACTTATAAGCAATTTCTTTTATCAGCACACTTGATTTTATACATGATTTCAAGCTGGTAAGTCAAAGTTCAAGGTAGTTTGAACACTTCATAAATGAGGTATTGCTATACTTGTACACATAGTTGGCCAATTTTCATTTCAGAGAATCAATTTCAAAGTGTTTAAAAATTTTTTAAGTCCCTCAAAATTTTTTCTCAAACTTTATAATGTGCCTATGGTAATAATAACATATCCCAATATTGTCCTCTCCAAGCAATTCTGCTCTTTCTCTTCTGATGCTTTATGAATTGCTAAATAAAGGAACAAAGACAACTTACATATGTGTATTTTTTGGCCAGGCACTTAATGATTTGGAGATTTAGTTTCCTTCTTTATAAATTAGGAATAATTATTTCTGCATTGCTGTTTTGTGAAAGCACTTGTTAGAGTCACACAAAGGCATTCAATAAATGGTAGCCAATAATTACTGTCATTATCATCACACTGATTTCCTTGGTGTGCCATGTTAGTAGGTATGACTTCATTTCTATGGTTTAGAGAATAAGAATAGCCTGTTCTTATATCCCCATTTAAAAAAATGAAGTATAAGTAAAAAGAATAAATTAAAAAATAGCAAAAACAAAGCATATTTTTTCTCCCAGAGAATTTGGCAAAAGGTAAATTAGTTATGTGTGTATATTTATCTCTATTATGAATATGAGCTCCCTAAGGAAAGAGATGTGATTTTCTTATATTTTCTGTTCAGCATCTTGCAAACACAGGGTGATTAAGAAAATATCATTCTGACAGCAGCAGCGACAACAACAACAAGAACAGATATGCAGGAATAGAACGAGTTCTTCATATTTTAATGAGAATAAATGAAACATAAACTATAGTATTAGGCTGAGGTTTTGAAGCTAGGTTTCCAGGCAGCTTTACCAAATGCTTGAAACTAAAAGAGCAGGAACAACGTAATTCTTTCTGATCTCTTCCCACTCAGAGACTGTTCTTAGACTTTAGCTAGTGATCTATGAAGGAAGGTGGGCAAAATTCCTAAATTCAAGTCTCTAGTTCCAACTTCAAAAAACTGTAACTTACTCTTTTAGACAAGAAATTCCAAAACTGTTCTGGAACCTGTTACTGAGCTATTTTCAGATATCAGAGACACAATTTAATGACCATCAAAAAAGTGAATTCCTATAGCGTGTTTTTTTGTTTGTTTGTTTTGTTTTTTAGTTACAGTTCAGGTATTTACAAGTCCAGGGAAAATTTCCCTCCTAAAATGAGCCATTCTTAATTAGCTCTTTAAGGCCCTCTAGATTATTTATCAAAATAATACCCAGTGCTCCAGTTATTACAGTGGGTTTTGGGTGTATCCCATGCATATTTTCACTTTACCTAGCTGCGTAATATTCATGATATGTGAACTGGAAAGTACAAAGTAAAGCAAATGATGAGATGTTATATTCAATATAAAGTACAACTACTATCCAAATGTGTTGTGTATGAAAGCAATAATATAATACTTAGTTATGAATGAATTCAAGCCTTTAGGCCTACATAAATTACACCTTAGCATCACTGAAAGTAACCTCTGCAAAAATGTGCAGAATGGCAGAGGTGCAGAAATGGAGTTGGGTAGATATTCTTTCAGTTTACACTGTAGGCAAAATGATAGGTTCACTCAACGTTCATTTCATTTCATAAAAGTATTGAAAACTTCTGCTATGTGCTAGATACTAAGATGTTGGGAGTCAGAGATGGAAATCGTGCCGTCAAAAATCAAGGAAAGTAAGTCATGCACATACCTAAAACAAAGGCAATAATAAGGGCATGTGACATGGAGTTTGGAGGAAATGAGATCTAGAGTATAGGTGGGGATGATAAGGGAAGTGCTGGGACCATAACCCCACTTGGCAGAAACCCACAGCTTTAGGAAAATAAACTCCCCCCTGGTCCCTTTCTCCCCTCCTCCCCACCTTTTCTCCATGGAATGAATGTCAGGAAGATAAGTAATCCCCGCCTACTCCTTAGAACTGAAATTTACAACTCCAAACAGATAATGACTCTTTTCCTCCGTAATGGCCCTCTGCTTTTAGGAAGATAAGCTAACCTCCCTCCTCTGCTTTTGTAACCCTGCCTGCCCACTTGCTTAGGAATTTGCCTGCTTAGTGTTCCTATATAAACTTACGAAAATCAAAAATCGAGAAACAGGGCTCAGAATTTGGAGACTGAATTCTCCTTTGGGCTAGTGCATAATAAAACTTCATTCATCTGTACCCTCAAGAGTGCTGATTGGGTTTCATTCCATTGGCCACAACAGGGACAATAAACTTTAATTTGGTTCTCATTTATTACATTCCTCTTTTGAGCCAGGCATTGGGCATAAAAAATGAATACATCACCAGAGAGAAAGTTGTGTGTCTGATCTTGTGAAACAATAAAAAAATGAAGTAGGAATGTATCCAACTTTAGATGAACTTGAAGGTTTAGCTGGTGAAGTGCTAGAACTGAGGAGTGAGAAGAGGAGTGCAAAAAAAGGAATGAACGTATTTGTATATTTGGAGGCAAGGCCAGCTTCTAAGACTAAGGAAGACAGAGTTTGAAGAGAGAAGATAAAACCTTTAAAGTGTGAAAATGTGAAAGCAAGATGAGTAAGAATGAGTAAAATGATAATCACAAAGCACTGAGGGCTCAGCTAACAAGGGACATGATAGGCATGAGTGGAAGGAGGTTGTGAATTTTGCCTTCCTGGTGGCAGGAACCATGCCTTATTCACTGTGGCAAAATGTACATACATTTAGAGTTTTGCACCCAACAAACACTTTGGTCAGAGAATTAACATTAACTGTTTTATTGAAAAAGAGGGAAAAATAAGGAAGAATGCAAAAGAGAAAAAAATAAGAGCCAAAGTTCTCTGAAGAGCAAGATCAAAAGATAAAGCTAAGCAAGACTCAGAAGAAAAAGAATAGCTCACAGCAGAAGAGACAAAGAGTGTGAATGAATGAACTTGAAGAGATCAAAAAAGAATATGTGAATATGAGTAAGGGGAACAATAAATTTTTAAAAAGAATTGTACAATTGCTACCTGAAAAAAAATGTTCTTTTTAAGGCAGAAATTTTGGTAAAGGGGTAACAAAGGACATGGAGATATGAAGTAGAAATGAAAGATAACATCCCAGTGTTATAAGAACAAAAAATGCATATAAAAAGGCCAAAATGAGAAGGAAAGGGAGAAAGTGAAAAAAGACAAGCATAGATAAAGAAGGGAAAGTATAACTATATTTCATGGTATTAATTAAATTTTATTCATATTTTATGTATCCCTATATCTTCATGAGAAATACAATGTCTGAAGACATTAAAAATAAAAAACAGATAAAAAATAGTTTATTGGGACGATTTATAATATCTAATATAGCTTTGAACTGTAGAATTTTTTTTTAAATCTCTGCTTAAGTAACAAGTAATTTTCCTAGAATCTAAAATTCTGATTTGGGAAATAGAAGGATTTAGAATGGAAAAAAAAAAAAAAGGCAGGAATAAAACAAGGAAAGGAATGAGTGGTGATGGGTATTTGGCTGTCAACATGACATGAAGAAAACAGATGAACAGTCAGCAGTAAAACACTAACAAAGGCAAAGCAGAGAGGGTTTTTTTTTTTTTTTTCAATTTGTTCTTTTAGATTTTTGTTCATGGATCACAATCTGCCATATGTGTTTGGAAGCAATGTACTCTGATTAACACCTGATTTTAATCATTTTTGTTCTGTTTGCCTCTTGTGCTCTCCTGACTACTGTGCATTGTCAGCTTTTGCTGGATCATTTGATAGTTTTCTTAAAGAATTTTCTCTGTATCATTTAGAAGGGATGATTACTTGAGCATTTTGTGTTATCATGGTCTAACTTGTAATACACTTCCCATCTTAAGTAACATCTCCATTTATTAGTAGCTCCCAAATTTGAGTATACATCAAAATCACCTGGAGAGCTTATTAAAAGAAAATTGTGGGAACCCACCCTGCAATTTCTGATTCAGTAGGTGTGAGATATGGCCAGAGAATCTGCATTTTGAACAATATCCCAGATACTGCTGATGCTTCTGGTCTGGGGACCACACTTTGATATAATTCCTACTAAATAGATTTTCTCAAGGAATTTGTCCTGTGTCAAGAATGATAGCAAGTGAACTTAATGTCCCTTGATTAGCAATGATGTTCTCAGTTCTGTTGTCAATCAAAAAGAATGCTTAAAATGATCAACAGCTATGGTTGCTTATTACTTATTTGTATCTGGCAGAATAGAATATTTCTTAATCTACAAATTCTGGATATCAAACTATGTAAAAGACAAGAGTTTACACTTCCAAATACATTTTCCCATATCCAACCCTCTAAAATTCTAGTTGATTTTGACTTAAATAAAAGAGAAATATATATAAATTAAATATGTATTTATATTTAAACCTTCTTTTCTTCTAGTTATAATTATAAAAATCAAAAGCAGATATACTTGGAGAAGGTAGGTAGAAAGGTGAAATAGAATTTTGCGTGTTTCTTCTTGGCAGTTCTTTATTATATCTTATTTCATTTCAAAATGTAAAGCTTTATTTTTCCCTAATGAAATGTTAATATCAATACTACCTCTTATGCTTCCCCACTGTGGTAAGTGTTGCTTCTTCTTTTCTGCTGAAATTAGGAGAAAGTATTTTCTTGATTTAACCAGGCAAATGTTGCAGTGGAAAAGATGGACAAAGGTTGTAGAAACAAAAATATTTCTCAAGATGGATTTAGCCAACCTCTATGGAAAGTACAAGCAAAGGTTTTTCCTGAGGGGCAATTAGAAAACTGTAGTGAAAAAAATCTTTGTGCCCAGTCCAGCTGTCTCCCAAACAAAACAAAGCAAAGCAAGGCAAAACAAAACAAAACAAAATGTACCCAATGGACTATGCCTTAGATTTCACCATTTTGTCAGCCTACTCCGCCCAGGTACCTTATGTGAACACCCCATAAGGTGATTGACTCAGGCCCACAGTCTCTGGCCATCTTAACTTTGATCCCCAGCATCTACCCACTTGATCAGCACATCTACAGGGTTTGCTCAATCCCCTGCAGAAGAAGTACGTGGTAATTTTGATATGAAATAAATAAAGTGTGCTTTTTAAAAACAGATATATGCATTTAAATCCTATTCAAAATACTGAAATTTTGAAGATACAACTAAACAAATCAAAACAAAAACTCTATCAAGCATTCAAAATGTTCTTAATTTCTGAAAATGTTAAAAATGAATGAATCTTGTATTCAAATTAGTTTAAGGTTTAACCTATTATTTTTGTTGCAGTTTAAAAAGATAAATGTGCAATGTTTTATTAAAAAGCTATGAACTGTGTCCAAACAGATATAAAGAAATGTGGAAATAGGTTCCATGAAGGAAGATATATGGCTTTTATTTTCTGAATAGCAACTTCGATAAATTAAAGTGCTCAATATTATACCAGGCCGGTGTCAGAAATGAATAGTGAACCTGCCAGCAGAAATGTTTTCAATTTCTTAAGCACCATCCTGGTCCCTGACAGAATTGATTGGCTTTTGACACAAAGTTATAGTGGCAGAGATCAAAAAAAGATGAAAATTCCTCTTTAACAAACTACCCAAGTGACAAACTGTATCCAAATGTAACTCAATACACCAAATGTTCTATTTTAGAGTGAAGCTAAGAAAAATATTAGCATTATTATATTGGGGAATTTTTGCAATAATAATAATAATTCAAAACAAAGAGCTGAATTTCCAAAAGAAGAAATATTTTTAAAAGTTAATTAATGCCACTACCACAAACTATTTTCATGGATTTGCAACATGAATTAATTAAATAGCATGCACCTGTTCTACTTCAAAAACTTTTTATTATAAAATAAATGCAGGTTAATTAAAAAAAAAAACTTGGAGAATGCAAAAACCTCTGAAGATTTAAATTAAAATGATTCATTGTGTTCTTCCTATTTGCTATATACTTCTTCCAAATAAGAATGCTAGTACATGTTTTTAGAATATTATATATTGAGCACTATGTGGCACTAAATATAAATATAGTTATTTATTATATTATACACACTTTTATAACTTATCTACAGTGTGAAGTTACAGAAAGTACCAGAAAAATAATTCTATATATGTGTATATTCATATGTATATATGTAAGTCCACACATATATACACATACACACACTACAGACACACAGCTTAAAAATGGGGAAACTATTGGCAACAGTCATGTTAAACATAGAGATAATAGTATATCTACATTTTAATATTTTTAAAAGTTTAATTGTTTAGTTTTAAATTTTTAATCCATTTTGAGATTTATTTTCTTCTGTAACTATCAATCAAATAAAATGCCACCCTAATGACACTTGAAGGAATTAAGTTATTATTTGGAAACCAGCAATATGTTGCATCCTCTCTCTCTCTCTCTCTCTCTCTCTCTCTGTATATATGTGTGTGTGTGTGTATACATAGAGAAAAAGACCTCTTACTTTTAATTAAAACCAGTCTTTAAAAATTACCTTAGAACCAGAATGTAAGCAAATCTTTTAGAAAGCAGAATTTTTATAAGAGATCCAACAAGATATAATTCTTTAGATTACAAAAAATATCTACAAAGCATTCACATCTAGCTTTCTTTAAATATAAAACACCCACTAGTATGTAGTGCTTGTTTATATACCACTAATAAATCACACAGTGCTACAGACACAAAAATTTGGAATTAGAATGAAAGAGGCAAGTGATTTAACTTAGCACAATTATGTTGATACACTTCTATTATAAAAAATAGTATACCTTATGCTAGAATTTGAAGAAAATGATACTTTGAAATATCAAATATATCACTGTAGTGTACATCCTTATCCATCCTTCCTTCTCCAAATTCTGGCCAAGGACATAAATGTGTATTGAGGGTCTATTTAATTTTCCTTAGTTGCTCTAGTCAATATAAAAGCAAAGTAACAGTAAGTACCAAGATATGTGCAAACTATCTCCATCTTAGACACCACTGTTCATAATGCATTATAGATGAGATATCGACCTTACCACCAAATTGAGAGCAATTCCTGCAGTGAGAAGGGGAGAGGAGTTAGGGTAGTTAACTCTCTTGCCAGAGGAAATTTAACCAATCTTGAGCTTCACACTTCACCAGTTGTGCTTAGTTTCTCAATATCCTTGAAGAACTTCATATACTCATTTGCTACAACCATTACCGTGGAGCACTTGGAAACACCGTTCTGTATGAATCATCTTTACTACAAGGGTTTGATCTCTCTTCTCCACACTGAAAACAAAAAATAATCTCCCACACTTCCACCTCAAATGCATGTCTCGTATACTCACTATAAATTATCTTTTTGAAGAAAAGGAAAATCTATGGATGCTCATTTTTTCCTATATTTTATTATATTAAAAACTTCCATCATTATCTTCTAGGATTCAGTACAAATGTTCCAACTAGTTGCATTATATTTAAAATTAGTGATTGAGAAAATAATCATTTGATCTAAAAAAACACAATGGACTAAACAAACAAACAAAAACCCCTTATAACAAAGAAAAGGTATTCTGAATTTCAGAAATATAAAAACAAAGACAGGTACTAGTTTTAATAAATATTTTTCATGGACAATAATATAAGATTAATGGTAAATAATAAATCTAGATATGCATATGTATAATGGCACTATGTTAAAATATTATATATAGCTGAGATTTTTTGAAAGCAAAAGACTGATTTTCTAGACAATATTCTGTATTTATTGACCCTGTAAAGTTGTAAAGGGTAACACACAAGTCTGTGTTTGACAGTTATTGATTAAATTTAACTTTATAATTTAGGATCACCCAGCCTACCCCTTGAGAGCACTAAGCTCACTCAGCCCTCATTTCCTCATCCATGTAATGTAATTTTAATCAATCCAGTTCCTGTAGTAATGATTCATAAAGTGAGCTGAACCAGACTTCACTTTTAGACTGACTGTA
Source organism: Tolypeutes matacus (assembly GCA_026826555.1). NCBI lineage: Eukaryota > Metazoa > Chordata > Mammalia > Cingulata > Chlamyphoridae > Tolypeutes > Tolypeutes matacus. Next base: position 11,355,398 of record JAKSZT010053928.1, read on the forward strand.
ATTTGGAAATTGCTTGTAGGGCTCTGAGAGTCTTCAGAATCTTTGAGATAGTCACCTAGGAGATTAAACTAAAAATGCATCACAATACTGGGACATATATTGAAAAAGAACAGGAAAAGATACTCATGTTTTATTGACCACTTTCTATGTATCAAATTATTTACCTACATTATTTTATTTAAAGCCAGCACCTGATGCATCCAGAAAGACTCTTCCGGGGAGGTACAACTTGAACTTAGCTGTGAAGGTTAGGAAGAATTAAGATATTTTAGGAAAAGGAAGAGAAGGAGATATCTAATAAGCAAAAGAATGGTGCAGGCTAGGCTCTGCACAGCACGTGGTAGTGAACCAACTTGCTGGAAACCAATGGTTTGTGCAACGACACTAAAAGACATAAAGGTGGGGAAAAAGCTAGGATAGACAAGAAAGGCAAACAAAAAGTGTGGAACTGGAGGCTTTGAGGCAGGAAATAATTTATATGAAATACTGTGGTAGAATAAAGCATGAACACCAATTAATAGGCTCTTAATAATTTGGATGGAGGTGATAAGGGTCTTGGCCTAAGCAGTAGCAGAGGAAATAGAAAGAAAGGGACAGACACAAGAACATTAATTAAGGAAGAAACAACTAGAGGAGTTAATAACTTTTGCTATTTAAAAAATTAGCATGGCATTAAGGCTTAATGATAAGTCAGGAAAAGTTGTATATAAAATTGAAAGCTATTATACAACTTGGCAACCTGGGCAGGGCATTATTCCTAGAATGTGCTTATCAGAGAAAGGAGCTGATATACAGATGGAAGCTTCCTCATGACTTACTACATCCTGCAGGTGAGATGACATACCATGGTTAATATTAGAAAATCATAACAATATCCAAAGGTCATGTTTTTGTGAATTGAACTAGGCCCTTAAAGTTTCAATATCATTATCTATGAACCACATTTACCATTATGTCACATTTTATTATCACAAATAAAAGGAAGCTTGAGGTTCCATTATTCAAAATTACAACACTAAATTTCTTTCCCTAACGTTTAGGAAGTATCAAATAGCAACAAACACAGCATCTACTAGGCAGGTATTAGTAAATGTGACTCAGCCAAGTACAACACAATGAAAAACAGAGAATTGAAAAAAGCATGCAAGAGTCTCATAAGCTGAGATATTGCCATATGGTTTCGGAATTTAATATACATTCTGTACTGCTAATAAGTTTATCTGATGTACTAAGATTTTCAATGATTCAAACTACAGTAATGATTAAAAATTATCCTTCATGATACACGTACTTGCTCTTTTATCAGAGTTGTTTGTGTATATATATAGGTTGAATGGATATGATACTCCAAGACCTTAGAAAATATCCTACCTAGCAACATTTGAGCAATGTTTATATAAAAAACAGCTAAAAATTAAAAACAACAACAACAACAACAACAAAAAAAAAAAAACAGCTAAATATAACAAACGAGTCATTTGGCCACCTGAAATAAAGTGACTCCTGAAGAAAAAAAACAATAAAGTTGAACTTCAAGCAATATTTGGGAAAGCTCTGAAGTAGTAAGTCACAGGTCATCTAATTTTTGGAAGGGCTTGAGTTTTAGTGGACACTATTAACTAATTGCTGACACTCCAATTGGAATCCTGACAAGTAATCTTACACCTACAATACACCATCTCAAGACCACAAATCATTGGCCCATATAAAACTATAAAAAGTAACTCTGTTCCAGTCACTCCATTTAAAAGCAGTTGTCTTCCCCAGTTGAGAGAGGAAATAAAGGAAATAAAGGAGGAGAAACTACTTTTATCTTATTATCATCTAAGTGAAACCCTAGCTTCTGAAGGAAAACTACTGCTGTCATAGCTTGGTCAAGATTGAGTAAACCAGTGAAAATCTGGCACGTATACAATACAGAGATACAGTCTCTGCTCTGTCTTTTCTCCTTCCCCACTCCTAACTCTTCTCTCTCTTTCTCTCTCTCTCTTTTCTAATCTTCATTATCAATAATCCCTGGGCACCCAATATCCCACTGGGTTTGTATTTACATTATTATGCCTCATTATCATCACATTATAATTAGTATCATTATCCTAAGATTTCATCTCCCAAAAGATGAAAGAGGTCTGGTCAGGAGTCAGTTCTTCCTTTGAGATGGTTAGGTAATCCATCAATTTCAAACATCCTGTTAGACCCTCTTTATAAATGCTACTGAGTGTGAGCACTGGTGCTTATTGAGGTATTAGACTTCCTTGTTCTTGATACAGTTCACATACTCCCATTCCTACTGACACAAACTGTATAGACAGGTTTATGCTAAATGGAGGAAACAAACCACTCACATATCTCTTAATAAATAGATAATATAAGAGATGCAAGTAGCAATGGACCTTTAAAATTTCAAACAGAGTGTTTTTCTTTCACAGTATAGAAAATTTCGCTGGTCACCTTTAGTCATCACTGTTAAAACATAACCACATAAGCTTATTAACTGTCAAACTTAAAAATCAAATGAAGTGGTGGTTTGTCCATCTATATACCCATGTTAGTGAACATAGATGTGACCTTGTTTAAAAAATAGGGAGAGGCATAGAAAGTAAGGGAGAAAGAAAATGAATTGTTTCACATTCCTAAAAATTCTCAGTCCCCCTGACCTTCTTCTCACTTTCTTTTATGAATATTTTGCTCATTACACATGTGAAATTTAGAAGTGTAAAAATATCCCTGAACACTAAACAAATCTTCCATCTTGACCATTCCTCCACACATACTTGTGTACTTAATTTGATTTGCCATACCAATTCTCTTTTTACAAAGAAAAGACTGCTTTCAGAGTCAGAATTGTTTTTAAAAAAATTTTATGCCACAAATATGAATTAATGGAAAACCAATCAAAGTCTGATTTTTGTAATGATGAAATGTATTTTGTTTTATTTTTGCTGTAGAAGAAACTTATAAGCTCCCATCCTACCTATGAATACTATCTAATTTGCAATATCCTGCAGAAGTTGTACAACAGACTATACAAAAACACTCCAGTATGACAATAAAACTTAAAATGGTATAAACCATTTTTGTTAAAAGACCACAAACAAATGATATGATCAAAACTACTATTTAGCTTTTATAAGCAATTCAGAAACTAAAAATTCCTTTACTTATAAAATCACAGTTGATCTTTCAAGAACCAACTGAGCAGGTGTTATTATTCTCATTTTCAAATGATGAATAAACTGTGATTAAAATATATTTAGAAATCTATCCCCCAAACCCACTGTAAATAAGTAGTGGAATCACTTAGCATTATGATTCTGGACAGTCTGACATGAATTTAAATTTTTCCCACTACCATATTTTGCTTACAGTTTAATAAGATTGAAAATCAAAATACCTTGCCATCCTTGTAGAAAGTCTGATATTCTTTATTGGCAACTACAAGTATGAAGACACATTTAAGGTTCTTTGCATTGGTAGCAGATGTTTTATAAGAATTTTATAAATGGAATGCTATTTTTGCATTCTATTTATGGAATACATTGATTGGAATTAAGATATAATTGTAAAGTTCAATTCTTCAGTATTATTTATAGAGGAAAATGAAAAGAGTTAAACTGCAATGGAAGTTTCCTTCTATTTCTAATTTTCTAAGCGTTTTCATCAAGAAGCAGTACTGAATTTTGTCAAATGCCCTTTCTGTACCAATTGAGATGCACATGTGTTCTTTTTTCTTTTATTCTATTAATATGGTATGTTACATTAATTTATTTTCTTATGTTGAATCACCCTTGCATGCCTGGAATAAATCCCACTTGATCATGGTGTATAATTCTTTTAATATGCTGTTAGATTCGGTTTGCTAGTATTTTGTTGAGGATATTTACATCTATATTCATAAGGGATTTTGGTCTATAATTTTCTTTGCTTGTGGTATCTTTATCTTGCTTTAGTATCAGAGGGATGCTGGACTCGTAGAATGAATTAAGGAGTGTTCCCACCTCTTCAATTTTCTGGAAGAGTTTCAGCAGTACTGGTATTAATTTTTCATGGAGTCGTCGTTAAAATTTACCATTGGAGCAATCTAGTCCTGGACTTTTCTTTGTTGGGAGGTTTTCTTTGTTTTGTTTGTTTGTTTTTGTCTTTTTGATTTTTCGTTTTTTAAAAGATACTTAGATTACATAAATGTTACAGAGAATATATGGGGGATTCCCATATGCCCTGCTCCCTACACCTCCCACATTTTCCCACATTAGCAACATCTTTCATTAGTGTGGTACATTCATTGCAATTGATGAACACATTTTGGAGCATTGCCACTAAGCATGAATTATAGTTTATATTGTAGTTTACACTCTCTCCCTCTCAATTCTGTAGGTTATGTATCTGTCATTGTAATGTCATTCAGGATGATTCCCAAGTCTCGAAAATGCCCCCATGTTAACACCTGTTTTCCCTCTCCCTACCCTCAGAACCTCTAATGGCCACTTCCTCCACATCAATGATATTTTTTCCATTGCTAGAATCACAATAAACCTATAGTAGAATACCAGTAAGTTTACTTTAGTCCATAATTCATTCCCCAATCCTGAGGTTTCTGGGATGGTAATACCCACTCCACCTTTAATTGAGAGGGGGCTTTGATCCTATAAGGCCGGTGAATGAGACTCTCTTGCTTGCAGTTGTAGACTTTCTCAGTTCCTTGGTATGTTGTTTATCCATCATCTCCTCCTTGTTAGTTGTCCTGGATGAGTCCAATAAACTAGAGAGTAGGTGTTGCAATTCCGTTGAGATTCAGGGCCTAGCTGGCACATGGACTTAAGCCCAAAGAGTTAAGTCTCTTGGATGTACACCTACCAACTTTAGTACTAATTATAAGTTCAAATAGAAGGACAGAAGAGCCATGCATAGGGAAACCACAACTGAGTCCAACTCTGTCACCCTGGGGAACATAAATTCCAAAGTAGGGCCCACTGGCAAGGGACCAAACTCCTGAGCTATCTGCTCTGACTATAGTGTCTGGATGTCCCCAGAGTCCTCAGGAGCCCCACTATTTGGAGTAGTATCAATTATAGCAGCCAATGAGATTCTGCTGAGATGTGTATAAGCATAACCTCTGGAATGACCTCCTGACTCACTTTAAAGTCTCTTAGCCATTAAACTCATTTGTCTTTACCTTTCCCCCTTTTTGGTCAAGGTCTTTTTTTTTTCTTTTTTTTCCAGTTGCACTGCCTGTTGGTACATAGTAGCAATCCCTCAGTGCCAGGGAGGCTCATCCCTGGGAGTCATGTCCCACACTGAGGGGGAAGTTATTGCATTTATATGCTGAGTTTGGCTTAGAGAAAGGCCACATTTGAGCAACAAGGAGGTTTGCTGGGAGGTTTTTTATTATTGATTCAATCTCTTTACTTGTTATTGGTGTGTTGAGATCTTTTATTTCTCCTTGAGTCAATGAAGGCAGTCTGTAACAGGAATTTGCCCATTTCATCTAGGTTATCTAACTTGTTGGCATATTAGTGAAAAAAGCACACACAAAGGGACAAACATTGTATGATATAATTGATATGAAATAACTGGAATAAGTAAACTCATAGAGTCAGAAACTATAGTAAATATTACCAGGGACTGGGGTAGAGTAGGGAACTGGGAGTTAATGCTTCAGTGGTAGAGATTTCCTTGAGGTTATGGAAAAGATATGGTAATGGATGGTGGTGACAGTAGCATAACATTGTGAATGTAATTAACACCCCTGAATTATATATTTGAATGTGGTTAAAAGGGGAAGTTTTAGGTTGGATATATGTTACCCGAATAAAAAATTTTAAAAGTCCATAGGACTGTACAACACAAACAGTGAACCCTAATGTAAACTATGGACTATAGGGAGGGGAGGGGAGGGGAGGGGGGGAAGGGAAACTGCTATGGATATGGGCATGCTTCATTAAAAATTAATATAAGAAAATATAAACCATCTTTATAAAATACCAAATATATAGTTATCTACTGTCTTATCATTTAACATGATATTTTGAAACCCATATCCTGAATTGTAAACTATGAATTATGACCAGCCATTCAACTTATATATATGGAGTGGCTACTAGGTACAAAGCCCCGTGCTCATTACTGCAGGGGCTCAGAGATTAATCAAGCATGGATTCTACTTTCAAAGAGCTTTTAATATACTAGGAAAGACAAGACATGGGGAATATGATTATATTAAAATAAGAAAGGATAGATACTATAAAACCAAAAAAGAAAAATAACAGAGTACAAGGCAGGAATAAATACTTTCAGTTGAACCAATCTGGGGAGGTGTACTGGAATTAGATGACTGAGATGTTAACATATTGAGGGGTAGGAGTCCCTTACATTCTGAGTGAAGAAATATTAATTTGGGATGCCAGTAAGTGGAATTCAGCCTACAGCAGGAGAAGTGGGTTAGTAGAAGATAAGTTTAGGCCAGAAGCATGGAACGAGTTCATAGAAGTCCTTGAATAAAATGCTAAGAAAATTAGACTTAGGCCAATAAATGTAATTAAGCATACCAGGTTCAATCAATTGCTCCATTTTCTGCAAAATATTAAACCTTAAGACCTTCATCAAATAATCCGTCTTATTGAGTTTTACCTATGCATGAAGATATTCTATGCAATTGAATATTTAAGTGAATTCTACTGTCACCAATACTGATATTAAAATATGTCCATAAAGAATATAAAATAATAAATTTATAGCCAAAATGTTGCCTCAATGCTACTTCATGTTTCACATAATATAGATGAAACTACAAAAATAGTGGAAAAGGCATCAGAAAGAAATTGACAAAATGTATATATGCATGACAATATGATCTAAAATGTGTATTAAATTTACTAAAATTTATTTATTTGCTTTCAAAAATTATTATGGCTTCTAATAATAATAATATAAGAGTTATCCTTTACTGAACATATATTACACACCAGGTGCTATGCAATAATTGGGTTTTGCATAAATACACTATGTTTGATCATCACAGCAGTTTAGTAATTTGGACATTTACTAACCTATTTTTTAGAAGACGAAACTATGACTCAGAAATTCCCCAAGATCACAGAAAGTTTTGGACATGGGATGGCTACCTGGGTCAGTCAAGCTACAAAAATAGTGTCACATCTTTCCACTACACCAAAGAAGCATCTCTAAACACCAACCTGGCATCTCTGAAGGTAAACCTGATGCTGATTTCTAAAGGCATTAATACATTTGGGTTTTCCACATACCAATTCAACTCTTCCATTTTCTTCTTCCACATGGTCACAGAAATAAATATCTGTATCTATGGAAAAGCAACAAGCCCGTTGTCTCAGTTTTGCAACACTGCTAAGACAAATACCACATGATGGGTTGGCTTAAACAATGGGAATTTATTGATTCACAGTTTCAGAGGCCAGGAGTCTAAATCAAGACATTGGCTAGAAGGCTTGCATCCTCCTGGTTCAGTAGCATTCTGGAGGACTGACAATCCTAGGGTTGCCTTGGCTATGTCCTCTCCTTTGTCTTCTGGATTCCCTCTGGCTGAGTTCTAGCTTCCAGCATTCCCCTTTACCCATCTCCTTCCCATCCATGGCTTTCTTACCTGTGTTCAATTTCCTTTGCTTACAAGGACTTCAGCTACATTAAGGCAGCTCACACTCCTTCAGTTTGGGCACAGCTTAACTAATAACATCTTCAAACATCCTATTTAAAAATGGGTTCATGTCCACAAAACCAGTGGTTTAGGATTAAGAACATTTTTTCCTGGGGTACACGATTCAACCTAGGGCACCCATAGAAACTAAAGCAAAGGAAAGACAAACTTATAAATCCTATGGGAAACCATTCTACCCAGACTTTTCAATGAACTCTGCTGGCACCGATACCGATATTAAAGTATGTCAAGCCAATGTCAAGGCCTAGTGAATCTTAAGTCACATAAATCTTGAAGGGTGATAGAGTACACATAATTTAATTTAATTTTCCTATATTTTAAATAAAAAAATAAACTTGCTAATGCAGAAATTAAAACACAACTCCTAGAAACCAATGGGGATGATGGTTTGACATTCAGAGAGATTATACTGCTCAGAAACCCCCTCTGCAAAGGATAGTTCTTGCAGAACTGAATTTTCTTTAGAACTTCGTAATGGTCATTAGGGAAAAACAGGCTTCATATAATTTCATCCTATCAGGTTCACTCTCTTCATCTCTGGGCATCAGCTGCTCTAAGTCAGTTTAAGTGGTTCCAAAGTCTATTAGAGGTACCTTTTCTGACACAACAAAAAAGAATTGAATAAGAGTGATGTTAGAGTAAACCCACATAGTATGTTTTTACATTGGATTTGTGAGGATCTGTGATGCATTGTTAAATTTCAAGTGTCTAGAGCAATTTGTAGAATCCACATGATTAGAATGATTATCAGTTTATTTATATATAGGTCAATATTAGTTAATATTATAATTGGCAATAACTACATCCAGGCTTAATGACTGCATTAGGAGATTAAATGTCAATAATATCAAAATGCAAGAATTTGCATTGAGATGCAAATAACTACATTTATTATGAACACTCAAAAACTCTTTTGTCTAATATTATGAAAGGCAGATGAGGGCCTTAGGTATAATACCTGGTAAATGGCTGATCATGAATTTTGAACTACATATTAAAAAATGGCTTTTTATCCCATCATATAACCAGAATGATTTGGTTAGAGTAGAATTCAAAGTCAGCTTTCCTAGAAAATAAACAAAATTTAGGAATTGGTCATCACATAGTTGACACCTTGACTGTGATTCTTATTTCCCAATGTCCTCAATTGATGGGTATAATTCCAATGACCTTAGAATTTTGTATTATATTGACACAAGAGATCAGCTTTAGAGATGGCACTTCAAGTTGGTATCAGGTGATGTTCAAGTGGCTAAGGAGCTGGGGGAATAAACCTTGATGCTTTGGTTTGTAGATTATTTTATGTATAATAAGGTAGATATATACTAGGCAAATGTAGACACATGAATAAAGGGAAACATCTATCCCAGAGTCAACATTTGTTTCCTGAGGCCAAGGGTATTATACTCTAGAGTGGGGTCTACAGAAGAATTGGAATCTCTGGCCTTGAGTCAGAAGCAGGTAACAACCTAAAGGAATCAAAATAGTACTTTCACTATAGAAGATTAATTTTATGTAACAATTATCCTACAGACTCAGAATTTTTTTAAAGTGTTTGAGCAGAATTGGTGTTAAGTCTTCTTGGAATATGTGGTAGAATACCCCTGTGAAAACATATGATCCTGGGCTTTTCTTTTTGGGAAGTTTTTGATTACTGATTCAATCTGGTTTGTTAAGATCTTCTATTTCTTCTTTAGTCAATGTAGATAGTATGTGTGTTCCTGGAAATCTGTCATTTCCTCTAGGTTATCTAATTTATTTATGTACGATTATTCACAGTATCTTCTTATAGACCTTTTTATTTCTACAGCATCAGTAGTAATACCCCCCATTTCCTTTCTGATTTTAGTTATTTATATCCTCTGTCTTTTTTTTCTTTGTCAGTCTAGTTAAGTGTTTGTCAATTTTTTTTTTTTTTAAGATTTTATTTATTTATTCATTTATCCCCCCCTTGCTGCTTGTGCTCGCTGGGTCAGCTAACCACACCGTGCAGGCGGGCTTGCCTTCACCAGGAGGCCCCGGGAACCGAACCCGGGGCCTCCCATATGGTAAACGGGAGCCTTACTGATTGAGCCACAGCCGCTTCCCATTGTGTTTGTCAATTTTATTGATCTTTTCAAAGAACCAACTTTTTGTTTTATTTTTATCCTTTTTTTTTTTTTTTTCTATTTCATTTATCTGTACTCTAATCTTTGTTGTTTCCTTCCTTCTGCTGGCTTGGGTTTACTTTGCTCTTCTTTTTCTAGTCTTTCCAGTTTTGAGGTTAGGTCTCTGATTTGAAGTCTTTCTTCTTTTTTAATGTAAGCATTTAGAGCCCAAAATTTCCCTCTCTGCGCTATTTAATTGCATAGCCTTTCCATTTAAACCTCTATAAGCACTTTTAGGAACGTGTCCAGCAATGAGCAGCCAGATCCAGCTCGGGATGCTGGAGAGCCTGCTGGGCCCCGGGTCGTGCTTCCGCGGCGCTTTGTTGCATCCCATAAATTTTGGTATATGGTATTTTCATTTTCATTCATCTCAAGATATTTCCTAATTTCCTTTGTGATTTCCTCTTTAACCCGCTGGTTGTTTAAACAGAGTATGCTGTTTAATTTCCACATATTTGTGAATTTTCTATTTCTCCCTCTGTTATTGATTTCTAGCTTCATTATGTTGTGGTTGTACAGTACAAACTGTATGATTTTAATATTTTTGACCAAACCAATTACTACAAAAAAGACTGAGTCAGTAATCAAAATCCTCCCAACAAGAAAAGCCTAGGATCAGAGCTCAGATGGCTTCACAGGGGAATGCTACCAAATAATCCAAGACGATTTAACTCCAACTCTGCTCAAACACTTTAAAAATATAGAAGACTATGGAACACTCCCTAATTCATTCTACAAGGTCAATAACACCCCCATATCAAAGCCAGATAAAGATACCACAATAAAAGAAAACTGCACACCAATATTCCTTATGAATATAGAAGCAAAAATCCTCAACAAAATAATAGCAAACCATATCCAGCCGCATATTATTAGAATTACACACCATGATCAAGTGCTATTTATCCATGGTATGCAAGGTTGTTCAACATAAGAAAATCAAATAATGTGACACATATTAACAGAATGAAGGAGAAAAACCACATGATCATCTCAATTGATGCAAAAAAGGGCAAAATACAGCAGCCCTTCTTGATAAAAACTTAGAACTCTAAGAATAGAAGGGCATATATGAAAAGGCCACAGTTAGCATTCTACTTAATTGTAAAAGACTAAAAGATTTCCCCCTAAGAACTGGAACAAGATAAGGATGCCCACTGTCACCACAGTTATTCAACATTGTACTAGAAGTTCTTGCCAGAGCCATTAGGCAAGAAAAAGAAATAAAAAAGCACCCAAACTGGAAAGAAACAAGTAAAACTTCCTCCTATTTACAGATGATATGATCTTATGTACAGAAAATCCTGCCACATCCACAACAAAGCTTCTAGAGCTAATAAACAAATTCAGCAAAGTGGTGGGGTACAATAACAAGACCGAAAAATCATTCGTGTTTCTATATACTAGCATTGAATAATCAGAAGTCAAGAAAAAAATTACATTCACAATAGCAATGAAAAGAATCAAATAAGAATAAATCTAAGCAAGGATGTAAAGGCTTTATATACAGAAAACTACAAAACATTGCTAAAAGAAATCAGAGAATACCACAATAAGTAGAAGACATTCCGTGTTCATGAATTGGAAGACTAAATATTGTTATGTCAATCCTACCCAAAGCAACTTATATATTCAATGCAATCCCAATCAAAATTCCGAAAAAACTTCTTTGCAGAAATGAAAAGCCAATCATCAAATTTATGTGGAAGGGTAAGATGCCCAAATAGCTGAAGTCACCTTTAAAAAGAAGCATGAAGTTTGAGAACTCATACTTCTCAAACTTATTACATAGCCACAGTAATCACAACCAGCTTAGATCTGGCACAAGGACAGGCATATAAGCCAATGGAATTGAACTGAGAACTCAGAAATCAACCCTCACATTGATAGCCGACTGAGACAGACCACTCAATAGGAAAAGAATAGTTTCCTCAACAAATGGTGCTAGGAAAACTGGATCTCTATTTCTAGGGGAAAAAAAGGGAGGGGGGACACCTACATCCCACCATATAAAAAATCAATTCAAACTGGATCAAAGACCTAAATAAATACAAGAGCTACAACTATCAAATTCCTAGAAGAAAACATGGGAAGTACCTTCAGGAACTTGTGTTAGGCAATGGTTTCTTAGACTTTACACCCAAAGCACAAGCCACAAAAAAGAAAACAGATAAATGGGACCTCATCAAAATTTAAAACTTTTGTGCCTCAAAGGACTTTATCATGAAAGTAAAATGTAAGCTCATCTAGGAGGGGTTAGGAATGACATCATAGAGAAGGGACCCCTGAGCAGAATTTTTTTAAGGATAAAGAGAAATTCTCTAAGCAAATTAATGGAAGGGGGAGTTTGAAGCAGAAGAACTAGTATTCACAAAACCAAAGGGCAAAGCTTTATGCGACTTAAGAATCACATGTCTCAATCAGGTAAATGCGTGAATGGTATGTGGACTGGTGAAAAATGAGGTTAAAGAATTTGACAGCAATGAGGTCAGGAAGAGCTTTTGAACAGGAAACAAACGATTATAATTTTTACTCTCTAATAGAGAGGGAACTATTACAATGTTTTAGTCATCTTTGTATCCCTAGTGCTTATACCGATGTTTGGTATGTAGTAGGTGTTTAGAAAATGCCTTGTGAATGAACAGGTAGTCTAATCATAAATTTGGACAGTCTCAAATTATGCTTTACTCAATTGGAGAGAAAACAAACTGTCAGAGGAGCTGAGCAATCACCTCTTAAAGAGATTCATACATTTTCTTTGTAAGGAAACACTGTCATAATTAGAAGTCTAGTAAATAGTTTTCAAAAGACATGTCTGCTTTCAAACAGGGAAAATCAAAATCAGGATAGTGAAAAGTGTTTAAACTACAACTGGAAGACCCAGAGGACTTTGACTTAATGACAATACTGGCTGTGAATTAAATGTCAGAAATATCCAAACCAACATTTTTATATGCAAAATCCATAATTAAAAATATTCTTGTCAACAATATATTTTATTACAACAGAGGACAATGAACTATACCTTTATTCTAGGTAGCTCAGAATGTTCATTTTAAACTCTCTCAGTGTTTAAGGAAAGGTCTTTTGGTTAAATCCAAAGGCATCATGGGAATGCTATATGTTTTACTCATGTTCCATTACTATTTTCTCATTTAAGTTGATGTAAATATTTCTCTGAACTTAGACTTCAAATTATAGTTTCTCTTTCCAGGTCCATTCAAATAAAATATTCAGTTTTTTTATTTCTTTTCCACCTATATTTACCATTCTGATATAATTTTTGAGGTGACTCTCTAAAGCACTTTTAAAAATCTCAAGTTTACCATGCCTTCTTTTTTCATTAAATTTTATCATGATATTTTTAAGAACTAAACTGAGGCTTCCCTATATAGCTCATACAAAGGGAAATAATAATTACAGCCAATACAGACAATGAATGGAGCACTTATCTTGGACTACAATTCCACTTCATTGAATATCAGGGGCCTATTTTTTTTAGATGTATTATATTATCCAATAGAATCAAAATCCTTTCTCTCTGGGAAGCGGATGTGGCTCAGGTGATTAGGCTCCCGTCTACCATATAAGAGGTCCAGGGTTTGATTCCCGGGGCCTTCTGGTAACACAAGCTGGCCCGCACAGCAAGCTGGCCCACATGGAGAGGTGGCCCACATGGAGTGCTAGCCTGCGCAGAGAACTGGTGCAGCAAGGTGACACAACAAAAAGAGACACAGAAGAGAGACAATAGGAGATGCAGCAGACCAGGGAACTGAGGTGGCACAAGAGATTCAGTGTTTCTCTCCACTCTAGAAGGTCCCAGGATTGTTTCTTGGTGCCACCTAAAGAGAATACAAGCAGACACAGAAGAACACACATAGAGCAGACAGCAAGTGCAAAACAACAAGGGGGGGGGGGAGAGGGAGAAATAAATAAATAAATCTTTTTTTTTTTTTAATCCTTTCTCTTTTTTATTTCTACTTATCATGTTGCTCTCCACGTATGTTGATTAACATCCCTAAGGAAGGAAAGTTTGTCAATTGCCATTGCATTCATCTTCCCATATCCCAAAGTTTAATTTAATTTCAGAATAGTGATTAGCATGAGGAGGAAAGAGGAAAAAGATGTTGATAATGAGCACATGATCAAAATAAAATAATAGCACAATAGGATGCCAGATAAATTCAAATGAAACAAAATATTTCTTAAACTATGCTGTTTTTCCTATGCCCCCTCTTCACTTTTAGAAAAGAGCTGGGTTTGTTTGGAGGGTGAATAGAGGAGGTTCCATAATATAAGAATGGTGACTCAACAGTTCATCTTATTTTTATAGGTAAGATTCTAATTTATTTTCTTTCAATTATAGAGTCACAGATCACATTCTCTACCTGTTATATTATTATTTTATTTAGTTATTCATCATACTCTTTCATTATAATTTTGAGTTATGTTTTGATGATTAAAATATAAAACAAGAAAGAAATGGTAATAACTGTAGTAGACACTGTAAACTATACACCCAAACCTTGGCAAGATTTGGAAATGTGATCCAGCTTTGGCCAATGATACATAAGTAAAAATCACAGGGTATATGTGTGGGGGTGGAAGGCATGTGAACATGGTTTGGTGTTTATTTTTAAGCATATCCTCTTTTATCTATTACCTTGTAGTTTCTTTCATTTTCTCCATTCTTCTATCCTGAAAAACTGAACTGCAACTTAAAGATGTATACGTTATTTTGCAATCATAATGATGAGCGCCATGATAACGATCATATACATTTTTTTTCTCCCTCCTCCCATTACTAAGAAGATATACTGAAATTAAATTAAAGTTGGGATTCTTGGGAGATGAGCATGATGACAAGTGACAAACTTTCTGGGAAGACATGAATCTATTTAGGTGAAAAGCAGAGCATCATGATGGGTCCAGAAAAAAAAAGTTTTCTTTATAATCATAAACATGGCAGAGCAGGACATAGAAGGAGCCTGGTTTCTTGATGACATTGTTGAGCCATCATGCCAGTCTTGGACTGCTTAAAGTAAGTCCATGTTTTTCTGCTGTTTGTAGCTGAATATATTCCCTAAGAGTTTCAGATTGTCAAACTCTGAAAAACACATTCAAACTGATTAATTATTTTTATTTGACATTGATTGTATCTCATTTTGCTTTTTATATAAAATCCTCTTGAGATCCTCCTCAGTTTTAACAGAAGAAATAACTCCTAGCATGTTTCTGAAAACATGGAAATATTAGACCCAAACTTGTCTAATGTCACAAAACAAGTTTGCTCTTCTGCTCCTTCCCTGGATATTGACTCCATAATTCACTCAACTTGCTTCACACTTATGCATTATAACTCAAAACATTAGCATAAAATAGACCAACTCAAACAAAAAATATGAAGATACTCCTTAGCATTACAAGATTTGCAAATTTTATAATATTCACAGACAATTCAGTGGGCAGAACAAGGAATCACTTTCAAAAAGAATAGTGAATAAATCCTGCATGTCCATTGAGATGACATGTTTTTGGACCACCATAAGAACTCAATTGCTTTTGTTATTCTTCCTCCTTTGAGAAAATTCTTAAGAGCCCAGCAGCATAATTTTGGAGATAATAAAAGTGAAAGCAGTAAAAGCAAGTGATAAGCACTGTAACAATGGCCATAACAAAAGATTTTCCCATGACTAGTCAAACCTTTTATGTCCAGTACACATATCAGACTCTGTAAAATTGAATTGGAACTTTAGTTTAAGGGATAGAAAACTTTAAAAAGGGTTTTAAAAAACACTAAATATCTAGAGAATTATTTTTAACAGCATTTTAAAAGGTTTTTTTCCTATTGATAAACTCTATCTTATGTTAGGAAATATCAATTTCAAGACTTATTGTCTTTTCTTAAGCATTTATCAAGATCTGTGTATTTTCTTCTTTAATATTTATTTCATGCTGTTCACTTTAGTACTCCTAGGGGCCTGATATTTTTAAACCTTACAAATCTCGATTGCTTAAAACAATATATTTCAGATGGTTGCAAAGACTTGCTGCCTCTGATTATTTTTCTTATTTATGTTAAGTCTCAATATTCTTTTAATGTGAGTCAATCATATATCACAAATTCCAGCAAAACTGGATTAAGAGGAGACAGTCCAGCCAGGCAGACAACACGCATCAATTTGTAAGATCTCCCAAATTTACTGGAAATGTAACAGGTGTATCGAACATTCAAATTTGCCAGAACTCCACTCTGAAAGAACACTCCATGTTATTGGAATGAATGTTTTGATAAGCTACTTGTATAAGCAGTGAGACTCTTTTACAAATAAAGGTGTCTGATGATATCCTTCTAAGGAGAGTGAGTCTGATGCCGGATTTTTCATAGAGTTGAATGAAGAATGCACATTTGGGGCCAAAGCTAAATAGTTTAGTGCAACAGAGAAAAGGCTGAGCAGTGATTCTCATTGTTGCCTTTTTCGGATGCATCTCTCAGGCTCTGTTCTAAATAAATGGTGAGCAATACTTGAAGTACATCAGATTCCTAATCATTAATATGAGCACCCTCATGTCTCAATGAAACCCTGGATTCAAGAACTCAACCAACAAGTTGCTATTCTTTCTGCCCTAGTTGAATCTACTTTGGCATCTTTTATTTGTCTTCATATTCCAAACTGTTTTTCCAGTTATTTTATGTTTATTACTTTATTTGTGCTTGAGTTTGGATACTTTCTACTGTTCTATCTCAAATTCTGTGGTCCTGTCTTCTGTTGTGACAAATTGCCGGAGGACTTACCAGTTTCACCTGCTGTCCTCAGTAGGTCTTTACTAACTAAGCACCACAGTGTGCAAGAACTCTTACTCTGCTTTCACAAATTGTTTCAAATCTTGTGTGGCTTCAGAATTAGACAAATGTCAGAGTTGAAAATAGGACATGTGTTTGTGACTCCTCAAGATCCATGTCCCATGTAGCTGCCAAAAGTTCTGCTTTCTTCTTTGTTCCTATAATTTCTTCGGTTTGGGCCTACCCCATATTTACAACTTCTAGCCTGTGTGCAGATTCAGCAACTGCCACCAGGGATAGTTATAGATTCTCAGCTCACTTCTGAAAGGTGATCCCTGACTGGAATTTCACTCATTTGAGGTCTCATTGCTTCCACAAATCTCTGATGGCTTTCAGTATATCATTTTTGTTTTTTATATGCTAAATATTAATCTTTTTATTTTATCGTATGTATTATAGAAACCTCTCTGTGGTTTTCTTTCCACTTCATGAGGTCTTTTTAATGCACAAACATTTAAAACCTTAAGGTGGTGTCTTCTATCACTCTTTTTCCTTTATGGCTTATATTTATTTTTTGTTTTGATTACAAAAGAATTCCCTTCTCTAAGGTATTAAAGTTTCTTCCAAAAGCCATAAATGCTTGCTTTACACATTTTGTTATTTAATCCACCTATAATTAATATCTGTATAAGGTATGAGGTAAGTATCAAATTTAAATTTTCTCATATGAGTATCAAATGGTCAGAGCATTCTTTAATTGATTTATAATGTCACTTCTGCCATCTATTAAGTCTTCAGTTATGTAAGTGTTTCTTGAATCTCTATCTGATTTCATTTATCTATTTCTTCTCTCGTCTTATACTTAAGTCTTCAAAATTAGATACCGATTCTTGGCATTTTGCTGCTTTATATTATTTTTTAGCATTAATTGTTTTATTAATCACGATAAGTAAGGCTATGCCGTTTAAGCAAAAAGTCACCATAAAATCATCGTGGCCTAAAACAAAAAAAGTATTTCTCATCCATATAACTGTCCAACATGGGTCAGATAGCTCTCCTCTAAGTGGTGACTCATGGATCTAGGCTACTTCATCTTTTTTTTTCCTAAACAACATTTTTACATCAATTTTATTGAAACATATTCATAAACCATACAATTCATCTAACATGTACAATCAATGACATTTGGTATAATCACAGAGTTGTGTATTCATCACTTCAGTCAATATTAGAGCATTTTCATTACTCCATAAAGAGAATTAAAAAAATAGAAACAATCAAACACCAAAAAAACCCAACCCCTTAGTAGTCACTTCTCAATCTCTCTATCCCTCCCTGCCATATGTAACTGCTAATCTATTTCCATCTCTGTAATTTATTTGTATTTACATTTTGCATAGATGGAGTCAAACAATATGTAGTACTTTTTGTCTAGTTTCTTTCACTTAGAATGCTTCCTTTTTATCACTGATGGAAGATTATTAATATATTATTACTATACACTACTGTCCAGAGTTTGTTTTGATTGTATTTTTGTCCAAATTTCACCTGGTATAAGATTAACATACATTTATTCTGTTTCAGGAAAAAACAATCTTATATATGCACTATTAACCACACACATTTTTCACAAGAGGATTTGTTATGTTATACAGTCTCATGTTTCATTTTTTAGCTTTCCTTCTAGTGATATACATGCCTCTAGACTTTCCCTTTCAACCACTATCATAGTAATTACAAACCCTATAATGTGCTTCCACCATTTCTATTCATTTCCAAACATTTACAAACAACTTTTTACCAATTCTGCACAGATTAAACCTCAGCCTTCCATTCACTAACCACATTCTATTTTCTGGTATTCTTATATTCTAGCTGTTAACTCCATGAGTTTGCTCATTATAGTTAGTTTATAATAGATAAATCATACAATATTGTCCTTCTGTGCCTGGCTTGCATCATGCAATATAATGTTATCCAGATTCATCCATGATGTCATGTGCTTCATGGCTTCATTTCTTCTTACAGCTGAATAATATTCCATCATGTGTATATATCAAAGTTTGTTTATCTAGTCATCACTTGAAGGACACCTGGGCCGTTTCCATCTTTTGCCAATTGTGAATAACTAGGCTACTTCATCTTGTAGTCTCAGGGCCATCTCAGCAGCTTCAAGTGCCTATCATTTCACCACATGTTCCATTGGCTAGTGCTCATAGATGGCCAATCTAATTGTGGGGGAAATTGGGCAATGTAATGTAGAGGTGCATAATTTCTACCATATGTATAAACATTTATGCAAAATCCATTGTGATTTTGATTCTATTCCACTGAATTCATTGATTAATTTTTAAAGAATGGACATATTTCTAATATTGAATATTTCTATTAATAAACACTTTGTATCTCTTTAAATTATTTAGATTCTCTTTTGAAACCCTCCCCATTACCCCTTCACTTAAGGAGAGTAATTGGCTATAGAGATATACAGCCATGGGAATGGTGGGATGATTTAATTTTTCATTCACTCCACTAACTTTGATAGCCTATCCAATGACTGCAACAGTCATCAAGAACGAAAACTAAGATGAATAAAAGTCTGTTTACCATAGCTTAAAAGTTTTGATCACTCCTGTATACATCAATGTATGTGATCTAAGGAATCATAAACAGGTTCTTGTTGCTGTGCCTAACAATTTTGATTTCATTTGACTCTCCTAAATAAGGAAACTAGATCATTTCTTTCAAAAAAATCTTGAAAATATCCAAGCTTATCACCTTTTCAATGTGTAATATTCATCATTTTCCTTATTCACACAGAAAAATGCAATAGAATTGCTAAACCTATTCTCTACTTGGGTTTCAGGGTTTTTCCCATGTGGCATACAAAGAAGACAGTACATAACTCATAAGCCTGCTATAATAGGTTTCCAGGAATCCTGGAAATTGGGTCCAGTATGAGTAATACCACTGATTATTCTTAATTATTAAAAACTTGAGAAAAAAATATACATAAGAATGAGTGCTTTAATAAACTACTTTTCATTGCTTTACACACAGTAAATACTTAGAAAAACAATAAATAGTACAGAAATATTAGTTTTATTTTTACATGAATATAAGTACCTGAAGTTCAGAATTTAAACACAGATTTCTCAGGCTGCAACTGTGCAACTAACAACCTTGTCTCTAAGAATAAATTGCTAAAGAGAAGGCATTTGAAACTAAAGGAGGTGTGTTCTTTTTATTTTTTAAATTATTAGGCCTACAGTAAGCAAATGAATACACAAAGTCTATTTCAGCAGCCTGGAAGAATTAATTATAAACCACAAATGCTAAAGTTAATGCCAGAAAATAAATTTAAACAGGGAATGCATCTGGTCAGATTTTTGTTCAAATAGCAAATGTATTTTGGTAAAAGTTTTTGCAAGTGTATGTGTGCATATGGCATCACTGTGTACGTATGTGTATGTGTTTGGAGAGTGAAGCAAAGGAACAGATGACAGATGGATACTTTCTCTCCAGAAAAAAATATATACATTGCAATCCCCATATCATACTATCTGTATCCCCTGGTAAGTACCTGCGTTATAAGAAGCACAAAAAGGATTTCCTTGGCTTTGCTGTAGTGAAGCTTATTCTTCAGTTAAAATTAAAGCACCTCCAACTAGTTCTGAAGTAACCACCATATAAAATTGGCTATTGGTCAACATTCTGATCTTGCTCTATGGAGCCCTGGCTTTCGCTCATCATAATCCTGTCTATGAGAGAGGAGCAGGGAAGGTAGGGAGATGGGACAAACCTTGGAAAGCTGGAGCAGAACTGTGGAGGTTCTGCTGTTCCCATCATAGTCCCACTAAATGAAGAGATTTTCAAGTATTCTTTATGCTCACTTGTGGCTACAAACTGAATTTAAACTTCACTGAGCCTCCTGGACCAATGCAGGACAAATCTGAGGATATGGGTCCTGGAGGAAAAGGCCATTATAATTTAGGACTTTAAGAAGATATTTCAGGTCACCTATTGATTTAAAAAATAATAAAATTACTGCATTCACCAGTTTCGAAACTTTGTGGTACTCTACTAAAAGGAAAAAAGGGTGAGGGAAGATAATTACTAATAAGTACCTACAAATGAGAAAAAGAATGAACTCAGAAAATGATGACAATGAATTTAACATCTACACCTGGAACAAGGGCAGGGAAAAATAACGACCAGTCAATTGTCAAGCTCATATAAAAGAAGGAACAGAGAGCAAAAATTAGCCTGCCTTGTCAGACAAATCTATCCTGCTTTTATGTAAAAATTCCCTAGTTGACCTAACACTGCTCACAGCACTGCAGCAGCAACATTATTTTAGAGATGGGTTAGAATGCCAACTCATTTATTTTGTCTGATTAGCATCTTCACTGATGAACATTATGGTGAGAGACTTCTGGGTGGTAAACTTGCCTTTCTGGGTAAACACTACAAGACTCACCAAGCATGAACCCCAAATGTTCACCCTCTGAAGGGGTGAGGAGAATGTATGTGATTACAATGAACTCCACTGCCTGATGCCTACTTTAATAGCTATCTCTCTTGGATGGGATGAAACAGCAGGATTCAGGTGGACATGTAGAAAAGAACGTGTTCTCTACTAAGTAGAGACTCTTTTATCAATTATTATTTCTAAGATGTCAAGCACATCCATATTCAAATATGACATATATATGTATATAAAATGAATAAATGGTTAAATATATACCTGTGGTGTATATTTAGAAACTCAGATAAACCAGTTCGCTTTTAAAATAATGTATGTTGTGCTATTTTTTATTTTTTCCTCTTGAGAATTTTTTTAGAGAAAATAGACCAAGAACCAGGAGGTATAGAGTAGTATTTTAGGTTATTTAAAATGGAATGGGAGGTTGGGGCAAGATGATGTCGGTTTAGGAGGGCACTCACTAACTCACTCTCGGAGGATGGCTGATTGGGGACAGGATCCTGCCTGAGGGGTCTGTGCTGGGGGCGCACAGAGCGAGAACCTTGGGCACATCGATCTGGAGGGAGCTGGACGGCAAGGTAGATTGCTTGGGAAAGATTCATGAGTTTTTCCCCTGCCTGTGGTACTTGACACAGAGGGCTGAGCTCCACCCTCAGGGGAAAAGGCTGGGATGAACCGCGGCTCCCACCGGCAACCCGATGAGAGGGAGGATTCTGGCGGAGGGTCCAGAGGGGGTTTCCTTCCTGTAGATTTGGCTGCCTGGAACCCCTTCCAGCTTTGGAGAACAAAATAGCTGGCTTGAAGCGGCACCAGGCTGAGGGGAGGGGCAAATCTGCTGAGCAAGGTTGATCATCCTAGCTGCCCAAGGATACACCCCCACTCCCGCAGGCAACCTGGTGAGAGGGACCATTCTCCAAGAGTGGGAAGGTTCTGACAGAAGGTGGAGAGGGGATTCCTTTCTGTGGGTTTGGTTGCCTGGAAACCCTCATAGCTTTGGGGATCAAATAAGCCGGCTTGAAGCGGCACCAGGCTAAGGGGAGAGGTGAATCTGCTGAGGAAGCCTGATTTACCTAACAGCCCACTGATACCGAGGCTTGGCTCCAGAGGGGGCGGAGTCAGCCCATTTTATCCTTCTGCACTGACAAGCATCAGAAATTCAGCTCCCCTGGGGAGGCCAGGAAGTGGGAAGTTCTTGATTAGTTTCCACTAGCCTATTTAGGGTGCCCTCAGTGAAGGGGGTGGTCTAGAAGAGGCCTTCTTTGGGTCCCTTATTTCGCCAAAAACAAAAAACAAGGAAGACAGTCACTTTAAAAAATAAAAATAAAAACTTAGTTTAATTGCTAAAATCTGCCTCAAAACCTGCAGACTGAACGTTGCAGGGCAATTGATTGATGAACACAAGCAGGCTGAGAGGTTCTACAAGGGCCCAAGAAGGAACACTGTTCTTCCTTAGCTTTGTTTGACTGCTTGCTTGTGTGGTTGTTTGATTTTTCTTTGTTTATTTGTTGTCTCTTGCTTTTCTTTCCTCTTTCCTCGTTTCCTCGCCCTCTTCTTTTTTCTTTTTTTTTTCTTTTCTCTCTCTCTCTTTTTTTAAATTAGATGCTGCTAGCTTGTCTCTTCTTTGCTGTGCTTCTTTTTCCGTGATTTCCCATTCTCAGTCTATATTGATTTTGTCTCCCAACACTATCTCTTTTCCTTCCTTCATCTTTCTGCCTTCTGCTTTCTGTTGTGGTTCTTACATACCACCATTTCTCATTGGCCCACAAATTCTATCTATTCTGTTTTCTTCTTTTTTTATTATTATTAACTTTTTCCTTTCAACCTTTTCTTTACTCTTTTCTCTCTCCTCATCATTCTAGCCTTCTAAATCATTATATATATTTTCCTCTATTTGGTTTCCCAGTCCATTGTAGGTACTCCACTTTTTTTCCTATTACTCTACACTGCCTACATGAGTTAAATATTCATTTTACTAAGTCTTATACAGCCCCTCTTCTAACTTTTATGAATATTACTATTATCCTTCTTCCTTTCTCACATCTTTCGATTCCTCTGGCCCTAATCTTTCGCCTTCAAGGGAACATAGAAAGAAGCAATGAAATAAAATGAGAAGAACAAAGTGTCAAAGAGAAAAATTAACACACACACAGAACCACCAGCTAAATAAAACTCTAGAGCAGAGAGAGAAGCTAATCAACTGAATAAACCCATCAAGATAAAATGATGACTAGAGGGCAACAAAAAATAACAAACGAACTGAGAAACAGGAAGACATGGACCAGTCCAATGAACAAACTAAAAACCAGGAAAAGATGCAGAACATCAAACAACTAATCAAAGCTTTACAAACAAACATCATGGACCAACTTAATGATGTGAAGGAAGAAATGATATTAAGAAGACAATGGGAGAACATACTGAAGAAATTGTAAACATACCTAAAAAGATAACAGATATGATGGTGATCAATGGTATAATCCAAGAAATCAGAAAGACATTGGATTCACATAATAGTAGATTTGAACAGGCAGAAGAAAGAATTAGTGATGTGGAAGACAATACATCTGAAATCAAACAGATAGTAGAACAGATAAATAAAAAGATAGAAAAAATCCAGCAAGGACTCAGGGATTTAACCAACAACACAAAACGCACAAACATATGCATTATATACATCCCAGGAGGAGAAGAGAAGGGAAAGGGAACAGAAGGAGTGTTGAAGGAAATAATAGCTGAAAACTTCCCAACCCTATTGAGAGAGATGGATGTAAATGTACAGGAAGCACAGTGCACCCCAAACAGTATAAATCACAACAGGCCAACTCCAAGACATATACTTTTC
The DNA here is from genome assembly GCA_026826555.1 of Tolypeutes matacus. Taxonomy (NCBI): domain Eukaryota; kingdom Metazoa; phylum Chordata; class Mammalia; order Cingulata; family Chlamyphoridae; genus Tolypeutes; species Tolypeutes matacus. Next base: position 11,379,347 of record JAKSZT010053928.1, read on the forward strand.
AAAATGTCCAATGCTCTAGACAAAGAGAAAATACTCAAGGCAGCAAGAGAAAAGAGAACCATCACATACAAGGGAAGCACAATAAGATTAAGTGCTAATTTCTCATCTGAAATCATGGAGGCAAGAAGACAGTGGTATGACATAGTCAAAGTACTACAAGAAAAAAAGCTTCCAGCCATGAATCCTCTATCCAGCAAAATTGGCATCCAAAAATGATGGAGAGTTCATAATATTCACAGATAAACAGAAATTAAGAGAGTATGCCAATAAGAAACCTGCACTTCAAAAAATACTTAAGGAAGTTCTACAAGTTGAAAGGAAAAAACAGGGGAGAGAGAGTTGGAGAAGAGTGTAAGAACAACTAAAAAGACAAAAAGAGAAATAAAAACAACATATGACATACATTAACCCAAAGAAAATATGGTTGAAGTAAGAAATTCGTTTCGAGTAATAACACTGAATGTTAATGCATTAAACTCACCAGTCAAGAGACACACATTGGTAGAATGGATGAGGAAATATGATCGATCTATATGCTGTCTACAGGAAACCCAACTTCAATCCAGGGATTCAAGAAGGCTGCAAGTGAATGTCTGGAAAACAATTTTACAAGTAAACAATAGCCAAAGAAGGGCAGGAGTAGCTATCCTAGTAACAGACAAAATAGACTTTAAATGCAAAACTATTATAAGAGACAAAGATGGACACTATATATAAGTAAAAGGGGTAATCTCTCAAGAAGAGATAACAATCATAAACATTTATGCACCTAATAGGGGTGCTTCAAAATACATGAGGCAAATACTGGAAAAACTAAGTGTAGAAATAAATGCTTCTACAATTATAATGGGGGACTTTAATACACCATTATCACCATTAGACAGAACATCTAGACAGAGAATCAATAAATAAAGACTCTGAATAATACATTAAAGGACCTGGACTAACAGACATATACAGAACATTACACCCCAATACAGCAGGATTTACATTCTTCTCGAGTGCACATGAATCATACTCTAAGATAGACCACATGCTAGGCCACAGAACAACTCTCAATGAATTCAGAAAGATTGAGATTATACAAAGTAATTTCTCTGAACACAATGGAATGAAATTGGAATTCACTAAGGGGCAGAGAAACAGATTAGGCACAAAGATATGGAAGTTAACCAACACGCTCTTAGACAAACAGTGGGTCAAAGAGGAAATCTCAAAAGAAATCGGTAACTACCTTGAAATGAATGAAAATGACAACACAACATATGAAAACCTATGGGAGGCAGTGAAAGCTGTCCTGAGAGGGAAGTTCATAGCCATAAATACATATATTAAAAAAGAAGAAAGAGCTAAAATTTAAGACCTAACTACACACCTAGAGGAATTGGAAAAACAACAAGAAACTAAACCTAAAGGAGGTAGAAAAAAGGAAATAACAAGGATTAGAGCAGAACCAAATAAAATAGAGAATAAGAAAGCACTAGAAAAAATAAACAAAACCAAAAGCTGGTTCTTCGAGAAGATCAATACAATTGACAAACCCTTAGCCAGGCTAACAAAGAAAAAGAGAGAACAGATGCAAATACACAAAATAAGGAATAAGCAAGGGGATATCACTATTGACCCCACAGAAATAAAGAGTATTATAAGAGGATACTTTGAAAAATTATATGCCAACAAGAATGATAATTTAGAGGAAATGGACAAATTTCTAGAAACTCACAAACAGCCTACATTGATGAAAGAAGAAATTGATGAACTCAACAGTCCAATTTCAAGTAAAGAGATAGTCATCAAAAACCTCCCAACTAAGAAGAGCACAGGATCAGCTGGCTTCACAGCTGAATTCTACCAATCATTCTGGAAAGAGCAAACACCAATGCTGCTTAAGCTCTTCCAAAACATAGAAGTAGAAGGAATATAGCCTAACTCATTCTATGATGCCAACATTACCCTAATACCAAAGCCAAACAAAGATACCACAAGAAATGAAAATTACAGACCAATTTCTCTAATGAACCTAGATGCTAAAATCCTCAACAAAATACTTGCTAATCACATTCAGCAACATATCAAAAGAATTATACACCATGACCAAGTGGGTTTCATCCCGGGTATGAAATGATGGTTTAATATAAGAAAATCAATCAATGTAATACACCACATAAACAGATTGAAAGGAAAAAATCACTTGATCATCTCTATAGATGCAGAAAAAGCAATCGACAAAATACAGCATCCTTTCCTGATAAAAACACTGCAAAAGATAGGAATAGAAGGAAACTTTCTGAATATGATAAAGGGTATATATAAAAAACCCAAAGCTAACATCATCTTCGATGGTGAAATCCTAAAGCCTTCCCTCTGAGATCGGGAACAAGACAAGGATGCTCACTATCACCACCTCTATTTAACATTGTCTTAGAAGTACTTGCTCGAGCACTAAGGCAAGAAAAAGATATAAAAGGCATCCAAATTGGAAAATAAGACGTAAAAATTTCATTATTTGCAGACGACATGAACCTGTACATAGGAAGCCCAGAGAAATCTACAACAAAGCTTCTAGAACTTATAAAGGAGTTCAGTAATGTCGCAGGCTATAAGATCAATGCTCAAAAATCAGTAGCATTTCTGTACACCAATAACAAGCAATCTGAGGAGGAAATCAAGAAAAAAATACCATTTACAATAGTAACTAAAAGAATCAAATACCTAGGAATAAATTTAACTAAAGATGCAAAGGACTTATATACAGAAAACTACACAACACTGGTAAAGGAAATCAAAGAAGACTTATGTTGGGAGCCGTCACTGGAGTCTGCCAAGAGAGGTGCCAACAACC
>JAKSZT010053928.1:11382198-11407867 GCA_026826555.1 Tolypeutes matacus
TCGGCAGGTTTCGGGTCCTCGTTGATGTCCCGCGGGCCGGGACAACTTAAATAAATGGAAGAATATTCCCTGTTCATGGATAGGAAGACTAAACATCATCAAGATGTCTATACTACCCAAACTAATCTACAGATTTAACGCAATCCAATAAAAATCAACACTGTATTTTTTAAGGAACTAGAAAAACTAACTACAAAATATATTTGGAAAGGTAAGAGGCCCCGAATCGCCAAAGACATATTGAAAAAGAAAAATGAAGTTGGAGGTATCACACTACCTGACTTTAAAACATTCTACAAAGCTACAGTGCTCAAAACTCCATGGTATTGGCACAAGGATAGACATATTGACTAATGGAACCGAATTGAGAGTTCTGATATAGACCCTCGCATATACAGTCATCTGATATTCGACAAGGCTGCCAAGCCCACTCAGTTGGGAGAGAATGGCCTCTTAACAAGCGGTGCTTGGAGAACTGGATATCCATATACAAAAGAATGAGAGAGGAACACCATCTCACACCTTATACCAAAATCAACTCAAGATGGATCAAAGATCTAAATATAAGAGCCAAAACCATAAAGATCTTGAAAGATAATGTAGGGAAGCATCTACAGGACCTTGTAATAGGAAATGGTTTCATGAACTTCACACGCAAAGCACGAGCAGCAAAAGAAAAAATAGATAAATGGGATCTCCTCAAAATTAAAAACTTCTGCACCTCAAAGGATGTTATCAAGAAAATAAAAAGGCAGCTTACACAATGGGAGAAAATATTTGTCAACCATATATCTGATAGGAGCCTAACATCCTGCATATATAAAGAAATCCTACACCTTGAAAATAAAAGGACAAACAACCCATTTAAAAAAATGGGCAAGTGACCTGAAAAGACACCTCTCCAAGGAAGAAATACAAATGGCTAAAAAGCACATGAAAAAATGCTCAACATCGCTAGCTATTAGGGAAATGCAAATCAAAACTACAATGAGATACCATCTTACACCCATTAGAATGGCGGCTATTAAAAAAACAGGAGACTATAAGTGTTGGAGAGGATGTGGAGGAACGGGAACCCTCATCCACTGCTGGTGGGATTGTGGAATGGTCCAGCCACTGTGGAGGACAGTTAGGCGGTTCCTCAGAAAACTAACAATAGATCTTCCATATGATCCAGTGATTTCTCTGCTGGGTATATACCCAGAAGAAATGAAAGCAAAGACATGAACAGATACATGTACACCAATGTTCATAGCGGCATTGTTCACTATTGCCAAAGTTGGAATCAACCCCGGTGCCCATCAACAGATGAATGGATAAACAAAATGTGGTACATACATACAATGGAATATTACTCATCTGTAAGAAGGAATAAAGTGCTAACACATGGAATAACATGGATGAATCTTGAAGACCTTATGTTGAGTGAAGCAAGCCAGGCATTGAAGGATGAACAGTACATGAGACTCACTGATTTGAATTGAGGAAAGTGAGCAGTCTCTGAGAACCATTGTCTGAAAGATAGGTGAACAAGAGAGAGAAAGAGAAGAGAAGGTTGTGAGCCATTACCCAGACAGACATAATCTATGGTAAAGTGATAGAGTACAGTTGCATATTGAAGGATAGTACAGGTGGGTAGTGATATTACTGCATTTGGTGGTACAGGGTTGACAGATGGGTAGATTAGGAAGGGCGGGTTAGAATACCCAGGATACTGGGGAGAGAGATGGGAGAGGACCAGGTAAACATGGTATTTGTGGGTATGCGGTTGAAAGTGCAGGAGTGGGAATGTTCTTGTGGCAATGTGAAAAGGTAGTGTCACTGGTTTAGGATATTGGTTGGGGGGGCATTCAGGACGGGGTGCATCTGGAGTACGCTTGTGGGGAGGGTGTGAGTGTTCATCCAGTCATAATGTGTTGTGTTGGTGAATGGAGACCCACACAGTGAGTGGGAAGGAGATGGACCCTCATCTTTGGGAGGACTGATTTACCCAGAAACAGACAGGTGGGCGTCTCTTATGAGCAAGAGTGGATCCTAACAGGGGAGGACAATCAGCGTGTCAAGACCTCTTGTAACAATGAATCTTGTCATCCAATGAGTCAAGACAGTGGGGTGTCATGTGCCTCAGGGGAATGAGAAGGGAGAAACAGAATAGATCAAACAGGGGGTATTTAGTGGTCAGAGGAAATGTTCATTACCTTACAGTGATGAACACAGAACATGGTAAATATCATCAAAAATTATTAAATTGTATCATCTAAATTGTAAACTATACTGTAAACCATTGACAATGTTTAGTAGCTATGTTTCACTCTCTGTATAACAGTTATAACAATGCTACCATCCACATACAAAAAGGTTTTAATATGGGGTGAGGAAAGGGGGAGGAGGTTGGGTATATGAGAGTCTCTAGTATTCTGTGTGTGACTTTGCTGTGACCTAAAACTTCTTTGAAAATTAAATGAAAATTTGGGAGACACTGGGGAATGAAAGGGGGAAGGTGCCACGGTACAGACTGGACACCTGATAATGCAGTGATAAAAGGAAAAATGTAAAAAAAAAAAAAATTTTTTAATCTTTTTGTTTTTTCCCATTTTTTGAATATCCCAATCCTTTAATTTTACTTTATTTTTAGTGTTTTTTTTTTAAGTTTCCATGTATTTTATCTCTTACATTTAAACTTATCATTATTATTTCATTTTCCTATTAATTGTATTTGGCTATTATATGGGCTCCAACTTTAAGGAAGGTTTTGATCACAGAAGGGTTACAAAAGGGGTGGGAGAGGATCATTGGTGGGGGATGTCAGGGAGGGGATTTCATGGGAGGAAATTCACCTGAATATACATAAAAGATATATAAAATTGTCAAATGATCAAGGGGTGGGGCATGGTCACAGTGGGTGGAGAATCACTCAATAAATGAGAGAATACTGAATTCCCAGGCTGGAGAGCCTGCCATATACTCCAAGAGAGCAGCAACAGTCCCCCAAGTGCAGGGGCAGTGTCTGGCAAAGGACGATGGTCCACTAATGGGTTCTTGTTTTTGAGGACTATGCTTGTGAGCCTGTGCTCTTGTAATTGAAACTTAGCCTACTGTTATGGGGTGCCTAAGGGTTGCCACCTGAGAGCCTCCTTGTTGCTCAAATGTGGCCTCTCTCTAAGCCAAACTGAGCATATGAATGCATTGCCTTCCCCTCAGCGTGGGACGTAATTCCCGGGAATGAGCCTCCCTGGCAACAAGGGATTAATACCAAGTGCCAACTGGCAATACGACTAGAAAAAGACCTTGAATTTAAGGGGGAAAAGGTAAAGACAAATGAGTTCATGTGGCTAAGAGACTTCAAACAGTCGGGAGGTTATCCCAGGGGTAACACTTATGCATGCTTCAGTAGGATCTCATAGAACACCAAAGTGGATATCATCCCAAACAGAGGGGTTCCTGAGGGCTTTGGAGACACCCAGGTTCTAAATAATGGGGGGATAGCTCCAGAGATTGATGCCTTATGAGTGTGCTATACTTTGGAATCTGTGCTCCTGAGAGTGATGGAGTTGGACCTAAATAAGTCCTCCCTGCCCATGGTCCATCTGTGCCTTCTATTCAAACCTATATGTGGTGTTGGAGTTTGTAGGTGTACTTCCAGAGACTGGAGCCTCTGCCCTGCCCATGTGCCAGCTGTGCCTGGAATCTTGGTGGAGATGCAACTTCTACTCTACAGCTCAGTGGACTCACCCAAGACACCTGGTGAGGAGATGATGATGGACGATGGCCATCCCAGGGAATGGAGAGAGTCTGCAGCTGCAGGCAGGAAAATCCCATCCATCTTATCCATGGGATATAAGTCTCTTCTCACTTGGAGGTAGAGTTGACAGCACATCCCAGATTCCTTAGGATTGGGGGAAGAGCTCTGGACTAGAGTGGACTTACTGGTATTCTGTTATAGACATCTTGTGATTCAAGCAATGGAAGAAATTACAACATTGATGTGGAGCCAGTGGTTACTGGATGCTTTTGGGGGAGGGAGAGGGAAAAGCAGTTGTAATACAGGGGCTTTTTCGGGACTTGGGAATTATCCTGAGTGACATTACAACAACAGATATAGGCCATTTTAGATCAGCATATAACATGCAGAACTGTGTGGGAGAGCTTGTGGTCTATAATGTGAACTATGGTCCATGCTTAGTGGCAAAGCCCCAGGATGTGTATATCCATTGCAGGTGATGTGCCACACTAATGAAAGATGTTTCTGTGGGAGGTTGTGGGAGGTGTGGGAGGTGGGAAACATGGTAATCCCTGTAATTTTTGTGTAACATTTATGTAATCTAAGCATCTTTTAAAATATTAAAAAAAAAAAAGAGGCACTGGGGAAAAAAAATATGGAATGGGACTTGACCTAGAGACCCAGTCCTATAAACAAAACTACAAATTATCCCTAAAGTGGAAATATAAAAGAGGAAAAAGAATGAAAACATGAGTATACTAACAAAACAGTAATAGCAGAAAGCGTCAGCCAAAAATCTGAGAAATAAAGCAATAAAATGAACTAAGGACAAATATTAAGGGAATAAAAACAGAATATAATCACTTGGAACTTAAAACAGACCTAAGAAAATTATTTTGCCAAAATCAAAGAAAAGGAATCCCATATCTATAATATATAATTCTTAAGAAGAATTAGTCTGTTCAAATAAACTTTTAGTTATTTTAAAACGTCCTCATTTGTTAAAACATCTATTTACCTTATTCATCATATCTTGTATTTTAATACCCCATAAGGAATGGTACCTTATAACAGTATCAATTGCCTTTTCTTAAACAAAAGAAGCCACAATCTTTCATTTAAGCGCTGTAAACCTTTCACTGCCCATTTCAACTTCCTTTTCATTCAATAAGTATTCAAGTAACAGTAGAAAATACACTTCTGTGTGTGTGTGTGTGTGTGTGTATCCCAAACATTTTTGGTTCAAAGTTAATTTCAGAAGGAATTACAAACTTGAATGAATCAGCTCATGACCTCCTTTAAAACTAACTTCAGAAATGATTGTTTCATGCTTTATCAACTATTTTTAACATATTGAATTATACAGCATGGTTAAATCACCTAGCAGGAACTATTTAAAAGTGAACAGAGTCCTTTCAATTTCCAACTTTTTATTCCTCTTTGAGGAAGATTAGGAGGAGAAATCAGATGGTTAGTTGTCCATCTATACTATTCTTAAAGGCACTCAAATGTAAACAGTTATGCTCTCATTAAATTCCTTTATCCATGGCATATGAGTCATTTTGAGGATCACTAATAGACCAATCACATAAGTACCTAAAAGTCTTGCTGAATTGTATTGTGATATATTTATTGTCTAATTTAAATAGGATCCTGTGCTAAGGTATTCAATCTTAATAATAATATTGATGCTAATTGACCTAAAAATATAAAAATAAGCACCTGAATAAAAGATTCAGTAAGCTATTATTTTACCAGAAAGTAAGAAAATAAGATAAAAGGTGCCCACACAAAACAAAAACGGCTTCTTGAATCTAAATAGGAAAGGTTTCTTGATGCCAACAAATACAACTCTGAGAAGAGTGGTTGTTTTCTTTAACTCTTTTAAATCTGTCCTAATTGTCTTAGTTTTGGCAGGCTGCTATGGCAAATACCATACAAACTGGTTTTGACTAAAACAATGAGAATTAATTGGCTCATGGTATGAGGCTAAGAAAAGTCCAAAAATCAAGGCATCAGCAAGGTGACGCTTTCTCCTCATGCTACAGCATGCTGCTGCTGCTGCCGGTGATCCCTGGAGTTCTTTGGCTTCTATCCCTGCCTCACGTAACAAGGTGATGTCCTCTTTTCTCTTTCTGATTCTGCTGACTTCGGCTTTTGGTTCCTTCCTGTGGCTTTTTCTCTCATCTCATTTTCTTTGGTTTAGAAAGGACTCCATTAATCCAGATTAAGGCCCACCCTCATTCAGTTGGGTCACCCTTTAACTGAAAATAGCATCTTCAAGAGGTCCTATTTATAACGGGTTCATACCCACAGGAATGAAAATTAAGGTTAAGAACATGTCTAACTGAAGAACATAATTTAATCTCCAAACTGGTTCGTCTATTCCCAGTAACTTTATCATAATGTGGGCTAATCTACTTCACTTCCTCTCTGGAATACTGCAATAACCTCTTAAATGATTCCTCCTACTACTAAGCCTCATCTAGTGCATTCTACAAACCAACTAATTATTCCTCATGACCTTGTCCATTTCCAACTCTTGACTTGCCTTATCCCATTGCCTACAGTGTACGTCCAAAACATTTCCTCACAGTGTCATTCAGGGTTATAAGGTCATTTCAGTGTAGGTAGAAAAAATTCATAACAGAATTCTAATGAAGTCTCAGCCATTAGCTAGCTGTGTGAGCTTGAGGAAGGCACCTTACATTCATGGTTCAAATACCAATCAAACAACGGCTTTCTGACTATAAAGTTCTGCATCTGTACAGTACTTTGGCAGACAAAAAAGCAGTCAAATAAGTTTTGTCTTAAATAGAATTCTGACAATTCTGGTTTTAGCCTTGTTTTACAACTACTTCTAGAGGTACCTCTTGGCACCATTTGAAGTCTTTTGGGGATCTATGAAGTAAGCTTTCTGCACAATTATCTTAGAATTTAACTTTCTTAGGATTGCTAGCTTAACTACCACTTGTTTACCTACTTTTCAGTTTCCCAAATTTTATTGCTTTTGTCTCCTGTTTTTGTCCTTGTGTGTTCATGCCTCTTTTTTTTTTTAATATTTATTTATGTATTCATTTCTCCCCTCCCCCTTTGTTGTTTTGTGCTCGCTGTCTGCTCTCTGTGTGTTCTTCTGTGCTTGTCTTCTCTTCAGGCAGCAGGGGGAACCGATCCTAGGACCTTCCAGAGTGGGAGAGAGGTGCTCAATCTCTTGCACCACCTCAGCTTCCTGGTCTGTTGCATCGCATATTGTCTCTCCTCTGTGTCTCTTTTTGTTGTGTCATCTTGCTGCAGCAGCTCTCCGTACAGGCCAGCACTCTATGCGGACCAGCACTCTGCATGGGTCAGCTCTCTGCCCAGGCCAGCTTGCTTTCACTGGGAGGCCCTGGGAATCGAGCCCTTGACCTCCTATATGGCAGACAGGAGCCCAGTCACTTGAGCCGCATCCGTTTCCCTGTTCATGCTTTTTTTTTTTTAAATATATTTTTTAACTTTTTAAAAAATACTTAGATTACATTAATGTTACACAAAAAATATAGGGATTGCCATATGCCCCGTTCCCTACACCTCCCACACCCTCCCACATAAACAACATCCTCCATTAGTGTGGCACATTCATTGCAATTGATAAATGCATCCTGGGGTATTGCCACTGAGCATGGACCATAGTTCACATTGTAGTTTACACTCTCCCCCACACAATTCTGCAGGTTATGGAAAGATATACAATGGCCTATATCTGTCATTGCAATGTCATTCAGGACAATTCCCAAGTCCCGAAAAAGCCCCTATATTACACCTGTTTTTCCCTCTCCCTGCCTCCAGAGCCTCCACATCAATGTTGTAATTTCTTCCATTGCTAGAATCACAATAAGTCTATAGTAGAATACTAGTAAGTCCACTCTAGTCCATAGTTCATTCCCCAATTCTGAGGATTCTGGGATAGTGATGTCCATTCCACTTCTAATTGAGAGAAGGCTTCGATCCCATACAGCCAATGGATGGAACTCTCTTTCTTGCAGTTGTAGGCTCTCTCGTTTCCTTGTTATGGTGGTTGTCAATCCTCACCTCTTTGTTAGTTGTCTGGGGTGAGTCCAATGAACTGGAGAGTAGGTGCTGCAACTCCGCTGAGGCTCAGGGACAGCTGCCACATGGACAGCCCAAAGATTCAAGTCTCTTGGATGTATGCCTACCAACTGCAGCACCAAGTATAGGTTCAAATACAAGGGACAGATGAGCCATGTGTAGGGAAGCCATAACTGAGTCCAACTCTGTCACTCTCGGGAGCACTAACTCCAAAGTACGGCCCACTGGCAAGGCACCAAACTCTGGAGCTATTTGTCCTGACCAAAGGATCTGGGTGTCTCCAGAGCCCTCAGGAGCCCCATTATTTGGGGTAGTATCCATTTTGGCGGTCTATGAGATCCTGCTGAGATGTGCACAAGTGTTACCTCTGGGATGACCTCCTGACTCACTTTGAAGTTTCTTAGCCATATAAACTCATTTGCCTTTCCCTTTTCTCCCTTTTATTCAAGGTATTTTTCCAGTTGCATTGGTAGTTAGTGCTTGGTATTAATCCCCGGTGCCAGGGAGGCTCATCCCTGGGAGTCATGTCCCATGCTGGGAGGAAGGTAATGCTTTTATATACTGACTTGGCTTAGAGAGAGGCCACATTTGAGCAACAAGGAGGCTCTCAGGAGGCAACTCTTAGGCACCCTGCAACACTACGCTAATTTTCAATTTCAAGAGCAAAGGCTCACAAGCATAGTCCTCAATATCAAGGGCCCATCAATGGACCATGCTCCTTCACCAGTCATTGCCCCTGCACTTGGGGGGCTGTTGCTGCTTCATTAGAGAACGTGGCAGAGCCCTCCAGGATGGGAACTCAATATTCTCTTGGTTATTGTGTGAGTCTCCACCCATGTGACAATGCCCCATGAACATTTGAACACATTTATATACCTTATATGTATGTCCAGGTGAACTTACTCCCATGTATCTCCCATCAATGAAACCCCACACCAATGATCCTCCCCTGCCCCAGTTGTATCCCTTCTGTGATCCAAAGCTTCTTAAAAAAAATGAAGCCAATAAAAAAGCCAACTACAATAGGAAAATGAAATAATGATAGGTTTAAATATAAGAAATAAAATATATAAAATTTAGAAAAAATAAAAATAAAATAAAATTTTTAAATTGGGATATTAAAAAATATAATGAAAAATACTTTTTTAAAATTTTTTTACATTTTGCCTTTCATCACTGTAATATCTGTTGTCCTGTGTGTACAGTGACATTTTCTTCCATTTATTCCCCAGTGTCTTACTATTTTTCATTTTGTTTTCAAAGAAGTTTTAGGTCACAGTAAAGTATACCCAACATTCTTTTTTCCCTTCACGTACTAATACCTTTTATATGTGGATGGTAGCTATGTTTCACTACACAAATAATGAAACATAGCTACTAACCATGGTCAATGGTTTACATTATGTTTTTTTTTAAGGTCCCTTATTATCATTTCAATAAGATTTCAGAAAAGAGTGAAATTAAATGTGCAAGTCCAATTTGTTAACATTACCTAGAATTAAGTTTTCTTAAACTTGTAGGTGCTAATTACAGCAACCCTAGAATTGGCCTCAGCTGTGTTAATGAAAGAAATATATGTGCATGCCACTAACACTTGATTAAGGTATGAAAAGTGTTGCTTATAACAGTGGGTCTATGGAGTTACAGGGAAGTTTGTACCAGCTTGACAGCATCATTTATTGATAATAGAGAGTGATGATTTGCATTTGATATTTATGAGACCCCAGAGGGCTCTGCTTTTGGCACTGGTTATATGTGAAAGTATGTCTAGGTGACCAGCAGAGTCATCCGGGCTAAGACTCCATTTTAAGCTCCTTGTTCTCAACATGTTTTGTATACACATTCTTGGTTCCTGATCTGAGTGAGAAAGTGCATCCAGTATGGCTTTTATTGAGAGAGGACAATGGGAGCTTGTACATGTCCTTTCCTGACCCCTTGCTGTGACACAGCCTTTGACTATGAAGCATATCCTTACTTAAATGTTATTTGTACATTTTATCATTTTTCTGCACAAAATTGTAGATTTGTATGCACTGTCATTTTGGGTTCTGTGAGTCTTCTTTAGCAATCTAATACTGTTTAACTGCCACTGTTGATGCAAAAGGTAACCATATAATTTTATATTTTCATAATATTGCTTCAGTAATTTCTTTGTAACATATTAACATGTTCCATTTGCTAGGTAAAAATTGTTCTCGTTAGTTTCAAGTTAATAAAAGCCTCAAATATGAGTAAATTAAGACATATCACTAGTTAATTTCAAAACAGAGAAACTTTAAAAAACAAATATAAGACAGCACTAGGCAGCAAAAATAGCAAAATTTTGTGTGCCATGTGGACAATCTATAAATAATTGATTATGCATGATTATCATCCATCCTGGCATGCCATCATCCATCATAAAGTAATGTGCTTTGAATTGTGAACTGAATGTCATGGACTTAAGCAGTCAAAAAATGAGTAGAGAATTCTAGAAATCTAGATTTTTCCATCAACATACCTGAGAATATCCACAGAAACACTACTGCCAATTTCATCTATTAAGCCATTAAAAAAGGAAAAAGAATCATAGGTGTGGTAATTCCAGTCCATATCCTATAGGAATTTCAGAACTCATATTGATAACTTAATTGCATTTTGAATCAACTTTTGTGTTCATTCTGAAGAAGGGTACTAGTGTATTGCCAGCCAGAACTAGCGTAGCCAAATCTTGCACCTGCTGAAATACCACTCATCAATCAGTTTCATGTGAGCTACATAGCAATAAGCCACCATGGAGATTGCTCATGACTTCGATTGCTTCTCTCAAGCTCCCATCAGCAAGACAATACCATTAACCAAATTTCAAAAAGGAATGAACCAACAGAACCAATGTTAAATTCCGACTCAATATGTAACTTTCAAGCACTAGGTGCCACATGTCATAGGCAAAAGACAAGAATGACTCCTCATATGAAGAAACTACACTTTCTGAATGTTTGCTAAATGCGAAGCTTTGAGCTAAATTTTTTATGTGCAAAACTCAATGAGAAAAATATGATTTTTCACATTTTATGAATGAGAAAACTGAGCTTCTGTTTTATAAATGAGGAAACAAAGAATATAAGTAATTTGCTAAAATTCTCAATGGTTGAAATGTTATATGCAGAAACTGGACACAGGTGTGTATCTGCAAAGTGTGCACTCTGCTGCATCTCACACCCTCTGAAGCTCTATTACTTCTCCATCCTCTGTCTATGCTTCTCCGTATTACTATCCCCTCTGCACTTTCTAAGTTTAACTTGCTGCCTGTCTTGCTCCATTATTGAGTTTCCTGATAAACTGGCCATGTCAGCAAAGTAGTATTTCATACATGCATTCATTTAATCATGCATGCATTGAATAAACACTTTTGAACAAAGTGAGTGAATAAATGCTGTAGCGTTTATAGGTAAGAATACATAGGCACTGACCAATGATTTTATAGTATAGAAATCAACTTATATCTAGAATATACTTCATCATTTAAGATAAATATTTCAGATATCCAGTTTGCATGCCACATACACTTCTACAAGCCTTAAATTTTCTTTCCATTGTTAAATTTTTACTTTTATAACTTCAGCAGATGAATCAATATTTCAACCTACTGAGCACTGGGACTACCTGCCTGCCCGCTTTTCTTACAGTGCTCTCACATAAAATATACTTCTGTTCATGGAGCAATGATTGCTTGGGCAATCAGAACAATGTTTTATTGTTCTTTGCCCTTATTTTATTTAAAAAAAGGACTAGAAAATGGAAAATGAGGGCACTGTTTTGGAGATAATACAATTGAGACAAAATGGAATTGGTTAGTAATGCCAAAAGTGATGAATCCTAAACTGACTGGCTCTGTTTTCAATTGAGAGGGGAAATAACATAATCCAAAATCATTTTTTAAAAAATACCTGCCAGATTTCTATCACTGAAGATTTTTTCTGAAAGCCATCATTTAGTGAGGTAGAAAACAAACAAACATTTTAAATTATAAGTTTAAAAGTAAGGGTTAAAAAAGCTCACAAGTAATTTAGATTCAGACAGAGGTTTACATTTCCATAGGCTGTTGCTGTAAGTTTGTTAGAAGCTCCTTTACCAAGAGAAGACAACTTAGTGCTCACATTTCTTGTGACAAATTCTTTAATGAAATTGATAAGAACCATCAAAGTGAGCATCGGGATCTCTTATTCTTTCCCTTGCAAAATCATCACCAAGTACTTTCCAATGTCTAAATAACCGATTCCACTTTTCTCAAATGTCACACAAGTAAGCTGTGAAATTATCTATTATGTTATAGGAAAATATAGCACATTCATGCATTTAAGAAGTAGATCAGGTAAGTTATTATTTTATAATTGTATTGCTTCATATTGAATGTTTAATCCAAATTTTAAGCTTTAGTCTTGTTGCAAAACATAGTATAAAATTTCAGTGTATACAGCATAATTAGAGTTTTTATTTTATTATAATTTTTGGAGAGTTGAATCACATTTCTAACATTGGTCTGCTGTTTTTCTTTTAGAGATTCAACTATTAAATATATTTTCAGGAATGTCTTTAATGGAAAGTAGGGGGTAGCTTGTATCAGCATAAGCTCTTTAAAATATATTGGAAAATACCTTTTCCCAAGTGTTTCTTTTCATAGAAATCAGGTAATATAACCTAACCTTTACATGAATTTGTTTAGATGTTTCAAAGTAACCCGATTCCAAGTTTCCTAAGAACAAGTGTTTTTATTTCACATAGTTAACACCAGGAAGAGAACGTCTCAACTTTAGAACCTCACCAGGATCAACTAACTATGTTACCGCCTGGGTTCTTGGAGACATTCGAAATTGAAATATTTAAAAATTAGACACCACTGCCTCAGAGATAATTCATTTCTCAAATGAAATATCCCTGTAATTTGTCATTTAATATTAGTGTTCTCTCTTTTATTAAAAAGCTTATAAATATTAAATAGTACATATTTTTGAACTTGTTAAATGTATTAAGTTATCCCTAGATAGCTCAATCTAATGGAATTTATTCTAGGTTTTGTTACAATGGAGTCTTTGAAAGATAAGCTCAGTTCTTTATGGGTTGTTTTATGTAACCATCTTTATTAACAGCAAACATCTCTGGATTCTGAGTATACTACTGTTCATGGGAATGTTGGAGAGAGCCTAAGTGATAGACCACAGACAATTTTTTAGAGTTTTTACAAAAAAATGACACGACTGGCAATTCAATTTTTGAAAAATCAAGAAGATAAAATTAACACATGCTAAAAATGTGCTTCATTTATTTTCTTTCAAGTCTATTACAATAAAATAGCCTAATAGTTTTGCATGCTAATCCTCTCAAAGAAAATGCAATTTTATTAAATGGTATTTTATTATCCTTCAACAATGTAAATGGTTGCTATAAAAATATGGAAGCAGAAAAAAATCACCATGTCCTTAAAAACACAAGGATACAACTTTAGTGTTTCTACTTTAAAAGAAAAACAGGTTATTTCAATCAACAATTTTATTTTTTTTTTAATTTACTGAAGTTATTTCCTATTTTAGTCATTTTTAAGTGAACACCTCAGTGGTATTAATTACATTCACTATGTTGGGCTACTACCATTACCATCATTCATTACCAAGACTTTTTCCCAAATGGAAACTTTGTACCTATTAATCAGTAACTCCCTTTACCACCCACCCCACCATACCCCACACACCCCTGATAACCTCTAATCTACTTTTTCTCCCCCCTGAAATGCTCCCTCATCTCCTTGCTCGTTTTTGCTCATTGTTTTTGCTCATTGCCTGCTCTTGTCTCTTTGTTTTTTCTTTAGGAGACATTGGGAACCAAACTGGGACCTCCCATGTAGGATGCAGGAGTTCAACTGCTTTAGCCACATCCACTCCCTCTAATCTACTTTTTTTTTTTAGTTAGCTCAGTAAAAAGAATTGGGAAAGAACAGAGCTTGCTGAGAAATGGGAGAGAAAGACATATACACCAAGATTTGGTGTGGGCCCCTCTAGGCAGAGAGAGTGCCTCTAATCTACTTATGTTCAGTCGTTTCTTCAACATTTTAGCACTCAACCAATGCTAATATGTATATAAAATCTGGAAAATTATCTATTACATTATAGGAAAATACAGCACATTCGTGCATTTAATACATTTTAGATGCCAGAGATTGAGTCAGGAGCTCAAGACAGGACATATAAGCACATAAACAATGTGACTTCAAGGATCTTACCTACCACAACAGGCATGGAAAAGTGCCTAGTATGAGTAACCACTCAAATATTAGATGCATGAATGAATGAGTGAGTGAACAAATGAATTAACATATTACTTATGCCATTTAAACTGTCCACTGTGGGAGAGATGCTACAGAAGATACTGAGAATGAGCAACCAAATCCTTAAGAGGAAAACCAGGATAGTATAGTGTCTTAAACACAAGGAAGAGTTCTTTGAGTAAGGATGGATTAGTCAAAGGTATTGGATGTCATTGAGATTTCAAGCAAGAAATGGACCAGAGTGTCCCATATATTTTGCCACATGGCTATCGATGACAATCTTATTGAAAGCACTTCTAGTGAGTGGTTACAGAATTGGGTTATAATTGGTTGAGAAGTGAATGGGATGTGGCAAATATACCAAGTATAAAGTACTTATCACTTTGGCAAGTTTGTAAGTGCGAGAAGAGAGAAAGGTAAAGTGGGACACATAGAAAGAAAACTTTTACATGCATATAAGGAAGCACCAAAAGAGACAGAGGTTTTGAGAATCAGCAGAGAAGTTATAACCCATAGAATAAGATTCCTGAGAAAATATAAGAAAACAGGGGGCACAAGTGGTGGGATGCTGCTTCCAAATTTACTTAGTAAATGGATCAATGGATTGGTGGGAATGCAGGTACCTTCTAAGATGTGGTGTTTGGTTATTATGGAAGATCTCTTCCCTGACATATTCTCCATGAATTAGAGGGGTAGTTATAAGATGAAAAGAGTAGGGAGATAAGAGTTGAAGCTATATAAGTCAATGGTGCAAAAGAAAATGGACATGATATGTATCAAATATTGAGCTTCATGGCTTAAGGAAGTTAATCCAATAGTTGGTATATAAAGCCAGTAACTTCATATGTGTTTCCCCAAATTATGTGCAGTATAAATGAAATGCTGAGAGATTTATTTTTCTGCAAGAGGTTCATAACTACTAGAGCTTTTGGCATTTTTTAGTGTTTTTGTGTTTATACAAAAACACAGATTTATCATCACTTTTATGCATTTGCATTTTAGCAACTGTAGGAAGTAAGAAGTGGCATTACATATAAAAAATACAATAGTACTGGAATTTATAATTACCCATATGGTTACCTTGACTGGAGGTCTTTATTTCTTTATGCCACTATAAACCACTGTCTAGTGTTCTTTCCTTTCAGTCTGAAAAACGCCCTTTAGCATTGCTTGTAGAGCAGGTCTAGTGGTAATGAACTCCCTCACCTATTGTTTACCTAGGAATGTCTTAATCTCGCCCTCATTTTTGAAAGAAAGTCTTGCTGGATATAAAATTCATGGTTGGCAATTGTTTCCTCTCAGCACTTTAAGTGTTTCAACCCACTGTCTTCTTGCCTCCTTGGTTTCTGATGAGAAATCAGCAATTAATCTATTTGGGACTCCCTTGTACATGACATGTTGTTTATTTCTTTTAGTTTTCAGAACTCTTTCCCTGTCAATAGTTTGACCAGTATGTGTTGGGATGTATTTCTCTTCAAGTTTATACTGTTTGTTGTTATATTAGTCAGCCAAAGGGGTGCTGATGCAAAACACCAGAAATCTGTTGGCTTTTATAAAGGGTATTTATTTCAGGGTAGAAGCTTACAGTTACCAGGCCATAAAGCGTAAGTTACTTTCCTCACCAAAGTCTTTTGCCATGTGTTAGAGCTAGATGGCTGCCAATGTCTGCAAGGGTTCAGGCTTCCTTCTTCCTCTTAAGCCTCCATGATCCCAGTTTCTTCCAATCTTAGCTGTAGGCTGGGATAAGACTTGTCTCTCTTCCAGGGCTCGTTTATCTCCTGACTCAGCTGCTCTGCTCTCTCCACAAGGCCAGATGTAAACTATCAGGCAAACAGCTCGTCTCTTCCCAAGGCCTTTGCCATGTCTAATGGAGCCTTCTCTCTTTCCTCGCATATCTGCTTCTCTGTGTATTTACTTCAGGCTCCAGCCTTTAAACTCCCTCACTGCAGTGTGGTTTCTCTGTGAGTTCCCACCCACCAAGGGGGCAGGGACTCAACGTCCAACTGATGTGGCCCAATCAAAGTCCTAATAATCACAACTCAATCAAGTAAAAGTGAAACCTCTGAATCCCATATAATCTAATATGCCCAGAGGAGCAGACTATTTCACAAACATAATCTGATATCTATTTTTGGAATTCATAAACATATCAAACTGCTTCAGTTGTTCTCTTGGCTTCTGCAGTATGCATATTCATTTCTTTTGCTAAGATTGGGAAGTTGTCATTATTTCTTTGAATACCCCTCTGCCCCTTTCTCTCTTTCCTCTCCTTCTGAGACTCCTATAATGCATATATTGGTGTGGCTGATGGTGTTCCATGAGACTTTTAGGCTATTTTCACTTTTTTATATTTCTTTTTCCTTGCTGTTCCTCTGGATGAATCATTCCAATTGTCTTTTCTTCGAGTTCACTGATTCTTTCTTCTGCCAGCTCCAATATGCTGTTGAAACCCTCCTGGGAATTTTTCATTTTAATCTTTGTGGTCCTTCAACTCCAGTAGTTCAGTTTGGTCCTTTTTAAAAATTTCCATCTCTTTATTGAGATTCTCATATTATTCATTGTTTTCCTGATATTCTTTAGTTATTTTTTCTATATTTTTCTTCATCTACTTGAACATATGGGAGGTCATTTTTTTTTAAGGCTTTGTCCAGTATATACACAATCTGGTCTTCTTCATTATTGTTTTCTGGATTTTTATCCTCTTCTTTTGAATGGACCATCATCCCCTGTTTCTTTGTCTTGTAATTTTTTCTTGCATACTGTACATTTTAACATTTTAAAATGTTAACTCTGGAATTTATTCCTTGAGGTGTCTATTTCTTGAGTTTATAAACAGCTATGGGTAATATAGAGATTTTCTTGAGTGTCAGGAGTTAATACAATCAAGCAAACCTAAGCAAACAACACCTTTCACAGTCTTTTCAAACTGGCTTTGTGTTGGCTGGTGCTCTCCTTCAGAGATCATCCCCCCCACCTCCCATCAAGAAGGTCAGCCAAAAGCAAATGCAAAAATGCAGTGTCCTCCCTGTCTTTTCTGGGCCTGAGTCTTGTCCTGGGCTTGTACTTGCTAGTGGCTTTCCCATTTACAGAAGTCTGAAAGCCCTCATTGCATCACAAAAACAAATCTTCTCCCTTTCCCAGGTGTTCCACTGCCGGACTTAAAGCAAGTAGTTCTTTGCTCCAGGCTGCCTGACTCAATTGTTTCTTCCTCTGCTTTTGCTGTCTCAGGATGCTCTGTTTGGAAGACAAATCCTGGGAGTGGGAGCATGCCAGAGAGGAATTTCCCAAGTCAGTCTTTCCCAGCTAGAACAAGACCTGGGACCCACATAGGGAACAATGGCTGGTTCAAAACTGCCTTGGAGATGGAAAGAGGGAGGTGCCAGGTAGGGTCCCAGGAGTTTCTCCCACGGTTCCCCAAAGTCACACATTCTTGACTCAGCACCTGCCCACAAATAGCCCTTCAACTACCCTCCACAGCTCTGAGGAAGTTTACCATCCTTAAGACTCCTCTGATGAACAATGGCCATCCTCAGAGTGGGGGTCCCAATAATCTGAAGTAGCTAATCAAAAGCAGTGGTCTGCAATGGTACTGCACAACTCTGTATCTTGGCAAACTAAGTCTTCATGCCCTACAAGCAAGCTGTGCCAGTACCTCACTGCTGCCTGCAGCAAGGTTGGGGGATGGGTATCAGTAACCACTGCCTAAAGAGTGCAATATCACAATTTACCAGACTTTTCCTCCTGCTCTTCCCTGGATGCTGCAGAGTGTTCTACTGGACTCCGGGGTTTCAAAATTGTTGATTCAGACAGTTTGTGCTATTTACTAGTTGTTCTGAAGGAGAAGCTGATTCCTGGAGCTTCCTATTTCACCATCTTCCCATAATACTCAGTCCCTGATGTCAATTGGTCTTTAACAAACATTTTGTTTTCTCAAAATATAACCAAACACTAAGATTAGCTTATAAGTTTTACAGGAAACATTATTTAAAGTACCTTGAAAGTGTTTTTATGTTCATGTGTATTGCAGTGGGGGTATCATGAAGAGAAGAAAAACAAAGCGATAATAGTAGAAAGTGGATTTCACTGTTCAGCATAAGCATGGCAATGCTGGGCTCTGTGGTAAATCTGGAAACCCTAGTTCTAGAGTACCAGAGGCAGGGCCTGCAGTAGATTGAATTATGTACCCCAACAAAGACATGTCCTTAATCTTAACCCACATCCCTGTGGGTGTGAGCCCACTTGTAAGTAAGGCCCTTTGAAGATGCATTGTCATTGAAGGTGTGGACTCATTTTTGAACAGGATTTTCCAAGGTTCTACTTAGGACTGGCCAAAGTGAATCAGCCTTATCCACATGGCTGGAGATGTTAAGAGAGGAAATTCAGATGTAGCTAAAAGCCACAAGTCAGCAAAAACATGAAGAGTAGTCACAAGGAGACAGAGATAGCCATGTGAGTGGAGGCAGAAATGCAAGCCAAGGAACCCCAGCAATTTCAGCAAGCCAGTGCCAGAACACTACAGACTTCAGGGAGAAATCATGGTCTTGTTGATACCTTGCTTTGGACTTCTGGACTCCTAACCATGAGACAATAATTTCCTATTGTTAATCCAAACAGTATGTGGTATTTGTCACAGCAGCAAGGCTAACTAAGACAGAACCTTAAAAAATAGCCCAAGATGTTGAATTCTTAAATAAAGCAACACTTAAAAATTAATAATATAAGAATATTCTTCACCCTAAGTGGTTTTACTATATTTCACAAAAAAACACAAGCAATATATGATAATGATTAATAGCTCCAACACATTTTGAACCATGGCTTGACTATATCTAAGAATGTAACCTTAGCCAAGCGCTTAACCAGTAAGCCACAGTTTTCTCAGATGAAAATGGAACTAACACATCTATCTCCTAGCCTGTTGGGAGGATTCAATGAGGCAACCTTTACAAAGGGCTTAGCACTGGGCCTTAGCACACAGTAAACACTCAGTGACATTAGTTATTATTATTAATCATTAATTGTCTTTTCTGTTGCATCAATATCTGGGAAATTATACATATCGTATGTATCCTGACTTCTTATGCCACACCGTTACATGATAAGAAGATAAGTTTCTTCATTTGAGTTTGAACTGAGGAGAATGTGCTTTTCTTCTTTCATTCATTTCAAAAACTAATTATGCCTATGGGGTTATTTCTGCAAAAAGATTCCTAAAAACTCTAATATATGACTTATAGAGAGGTTTCTCTCTACTCTTCTATTTTTCTGTCTAGTTACAGTGGCCACTATTTATGGAAATTTTATTATCACTTGCATCTTTACACAGGTGCCCGGGTAAGTGAAAATCATTTCAAGCTTTTGCTGCATCTATGCATAAGTGCCATCTTGAGATCATTAACTCAGAAGAAACCATCCTATGCTTCCTGGAAAGGAGTTATGGCTGTCAGGGAAGAAAATTGCAAAAGGTAAAATGGAGTGAGGAAAAGATGAAAGGTTTAGAAGAGCCCCCTTAAAGGTTCAGAGATGTCTGCATACAGCTCTACTTATTATAGAAATGATATCAAGAGCATGGAGATTAATGGCAGCTTCACTCCGAATGTGCTCCAAGCTCCAAACAGATATTGTGAGCAAAAGGAAGGCAACCTTAAATCTTCCCTGACACTTATTATTCCTCAACAAGAGTCCTAAGAATCTTCACAAAGCAAGGTAATAGCATCTAATGCTGAAACTGAAGTTCTCTAATGCCCCTTTGACCTGTCTGAAGCACCTCAGGACATCAGCCTCCTTCCTCGCAGTTACAAGTACAAGTGAGAGCAATGGTGGTGAGAAAGGGTTCTCAACAGCAAATAGCACCCTGCAGGCTTTGACAGGCTGCCCAACCCTGCTGTCCCACCGTTTGGAGCCAGCCTTCTGGGACTCATTTTCAGCTTGTAAGAGAAACTTTTCTTGGCCTCTGTGCAGACAGGAGTCTATTGGCCAGGACAGCCAACATTTCTCCCAGCGAGGCTGGCCAAAAGCCCAGGTACCTCAGGGAATCCAGAATGTTGGAGAAGTAAGTTTTTTCTGCTCTCTAGCCAAGGAGTGCACTTGACTTACATTCCAGAACCCAAAGAGGATACTTAAGATCAACAGAGGTTAAACTTAAATAATTACAAAATCTTAATGAACATTTTTAATAACTTAAATAACTTGTAGCCATTTATAGAAAATAAGTCCAGATGCACAAATTAAGAGTTTTTTTTCCTCTTCCCTGATAAATGTCAAATTTCTTAATAGGAAAAGGGCTAATTTCAGAGAACCAGAAGGTAGGAATTGGATTCACTCATTTGCCCTATAAAAAAATAATAAGGAATTCCTATTTTATACTTAGATTTCGTAGGGAATGGAACTTGGGTAAATGCCGTTACTATTTGTGCTTCAGCACTAATTTTTTTTTTTTTTTTTTTTTTTTTATTTAAGCATCAGAATATTAAGGTGCAAAAATGTAGATCATAAAGAAAAAGAATTAATCAACTGACTTTGAGTATGTTCATAAGAATTTTATCAGATTGTATTCAGCTTCTAATAATGAATTTTAGGTTTTTATGTTAGAATTGAATCTATTTGCAATGTGAAAATTCATCTTCCAGGAATTCTGAAAATGTTTTCCCACTTTTAAATGAAATAATCTCAGGATTTAAATTTTACAATTTGATGAGGAAAAACTAGCATTCCTTTTATGCATAAGAAGCAGCAACTTCCTGCATAAAATTCACATGGCACATTGATTTCTTTAATCATAACTGTTGTGATTTTTAAAAGACAGTTGTACATATGCTGGATTACAAATTTTGAAATATATATCCACCCCAAATTGTGATTATACTACTCAAAGAGATCCTAAAAGTTTCTTTTGGAGATTCAAAAAAGAAGGTAGGCTTTTTTTTTTTTTAATCTCAGTTTCAAGAAGTGCTCCAGACCATCTTGTCTGGGAGCACAGAAGGTTCATGTGCTTTTATGTCTTTCCTTAAATCACTCCCAGAAACAATGCTTCAATGTGGCTGTACCATTTTAGAAAAGTTAAAGCACCCTGGCTTTTTCTTCTCCACACCTGGAGGACACCGTAGGCACCATAGGCACGTGGAGCCCTATTAGCAATGCTTCCTTGCTATGATTTGTTCACTCACTCATCTTTTGAACTGCCAAGACAGGTAGCTTGCTGATTTTCCTGATCCTCTAACCTAGTCTGTAGCATTCGTTTATGTTTGGATCAATGCTGGAGCAGCCCATATGTTTCAGTCTGACATACTATGTCAGTTTGACATAGCCACATTATTATGTAGCCCTCTAAATGAATATAGTGCTCCATCGTGAAATAATTAGAGCTGTTCTCTTTATTCCACTCAACCTAAGATATCCACCCCTACTCAATACTAGCAGCCTGGGAAAATGAAATAATACAATACCAAGACCTAGAGGATTGACATAAACTGAAAATTGGCAAGTTACTTACCAATTTCTGTCTTCACTGTCTGTGCTATGAAGGGCTTTTCCTTTGTTAGCGTCCTCATAATTTTGCAGAAGGTGCTTTTCTTAGTTTAGAATTCCCCCAGATAAGATCTTGCGACAAGGATTTGAGCACAGGTAGTTTATCTGGGAGATGATTCCAGGAAGCACCAATAAGGGAGTGGAGAAATGGGAGAGAAGGGAGGAAGCCAGGAAAGGGTATGTTGATGAGTAGTGTACCACTTTGGGTATTTGGGGCTCAATCTCACTGGAGAATACTGGGAGACAATATAGAACATGCCTTGGAGCTACCACACCTGGAAGACAAGCAAGCTGGGGTATTTACCTCCAGACCAATATGCTAATAGCTAAGGGATGTTTCTAGGGACAGTAATCTCCGGGTGGGGTTACAGGAGGTGGGGGAGGAAGTGATGCATTTATATGTTGAGTTTGGCTTAGAGAGAGGCCACATTCAAGCAACAAGGATGCTCACAGGAGGTAACTCTTAGGCAACCTATAAAACTAGGCTAAGTTTCAATTTCAAGAGCAAAGACTCATAAGGCTAGTCATCAATATCAAGAGCCCATCGATGATCCATCCTCCTTCACTAGTCACTGCCCCTGTACCAGGGGGATTCTTGCTGTCCCATTAGAGAAGGTGGCAGAGCTCCCCAGGATGGGAATTTGATACTCTTTTGGTTATTGTGTGGATCTCCACCCACCTCTGGGCATTTTCACCCCTAGGCTGAAGTGTTACAGGACTTACAACAGTGACAGTCTTGCTGAATGTGGAGCAGATTATGGGCAGGTAGTGAAGGTCTCTGCCACAGTGCATTAAACAAAGGAAGGGTATCACTCTTTCTTTCATTGCATGTGTGATGGCAGAATATTTTGTCAGATTTTAAATGAAATTAGCAAGACTACTAATCACACAATAATTATTTTTTAATTGTCCACCATGAAAGCACTGTGCTATACAAGAATCTTGCGGTAAAGATTTTTTATCAAATCCCAACTCCAGTACAGTTTTTGTGGTTCTTGGTACATCCACATTTTCATATTTTAGTATACATAAACTTTTCCTCACCATCTCCACCATGCTAGAAATTCAGCCAGATTTTTTAATTTCCTAGACTTGGTTAACTGGAAGGAAAATCCTGGTCAGTTGTCATACATTTTTCTACTCATGGTATGAGGAATTATGTAAAATGCAAAGGGCTGCTGTTTATTAATAGGCAAAATATATAAAATATACTTTAAAATATGATAAAAGGGATAGAACTGCTTAAAAACATGGCCTATTATATCAAGCCAAGTGAAACATTTTCTCTTCCTGTGTAGAAATATAACTACCATCTACATTTTCAAAAGACCTTCTCCCAGAACATACCTGCTTAGAAGTAAGCACAAAGACTGTGAAGTCAGACCTGTGAGTTGGAATGAATGCTACTCAACTTGCTGAGTTTGGCAGTGGAGGGATAAGAGAGAGGAGGAAAGAAATTTTGAATTAATAATAGTTACAAAGTGTATCAGCTTAAGCTTTCAGGGTGCAAATATCTCATTTTTTCCTTCATAAAACTCTTCGGAGCTAGGTATGATGCTTGCTACTTCCCTCGGTTTTCCAGATAGAAAACTGATGGGCAGTGAAGATCTTTCTGCCAGCCTTGGAAAAAAAGGAACTAGAAGATAGAGGATGATGAAGTTGGTGACAGTCGCTATTTCTCATCCTACCTTGGTCATAGAAAAGCAAATATCATGCCATACACCTCTGGGTTATGCATTCTGAAAGAGCCCAATCTAAGATTGAAAAAGTTCACTGTTTTAGGTTGACACAGAAACAGAACTTAAGTCTACATGAAAAAAATCCTCATTTCATTTTGGGTCTAGATTAGCAACTGTTCCTATGCCTCTTCATAGCATATGGATTTCAACTTCGTCACTTTGATATTAAATGCAGATTTTAAATATGGGGTGGCCTGAGGGAAAAAGCATGATTTATCACTGTCTGGCTTATATTTTATTATATAGAACAATTTCTTCAGGCTTTAAAGTTTTAACTAATATTGCATTTAAATTTCAAGAATCAATGGATACATAGCACCACTGTCACTACCACTATAATAAAGTTTGTACTAAATGTACCCTAGATTTATATTAATAAGGGTAAAGAGAGATAATTTATTAAGTATCCCTGTTCTGAAAACATTTCCAATGGACACATTGAACTGAGTCATGAGCAACTCTCTAATAAGAAATGGATAGTCAACATGCAACAACACATTTATGTAGATTTAAAAGTTTTATTAGGATATTAGATTATACATCTGCATAATGTATGCACAATATCTCTTCTATGATCTTTATTTTGTGAGAAAGGAGAGGGACATTAACTTGAAGGCCTTTAAAATACAAAACAGAACCAGTATTTTCGTCAATATAAATATTCGAAAATATTTCAGCAGTCCAAGTTGACAGCCTTATCACATTCAGAAAAAAAAGTGTCCATAGAAAAATGTGTCCTATTTGTATGTAAGCTTATTAAAAAATGACAATTTAAAATGATAAATAACTATTCATAGTTTCAAATATTTTGGCTTTTGAAACAAAATAAATCTACAGTTTGATTCCACACAAGCGACTAATTTGGTGCCAGGATGACACATCTCCTGGCACAAATTTTGTCTTTATTAGAGGAGCTGGTGACAAATACAACCAAAGAACACTTATTAAAGAACACTTTGGCACATATCAATAGCTTATAATGTTCATACAAGTGACAGACCGAGGCTGATGCTGGAAGGAAGCCAGTTTAAATTATTATAGGGCAATGACATCGTCTGAGCAGTTTTCTCTCCCTACCGGGGAACTCTTAAATTCCTTCAGACTGGGCTCATCACAGGACAGAGTCTTTCGAGTACCCTTGGACTGAAAGATCCATCCCTAAAATACCCCCAATCTATATGCAGGCATATACCTATGTTTAAATTAAGATTGTTATATTAAATTATTTAACATGTTGATCATAGTAAAGAATAATTCATCAATTTTTTAAAGCAAGGTTAGTCACACTATGTTATTTACTCAAAGATGACGTAAGGGTTGGGATGTATTAATACTTACTGTATGAAGTCTGATAACTTAAATATTGTAAATCCCTGTGAATCCATTATTTTATTTTTTATTTTTATTTTGGAAATAATTTTAATATTACAAAAAAGTTGCAAGAATAAAAATAGTTCATAGAATACTCTTGCAATATTTCATACCTTTTGCTTTAACATTCTGTTAATATCTCTTATATGTATATAAATATTATTTTTATCTAAAGGTTATGTATGTATCTATCTCATCTATCTAATTCTTCTCTGAACCATCTGAGAGTAAGTTGCATACATGACCTTTTACTCATAAATGTTTCAGTGTATGTCTCTTAAGGTTAGGAAATTACCTTACATAACCACAAAAGAATTATCAACTTCAATTAATTTAACATGGTTACAATACTTATACTAGTATTCCATCCACATTTCTATTTTGTCAGTTGACCCAATAATGTCATTTTTAGCATATTTTCCTTCCAGTACATAATGAAATTTCAGAGCATGCATTGCATTTAATTGTCATGTCTCTTTGGTCTCCTTTAATTTGGAACATTTCCACAACCTTTCTTTGTCTTTATAGAATTGTTATATTTGAAGAATATTTATTGTTTTCTCTCTTTTAAACAGAATGCTTCCCATTACAGTTTGTCTGATGTTTCCTAATTATTAAAGTTTTGCATTCTCAACCATAAAAGATAATATAATAAATTACATAAGTGATATTGTATCCTTCTTGGGGCATTACATCTGGAAGCACATGGTGACCATCTGCTTTTCATTAATAATGGTAATTTTGATCATCCAGTCAAGATATGCCTGGCTTAAATGCATACTGGGCATTATACATAAAAAATTGTTTGCTAAAACAATTTAAGACTAGGATGATGCTCTTTCCCCTAGAGAGTCTTTTCATTTGCTTCTTCCAGGCACCTGAGCTACCTGTGACCTGAACCTTAACCTGTTCTCAAAGCTTGTG
>JAKSZT010053928.1:11407877-11584790 GCA_026826555.1 Tolypeutes matacus
ACTGATTAGTAAATTCGGCTGGCTAAAGTATAACCCTAAGAACAGCTAAAGTTTGAGCTTGTCCAAGTCAGAAGGAGGCCGGTAGCCACCATTTTGATTCCACCCCAGCATGAGGGGAAGCCAGGCTGACTGGAAATCACAGTGATGGTAGAGACTCGTTTCTTTCACCCAGACTGGCCTAAAACCCTATCCTAGGCGTCAGCCCGGTCTCTATCAGGGAGGAAACTGACGGGCCCTGCACCAGCCTATCCTGGTAACTACAGGTACATTTAGCTGGCACAGCCTGAATAATCACAAGTCTACTGGGGCAACTGTGGCCACCTTGGACCTGTACTACATAGATTGCTGCCCACATCTGCAGCTTCATCCCTGCCCCAGGCAGGGGATAAAGAGGTGTGAAGCTTCATCAGTCACTCTGGGCAACTACAGTCTATGTCTGCATGAGTTGGATTATTCCACACAGCTCTGGCTGTGTCCCTAACCCTGGCAAAGGAGAAAGTTGGAAGAAGCTTCATTGGTCCTTGGAGCAATGAGGGTAGCTTGAGCCTCCACAGCATATAGCACCAACTACATCCTTAACTCTGACTATACAACCAGCAAGGGAGAAAGGCCAGGAAGCTCTAAACTAAAGAGAAAAACTGCACCCAGAATAAATACTCTAGTAAGCCAGATGCCAAGACACCAACAAAAAATTACAATCCACACCAAGAAACAGGAAGTTATGGCCCAGTTAAAGGAACAAGATAAGCCTCCAGATGACATAAAGGAGTTGAGACAACTAATCATAGATGTTCAAACAAATTTCCTTAATAAATTCAATGAGATGGCTAAGGAGACTAAGGATATTAAGAAGACACTGGATGAACACAAAAAAGAATTTGAAAGCATACATAGAAAAATAGCAGATCTTATGGCAATGAAAAACACACTGGAATCATATAATAGCAAATTTGAGGAGGCAGAAGAAAGGATTGGTGAGCTTGAAGAAATGGCCTCTGAAAGTGAACATACAAAAGAACAGATGAAGAAGAGATTGGAAAAACTTGAACGAGGTCTCAGGAAACTAAAGGACAGCAAAAGACATGCAAACATATGTGTCATGGGTGTCCCAGAAGGAGAAGAGAAGGGAAAAGGGGCAAAAAGCATATTTGAAGAAATAATGGTAGAAAATTTCCCAACCCTATCAAAGGACATAGATATCCATGTCCAAGAAGCACTATGTACTCCCATCCAAAAAAATCCAAATAGCCAACTCCGAGACACATACTAATCACAATGTCAAATGCCAAAGACAAAGAGAGAATTCTGAGAGTAGCAAGAGAAAAGCAATGCATAATGTATAAGAGATACCCAATAAGATTAAGTGCTGATTTCTCACCAGAAACCATGGAGGCAAGAAGACAGTGGTATGATATATTTAATATACTGCAAGAGAAAAACTTTCAGCCAAAAATCTTATATCCAGCAAGACTGTCTTTCAAAATTGAGAGGGAGTTTAGGATATTTACAGATAAACAGAAACTGAGAGAGTTTGTAACCAAGACACCTCCTCTGCAGGAAATATTAAAGGGTGTGCTACAGCCTGAAAAGAAAAGACAGGAGAGAGAGGCCTGGAAGCAAGTCTAGAAATGAAGATTATATCAATAAAAGTAATAAAAGTGTAAAAAGAGTGGTGAAAATAAAATATGACAGATAAAACCCAAATATTCAAGAATAAACTTAACCAACAATGTAAAGCACTTATATTCAGAAAACTACAATTCATTGTTAAAAGAAATTTTTTAAAAAGACCTAAACAATTGAAAGAATATTCCATGCTCATGGATTGAAAGACTAAATATCATTAAGATGTCAATTCTACTCAAGTAGATATACAGATTCAATGCAATCCCCAATAAAAATTCCACCAGCATTTTTTAAATAAATGGAAAACATGATTATAAAATTTATTTGGAAGGTAAGGGGTCCTGAATAGCCAGAAACATCTTAAAAAGGAAAAGCAAGGTTGGAAGACTCTTATTTCCAGACTTTAAGTCGTACTACCTAGCTACAGTGGTAAAAAACAGCATGGTACTGGCATAAAGACAGACATATAGACCAATGGAACCGAACTGATGGTTAAAAAACAGACCCTCACATCTATGATCAAGTGATTTTTGCCTAGCCTGTCAAGCCCACCCAGGTCAGGCAGAACAGTCCACTCAACAAATAGTGCTGAGAAAATTGGATATCCACAGCAAAAGAAGGAAGGAGGACCCCTACCTCACACCCTATACAAAAAGTAACTCAAAATGAATCAAAAACCTAAATATAAAAGAAGAACCATAAAGCTTCTAGAAGAAAATGTAGAAAAATATCTTCAAGACCTGGTGGTAGGTGGTGGATTCTTAAAGGAGATATGAGGAGGACTGAGATGGACTACTGATATTTAATGTATATAGAAATTTTAATTAGCTTTACTGTAAAAGTGTGGAAATGTATAGAGTGGATGGTAACACATTATAGTGAGTAACAGCTGGTTTATAAATGGGGATGTGGCTGCAAATAGTAGTCTAGGGATGTAAATACCAATTGACAGAAAGCTAGAGAATAATCTAGGGGCTGAATAGCATAGTAAACCCAGAGGTGGATGAGAATAGTGGTTGATGGTACAGATGCAAGGGTGTCATTTGCGAGCTAGAGCAGATGTACATCAGTATTGCAGAGTGGTGGGAATGTGGAGAAGCATGGGAAAAATACAACTGGAATGACCTATGGAGTGTGTCTAACAGTGATACTATAATATTCTTGCATCTATGCCAAAGATGTACTGTGTTGATAATGGGGATTATGGAAAATGTGTGCCAAATGTATGCTGTGGAACTGGTAATAATCGGATGATATTATCTTATAATATGTAACAAATGTTCCACCATGGTGTGGTGTGTTGATAGAGGGGTGTTGTTTGGGAATTCTGCACATGTGCATGATTGTTTTTTAAGTTTACAACTTCTGTCATAAAAATATATTTTAAAAATAGTAATAGCGTGGGTTGGGGGGGGAAATAACCAAATGTAAGATAAGGACTATAATTAGTAGTAAGATTTTGACAATATTCTTGCATAATTTGTAACAAATGTTTTACGTCAATGCAAGGTGTTGGTGGAGAGTTGATGTATGGAACCCCTGTATGTTGTTATGAATGTTTGCTTTGTAATTTCACAACTTTTACTATACACTTACTGTTTATGTATGTTCATGTATAAATGATATAAAATAATAATAATAACAGGATGGGTTGGGGGAAAATACTTTGGTTAGTAGTAATATTTTAAGGATGCTATTTAATCATTAGTTAAAAATGTTTCACAACAATGCAAGGTAGTGGTGGTAGGGTGAGGTATGAGAGCCCTGTATGATGTTATGTATGTTTATTTTATAAGTTCACAACTATTACTATGCACTTATTGTTTATGTATGTTCATGTATAAGTGACAGACTTGAATAAATTAAAAAATAACAATATATAGGGGATTCCCATATGCCCCACTCGCCACAACTCTCATATTTCCCCACTTTAACACAATCCTTCATTAGTGTGGTACATTTATTGCAATTGATGAATACACTAAGCATGGACTAAAGATTTCCTTGTAGTTTACACTCTCTCCCACCCAATTCTGTAGTTTATGGCAAGATATATAATTGCCTGTATATGTCATTGCAATGTCATTCAGGACGATTCCCAAATCCCAAAAATGCCCCCACATTATACCTGTTTTTCCTTCTCCCTGCCCTCAGAACCTCCAGTGGCCACTGCCTCTACATCAAGATATAATTTCTTCCATTGTTAGAATCACAATAAGTCTATAGTAGAATACCAGTAAGTCTACTTTAGTCCATAGTTCATTTCCCAATCCTGAAGATTCTGGGATGGTGGTGATGTCCACTCCACCTCTAATTGAGAGGGGGCTGCAATCCATTAGGGCCGATGGATGGGGCTCTCTTGCTGGCAGTTGTAGATTCTCTTAGTTCCTTGGTATGGTAGTTGTCCATCATGCCCTCCTTGTTAGTTGTCCTGGGTGAGACTAATGAACTGGAGAGTAGGTGTTGCAACTCTGTTGAGATTCGAGGCCCAGCTGGCACATGGATAACCCAAAGATTTAAGTCTCTTGGATGCACACCTATACCAACTCTAGTACTAATTACGGGTTCAAATAGAAGACCAGAAGAGTCATGTGTAGGGAAACCACAACTGAATCTAACTCTGTCACCTTGGGCCCACTGGCAAGGGACCAAACTCCTGAGCTATCTGCCCTGACTATAGTGTCTTGATGTCTCCAGAACCCTCAGGAGCCCTGCTATTTGGGGTAGTATCTACTTTGGTAGTCAATGAGATCATGCTGAGACGTGCATAAATGTAACCTCTGGAATGACCTCCCAACTCACTTTCAAGTCTCTTAGCCATATAAACCCTTTTCCCCCTTTTGGTCAAGGTCTTTTTCCAGTTACATTGCTAGTTGGTGCTTGGTAGTAATCCCTCAGTGCCAGGGAGGCTCATCCCCTGGGGTCATGTCCCACGCTGGGAGGAAGGTAATGCATTTATATGCTGAGTTTGGCTTAGAGAGAGGCCACATTTGAGCAACAAGGAGACTCTCAGGAGGCAACTCATTGGCCCCATATAATACTAGGCTAAGTTTCCATTTCAAGAGTAAAGGTTCATAAGCACAGCATTGACAAATTTTTTACAAATTATTTTTATAATTGCAACTTTCATATATATGGTATAACAGTCTAATATTGTTTATGAATTCCAAAAATAGATATTGGATTATGTTTGTAAACTGGTCTGTTCCTCTGGGCATATCAGACCGCATTAGATTCAGATGTTTCACTTTAATTAAATTATAATTAAGGCTTTGATTGGGCCATGTCAGTAGGATGTTGAGTCTCCTCCCTCTGCCGGGCAGGGCAGAGGAGAGGGTGGGAGTTTTCGATGTTGGAGACCCAGGAAGTAAATACACAGAGAAGCAGGTATGTGAGGAAAGAGAAAAGGCTCCATTAGACACGGCAGAGGCCCAGGGAAGAGAGACAAGCCATTTGCCTGATAGTTTACAACTGGCCTTGTGGAGAGAGCAGAGCAGCTGAGCCAGGAGAGAAATGAACCCCAGGGAGAGTGAGGAGCCTTATGCTAGCCTACACCTGAGAATGGAAGAAGCTGGGACCACAGAGCCTTGGGAGGAAGAGGAAAGCTGAACCCTCGCAGAGACTGGCAGCCATCTTGCTCCAATATGTGGCAACAGACTTTAGTGTGGGAACAACTTATACTCTATGGCTTTGTGACTTTAAGCTTCTACCCCAAATAAATGCCCTTTATAAAAAGATGTCTGGCACTTTGCAACAGCACCCCTTTGGCTGACTAATACATATGGGGAGGAGGTATTTGAGATTATAACATGATTTAGTAGGAAAAGAGAATATAGATACTAAGTGTTTTCTAAATCATAACATGACTAATATTCACAAACAGCTTTGACTCAGTTTGCCAGGCCTGCTGTAACAAAATACCATAGACTACTGGCTTAAAAGACAGAAATGCAAAATGCATGCCACACAGTTCTGGAGGCTAAAATTCCAGACTCAAGGTATCAGCAGGGCCATGATTCCTATTCTGGGGAGAATATGTTTCATATCTCTCTTCTGGCTTCCGATGAGTAGCTGACAATTCATGGCATTCCTGGGCTTGTGGAAGCATAACTCAGTCTCTGCCTCCATCAGTCTCTCTCTTACTGTGTTCATATTTCCTCTACCTATAAGGACCCCAGTCATATTGGATAAAGGCCCACCCTAATCCAGTTTAGCCTCATCAATAATATCTTCAAAGATATTATTACTCCCAATGAGGACACATTCACTGGACTGGGGATTAGGACTTGAATATATCTTTTTTTGGGGGGGGCACAATTTAATCCATAACAAGCATAGATAGTTTTAAGAGGTAGATGAGTATAGTTATAGAATCCCACCAGGACACATAAATATGTACACCAAATATACTGAATATGCCCCCCAAAAGCGGTTAATGAATAAAGTAATAGCAAAGAAGTTGATATGTAATTTTAGGGTACATGAACTCTAAGTCTTCATCTTTCCTATATTCATATATTACCTATTTCACCATTCTCAGAAATTCTTAACTCTTGCTATTTATTTAGGATTTTACAGTACATTAATTTAGCTTTGAGTTAGCACTGGATATATAAAAAGCAACTGAAAACAAAGCAAAAAAATTTTAAAAATTGTGCACTAATGATTAATGCCAAATCTAACTTTTCTTCTATGGAGCATCTAGCTTCAAATATAGACCAAGTTACTTTTAATAGTCTCAGCTATGATTTTCCTTAATCATAAGTGATGAATAGTCAATTGCCTGAAATATAATAATTTAGAAAAAAAAATCTCATGATTGTGATTCATGACACCTTGGATGTCAAGTCAGGTAATGCTGGGTAAGTTAATTTTGCAACTGGTAAAGTTGCAGATCTAAAATAGGTAGGAAACAAAACTTCAGATGCAAGTCCCCAGGAGTTAATCACTGAATTTTTGAATGCTGATATCAATGCTTTAGACATTTTTTGTTATTTTTCATGACTTCATATAGATTAAAAAATATCAACTATCATAAACATTTGCCATACCAATGGAACATACTAGAGTTCTCACACCAATTCTGAGTTAAAGGAAGAATTGAATATAGGATGCCATTTTCCAACAAAAACTAATGAAAAGAAATAATAAACTATCAACATATAATGAGCATTTTTTTCAAATCTAATAGTAAAAATGTACTCCCCCAGCCCTCCCCTAATAAAATGCTTTGGTTAGCAGCCAAATCTCAACTTGATTTTTAAACTGACTACATGGAAGGAATCTTATTGGAGGCTTTTTCAAATTTGATTTTAAAATATCACTTATTTCATTTCCCAATTTTAAATTAAATTGTGAAATAATACAACAGCATAATAAACTATGTGACAGAAATAGTGACCAATACAGACAGAAATTACAGCCAACATCTGAGTAAGGTGGGACTGCTTGTTCTACATGACTCTTTCTGGTCTCTTTCAGTTGACATCGCCTTTCTGGTAATATGTGGTGATATCTACGTGTGCATAAATATATATACCTATATATGGTGATATATATCTATTTATGGTGATATCTAGATATATATATCTATCTATCCATCTAGAGAGACAGAGCTTGAAATTTTGTCTCCTTTCAGATGCTAACAGTAGAGGGTATAACTTGAAAATCAAGTCATCCTACTTCTCCAAAAACTAATAAAAACAGTACACTTTGTGTTTAAGTTTTGGTGTTGTATTATTGACTCCATCAAAAATTCATTTTTTACCCTGCATATATTACTTAATCTATATCTTGTTCTCTGTTTCAACATGTTATAAAACAGAAATATTAATAACATCTGACTCTCAAGTTTTTAAGCATGAAATAATATAATGCCTATAAAATGACTGGCAACTCTACATCTAACACAGAGTAACACTCCAAAAATTATTTGCTGTTATTATTATTATACTCAATAAAAAGCTTAATGAGATAGAAACTATTGTGTTATTTACTAAAATGAGATATTTGCATCATTTTTAAATTGCATCTCTACTCCTATCCATCAACTAAGCATTTAACGATAAAAGCATATTTAAATGAATATGCTTTTTCAAAGTTAAGAAGGCTACTGAAATTTTTTAATGAAGATACCCACAATTATTTTAAATATCAATTAATGGTTGTGGGAAACTGGAAGAACTGAGAGTGAAATCTCTGAGTTTGGAATATGAAATGATAGGGGAACAGATGATCTTGGCTATAGCTAAAGGGTACAGTGAGGGGGGTAATAGGAGTTTTAGCACAAAAAAAGCAGGATGGGTCCTTTAAAGTTTGATCAATTCCCTGATGATGGTCATGGCAAACCATGTACAGGGCATATGTCAGAGGCAAGTCCTTTGGAGAGCTACACCACCGCCCTCCGCATGGTTTCAAAACAACCCCTTCTACTCAATGGTGCACTGTCTTAGAAAATAATATCTTTATTACAGAGAAATAAAAATCACTTCACATGGCAGGACAGATAAGTACATAGAACTGTGAGATACAGTGCTTCAAACATGAGATGACACTCTTATTCTCATTGCATTGTCTTTGAAATTAGCTGTGAGCTTAATACTTCAAAGATAATGTGATAATCAAATGGGCAAAGATATCAAGATAGCTTAAGCTATGAAATGAATTTCAGTAAAGAGAGCTAAATGTCACCACATTCATTTCCCAAAGAGTTAATGGGGTAAAAAAAATATGTTTCACATTGTTCCTTCCTACTTCACTTCAAGTTACCAAATTAACTCACACGTAAAAAAGGCATTTTCTCATTATATGTTATTTGTTTTTGTCTTCAAAATAAATGACTACTCTATGCAATAGTATTTAGCATCTATCTATTCCATGAGTTAAGTATATGTATATGTATGATACTTTTGCCATTTACAAACTTAACCTGAGTTTATTTTAATGAATTTTTAGAATTGAGTAAAAGATTGGGAAACAGTCCGATTGGGTCAGCTTTTCTTTCTTACTTCTTTCTCATACAAATGTTCATAATTGCCTTTTTTCTAAATTGTTCATAATTGCCTTTTTTCTAATTTCTAAAAGAGATTACCAAGCATAAGGGATATCATATGTCTTTTAAAACTTTTAAGAAAATAACCATGAGGCTTAAGTGTGTTTGGGAAAGAGAAACATCAGCATGACAAGAGCTTACTGAGCCTGGGAGATAATATTAGGAGACTGAATCTGAGAAGTCAGCAGGAGGCGAGTTCAGGACTCTTCAAAATATTTGAATTTGTTCTTCCAAAAGAGGAAGTATATCATAAGGAAGTTCGGTGATTGACATGTCCTTTAATACAGCAAAGGGAGTGAAAGAATATGCACCTGTACTGCAAACTCTTGGAGGAACTCACCTGTATACAAAAAAGAGAAGATGAAAAATCTCTTATCACTGAATAGTGGCAAAGAAGTTAGAACTACCAAAAAGCTATGACTTTTAGTCCATGCAAAAATATTTTTTTAAAAAGATAAAATCTAGGTTTTTTTTTAAATTTAAAAGTCATAAAATAATCTAGAAAGCTGGCAAAAAAGGGAGAGGAAAACACCCGTTTTCTCATCATTTTAACTAAACAAACTTGCATACAATTTTGTACCATATTTCCCCCAAGAAACATAGTATAAAGAGTTTTAGTTTATAATATTCCTCATATATACTTTTAATGGTTACATATTATCCTCTCAAATGGATGTGCCAAAGTGTATTGTTGGGCTTAAAGTTGCTTCTGATTTTTTATTGCACATAACACATCCGTCAACATCTTTAAACATATGACCTTTTCATATTTTGCACTGCTTCTTTAAGATAGATTCCCAGAAAGAGTATTAGTGGATCAGACAGTACGAATATTTTTATAGTTTTTCTTCCTATATATTGCCAAACTGCTTTCCAGAAGGGCTGTGCCAATTTTAATTGCAATGAACAGCGTCTAAAAGCACCAGATTCACTGCATCCTTGCCAACATTGAACATGATTATTTTTAATTTTGTCATTTAGTAAAAGAATGACTGTTCTTCATATTGTTCATATCATTTATTTAGTGTAGTAGAACAGAAGACGGGATAGGAGAATATCTGAAATTAAAGAAGAATTTGACAAAAGCTCCCTATTCTGGTAGCTATCCTTATGGCCAAGATGATTAAATACATTGTAGAAGATCACCAAATGAGATAAGTTCATATTAAGTTGCATACACAAAGCACACTGATAGA
The DNA here is from genome assembly GCA_026826555.1 of Tolypeutes matacus. Classification (NCBI taxonomy): domain Eukaryota; kingdom Metazoa; phylum Chordata; class Mammalia; order Cingulata; family Chlamyphoridae; genus Tolypeutes; species Tolypeutes matacus. Next base: position 11,417,751 of record JAKSZT010053928.1, read on the forward strand.
TAACTGTAAACCTAGGCTGGAGTCTCTAGGGAGAGGCCTTAAAAATGAAATGATCTTTGGTCCAGTCCTATGGAGCACTATTAATCATGCAAATAAAGACAAGGAAGGCAAGATAATCAATCTGAAAGTAAGCATATACATATATATTTAAAAAGTAAACTAATACACATACATTTAAATGAGCAACTCCATTTTAGGTTCTAAAGATTTTTGCACATGTCAAATAACGTGTGCAAGATTATTCATTACAGTGTTCATTCAGTTACCAAAAAGATTGGAAAGGAGATAATTGTTTATCAGGAGGTATTGGCTAGTAATAAATACATTAGGAATACCATGGAATTATAAATAATGAATGAGGAAGATCTTTATGTATTGACACGAGAAGTACTCTAAGACTGCTGAATTTAAAAAACATGGAGTAAACCATTTACATAATATGTTCTCATTTGTAAAAAAAAAAAAAAAAAAAAACTGGAGAAAAAAGAAAAAATTATGTTTTCATGTGCATAGGCAATCTCTGGAAATATGCCAAGAAACTAATAAGCATAGTTACCTATTTGGGGGGATGAGAATTGGGTGTAGGGGAAGGGATATAGAAGAGAGGATTTTTACTGCTTATTTTTTAACCATATGTTTGCATTATCTACTCAAAAATTAAATATATTAAATACAAAAGAAATAACAAAATTAGCCCTATGTTATACCCTGGAATGGAACTAGCTGTCATATTGCACATTCCCATGATCTACAACAAGGCTTCCTTTAAAGGGAATCAATGATCACCAAATTTCTTTTTCCTCTCCTTTTTGTTCCCAATAATTTTATTATTTACTCAAGTGTAATTCATGAGATTATCAAAGTCAACCTGTGCAAATCTCAGTCAATATATCATATTAAACTGCTACTTGAAAGTATATTACAAGAATAATGTATTTATGCTTTCAAGAAGTATTCCACCCATTCCAACATTCCCTTTTGTTCTTTTTTTGGAAGTTAAAATTTCTGATCTGTAGGTATGAACCAAGAGAAAAATATATTCAAAACATTCGGCTATATTTGTTTTCTGATTTATATACAAAGCATGGTGTTCTGTTTTATTTATAATCAAATTTAATGGAATCTTTAATTGTATTTAATAACTTGGCTGAACTATAGTTTATCTTTTTAAGATAAAATAGATTGTCTAAAATTAAGCTTGAACTAATAAGAATTAGCAGTAAATGTGATGCAATACAAGCACATATTCATACATCAGATTATTGTCATTCGTTGTTTTAACTTCCTATCCCAAAAGAATTCATTTGAAACATAAAATGTAAATAAATTTAAGTTCTTTATTGGAAGCTATTTATGTTGAAACAAAGATTTGAAGAGCACAGTCCAAAATTACTTTTGAAAAGTTATCCAAGTGGGAAAATAGTCAAATATCACTTGATACATAGTAACTTAATATGGAAAAGGGAATGTTGTACAATTAGCTCCTTCCCTACTAAAATTAAATATATCAGTTCAATATTTTGCTTCCAATATAGTTGTCTGGAAGCCAAAAAAAAAACCCACTATTATTTCTCCAATTATTCTTTGTCTGTTTTAGTATAGATTTTTTTCTGGTTATTAAAATAATACCTGTTTCTTGTAAAAATATTTTAAATACTTAAAACACCCATAATCCCACTACTCCCAAAAATAAGTGTTAATATTTTATCTAATACTTCTAGTATAAGTGGAAATAGGATCATTCTTCATATTAAATTTTGAATTCTCCTTTTTTCACTATTATTTCATCAGCATTTCCCAATGCTATTAGCTATATGATTTAAAAATCCTGATTTATGGTATGTACCACAATTTAACTATTCTCCTATCTTTGACCAAATAGATTATTTTTACTTTTAAACTACTACACATGGCACTTTAATGCAATTGTGTGCATCTCTGATTAAGCCCATGGAATTAATTCCTTGAAGTGGTGTTATTAAAACAAAGAAAACATTTTCAAGTCTCTTGGTCCACATAGTGGATCTTCTTTGTTTTTGCCTGCCCAACATTCATTTCACCTTCTGTAGTATAAGCCCTCGGATTTTCCTCAATGTTGTCTTGGTTTGTCTAGTAATCAAGGCACCCAGTGATCCACTCATTAAGGCACAAGCATGAAAACCAAGCTAGGCCAACCACAGTCCCCACCCAGGAATCTGGGTTTGAAACAAATTCAAGCACAGACAGAAAGGAATGATTTTGATTCATCCCATTGAAATAGTTCATCAGTTCCTCCCACTATCTCTGCAGCCATTCTGTTTCTTTCAATTCTGTAAACTACAAAAATACCTTTGCTTTTGTTGTGAATCTTATTCCTTAAATTTTCATGATTTCAGCAGCATGCAACCAAAAAATTCTGATAACAATTAACAGTTTTATCAGAAACGTATGAGTCTGCAGTCTACCTCATCTTTATCATCGTCATCAACCTTTATAAACTAATCAAGCTTTACTAATAATCTTTGCTATTTTGATAAGTTAAAGAATATTTTTTATTTTTATTTTTCATTTATTTTATCATTAAGTTAAAATTTTAAATGCCTATTGGCTTTTTGTAACTCCTTTTTATGAAAACTACCTAATTTGTTTATTTGTCAATTTTTCTGTTGGTGGGATACTTATAATTCTTTTAACAGAAAATGATAATGCCAGTTGTGCTGCAATTATGCAGAAGATACTGGGGATATAATGAAAGGCTTTCCAAGAAGTATGCAATCTTTAGAGGGAGATGGATATAAACTGAGAATCACAATACTTTGAGAAAATTCCTCTAATAATAGAAAACATTGGAAGAATTTTGTAAGAGTGAATATTAAACTGTTATTGGTCATTTGTGTTGAAAACATTTTCCTCAAGTTTTCTTTTTTTCCTGCCTTTTTTTTTGCTTTCAATCATGGATTTCCCACCCCCCACTTTTTTTAGAGAAGTTGTTGGTTTACAGAACAATTATGCATAAAATACAGGATTCCCATATATCACTCCACCACCAACACCCTGCATTGGTGCGGAATATTCATTACAACTGATGATAGCACATTTTTATAATTGTACTATTAATTAAAGTCCATGGTTTAATTTAGAATTCACTGTGCCGTGTAGTTGCATGGGTTTTGGTTTAGGTTTTTTTTTTTTTTTTTTTCTGTTACCAAATATACAATCTAACATTTTTAATTACATTTATGGCAAGTTTTTTACTTAAAAGTTAATTTTTACAAGGTCAAATCTGTCCGTTACTCCATTATGTTTATGTTTGGGAAGTCTGTATTTTCTTTCTAGCCATTTTAGATTTTTCTTTATATTAACTCTATTTTATATGACATTGACTTTGGAATATAGTGAGTTAAGGATTCTATACTTTCTCCAAATAATACTCAATTATCACAGTAGCATACACTGATCATCTTTTTCTATTTCCACAGATTTGTGAATATTTCATATTATGCCCAATTTTCACATATTTTAAAATCTGTATCTGAACTCTTTTATTGTCATCTATTGGGTTGTCTGCCTGTTAACCTACAGATTACAAAATGACAGTATTTGATATAGTACGTTATCTCTTTAAATTGCAACTTCCCCTCAAGGATGTCTTTGTTTTAAAAATATTTGCTACTATAACCTATATTATTCTTTTTAAACTTTAGAATCTCTGTAAATTTTATAATAATCTCTTTGGAACTTAATTATAATTTGTATATATGTAGGAAATAGATATGGCATATATATAACCTTGGATATTTCTATCTTGGAAATTTCTCCACTTATTCACATTTATTCTAATTCTTTCTTAGTAAAGGTTTGAGCTTTAATATGTTGATTCCTGTGCTTAGGACATTTAAATTGTTACAATGAAAAGAAAGTGAGCTAGAAGATAGAGATACATAGAAAGAAGCAACAAAGAGAATAGAAAAATCTGACTATTAGAAGCTGCCATGAAGTAATTTCAGGAACTGATTTATTTTGTGCTTTAGTCAGCAAAGTTAGAAATCGAAGATTATCTTTTATTTCTTTGGATAAAGGGAATTAGGCCAAAATAATCACTAAAATAAATTTATAAATGTAATAAGTTATTTGCTGCTTATAATAAAACATAGCATCTCTCAATGCCTGTAATTAGATAGCTGCCTTCACTTGGATAAATCAAATATTACTCATATTCAATTTCATTTAAGTCCCCAAAGATCACAATTCAAGGAATCTCTGATATATTCACCATTTGGCAGACACTGAAACTAGTGATGGGCTCTGATGCCTACTCACCAACACTGCACAGGTAGACACAGGACTGAGGAAACCTTACCATTTATTCATACACTTTATGCAAGAAGCAGTGGCGTACTTTTGTACATTTAGTGCAATTCTTCTTGCCCATAAGCATTTAAAATTTACAACTACTTGCATAAAATCAACCTCTACCTCTAACAATTGTCCCTGACTGAGTGCTCAAGCCCTGACTGAGTCCTCCAATCCTAAAGAAGTCATCTTCAAGTATTGTCGTTCAGTGAGGAAGCGATTCACCCTGCCTTGATGCCGTCTATAAATGTCATGAAAACATTTCATAGTCAAAGAACAAACAAAATGCTAACTACAATAACTTAAACCCATGTGCAATACGTCAGTTATATCTCTTCAGTTGCAAGTTTGCAGTTTGAGACAATGAAGTGTCTCTGAACTTCAAGTCCCTGTAGAAGTTACTTTCTGATAGAATGTAGAAATAGTTTGTTGTTCTTTACTTATTTTCCTTTTCTTTTCCTTGAGGACGGAGGGAGGTATTAGTTGTTTAAAGCCCTCTCTCTATCCATGTAGGTCTCCCCTTTCTGCTCCTGCTTTTAATTTTTTTAAACATAATTTAGCGCAGTAGCTCTTAACCATTTTCTTAGCTATTTTTCTTCCTGATCCTGCAACATTTTAGAATAATAAAAGCCTGCAGACAATTTGGCATTTCCTGGAGCACCTGAAACTCACCCATTGGCCCTTTTGAAATCCACAGAGTTCTGAAAATAGTGGAACTTGTTTTAGAATATGTAGTAAATAAAAGGAACTTCATAGATATAAGGACTGAATTAAATGCATACATTTTACATACAAAGTTATCTCTAATGCTAAAAATATTATATGAGATCTCTAAATGCATACCAATTTATCATGTTTTAGTCTCAATATGACATTAATACAATATAATATTTTGTCAGATATTAAAATAATTACAAACTGGTAGATACAGTCATTTCTCCTTATATTACTACGACACAAAATGAAGCACTGTTTAATGCGCAACTGGCAGATGGGTTAGTAGTTGACAATGTTTCTAGACCTGGCTCGGTTTTCCACTAACTTTGAAAATGTTAATTTGAAATAAATATGTTTAAGGATAGATGTTTGTCACTTTAGTTCCTCTGAAAATATTATGATTTGATTTTAAAGACTTTTTAAAAAGTAGATATCCTATTATCTCACTTCTTGATCATCTTTGAATCCTTCCCTTTTGCCTTTAACCTCCACATCTTGTGCAGTGTTACAGATGTTTTTAGATACAGCTTCAGGAACAATAGAAGGTAGCTGTATTGGATTATAGTCATGATTACTTTCCAGTTCTTCAACTAATTTGAGTGTATTTGTGTTGCTGTGTAGGTGGATGTGTAATAGTTACAGAACTAATGAGATGAAAAGAGATTGGGTCATGGAATGGGAGCTTAGAAAAAATGGGTTGGTAGAAGATAAATATTCTGTATAAGTTATTTACTTAGTTTTTATGATCTATTTCACTCCAATAGAATATAATAAACTTCATGAGGGCAGGAGTCTTTGATTTATTCTCTGATACATTCCAAGCAACTAGAACAGTGTCCTGAACATAGTAGGCCCAAAGTACAATTTGTTAAATTTTAAAACCAATATCATAATTAATAATAGGTCACTAAAAAGAGAATGTTCTCCTGTGAAGTATATTCCTCATTCAGGATAGCTTGCTGAATTTCTTTCAAATGCAAGATGGTTACATAGCTTCTGAGAACCTTTCCTATCCTATATCCTGAAATAGATATGTATTGGGGGGGGAAGGGGGCGGGTGTGGGAATGATTTACTGAACCAGTTGAGGTTTTTAATAGAAAATCAAATAATTTCCCTGAAATTGTTAGTTTAACAAAAAGAACAATTTCACTATTAATTAAATGAAAATAAATTACTATTCATTAAAAAAAAAAACAAATCTCACTATCTTACCTATCTATGTACAATCTCTAAACATGACTATTTAACAAATTAAGCTCCATTTCATAAAACGAGTAATGGTATTTATTGTATTACTATTTTTTTAGTTTTTTTATTTTTAAAGATGTCTTAGATTACATAAATGTTACATAAAAAATATAGGGGATTTCCGTATGTCCCAACCCCTCCCACTCCCACACTTTCTCCCATTAACAACATCTTTCATTAGTGTGGTACATTTGTTACAACTGATGAATACATATTGAAGCATTGCTACTAACCATAGACTATAGTTTACATTATAGTTTACACTCTGTATCACATAATTTTACAGATTATATATTGTATTACTATTCATAGTAAAAGTAGTTTTGTTTTTTATTTAAAGTTACCTAGTGAATACTGAAATTAAAATCTGGTATAGGTCAAAAAGTAAATTTAGTGGCCTAGAGCCTTGACAAGTTGACATTTACTGGAGTTACTAAAATTCATCCAAAAAACATGGTAGTCTGTGCTCATGGGCTACCCTGTAGCAAAACAAGTCAAAACTGAAGTGCATTTGCAGAACTGCAGAACTTGAATTCCTGGTATATACTAATAAACTAAGCTGCTACTACTACCCGTTACCTCCCCTGCACACACCCCTCTTACACCAATATATCATTTCTGTTTTCAGTTACATATTTTTGCTACTGCTTTTAGCATAAAATTTATGCCCATTGACACATTTCCCTGCCCTCAAATACCTTTTAACCTAGTAGTTTGAAAAATGGATTTAATAACTGAAAAAATTATTTCTCAAAGTAAAACCTCCCCCCCGCCCCCCAAAAAAGAACACCTTAAAATTAATGCAAAGGCTCTTATTCCATTTAAAGATCTGTGGCTTACCCCAATATATGATGTAGTGGATTTACAAGATACTACTTGATAGGAATGTGGAAAACCACTTTCTTAGCCAAGTAACTATTTTTTTCCCTTTAAATCTCCATTCTTAGTACTGGCCATTATTGGTAACTTAGTATTAATTTAAGCTTATTTTAAATTTTAGTTACTAATGCCTAACACATTTAAATTCTATCTACTCATATCAACCCAAAGGGGAAAAATAAACAGCTTATCAGCTCATAGCACTGCATAAATAAAACATAAAAGTAAAATAATTGCTTAATAGTTTAATAAACTTAATATAAATTTTGTATAGAAATATAACAACCACAACCTTATTCTTTCTTTAATTATATTAGAAAACTCTGGACTTGTAAAACAGATGTTATTTCGACTCTTAAGAAAACATTTAACATCAGTTTTCTGCTAATCCGAATGCGATTTCTAAATATCCAACTAAAACAGCACTAAAAATTACACTTACAGCTCATTAGCTAAGTGTTCAAAAATATGCCAACATCACTGAACACAGAATTAACATCACTTAATTTGCCAGTAAACATTTGGTTATCTGCTAAAGAATACATTACTAAATTAGAAGGAAATGAAATCTTTACCAAAAAAAAAAAAAAAAAAAGGGAAAAACATGTCTGACATTTTGGACAGCTCCCTGCTGATATTCTACAATATTTCTGTTCCCCTCATTTTTCCTGTGCTACCCACTTAAAAACGAACCCAACCAAAGTGGTTTCTGCGGTTTGGATTCTTTTGTTTCTTTTGCTTTGTCCCTGGGCAAAAGATTCCTCCAATAAAAGAGGCTATGGGGATATATAACAGAGAAAGTGCTATCTCTTCAGTTCAGGATCTGCTCCCGATATTAAGCCAATTTTTATTTTACCAAAGATTCTAACTTGCAGGCTGGGAGCTGCCTTCTCTACCTCCATTTCCCACTGCAAAACAATCGCCTCAGTCAGCGACCAGAGCTTCTCCTCAGCCCGGCCAGGGCGGGACTGGTCCGCAAAACCGAGGTATTTCAAGAACTTTCCCAAGCAGAGGCTGCTACGGAGACAACTGGCCACAACAAAACAATCCCGAAGACTAAGTTTGTGCGTCCAGCATGCGGATGGAGAAACCAGTGCACTGAGCTACGCTGATTCTGAATCGACCTGGCTGCACCATCCATTTGCAGCAGCGCACAAAATCCGCCTTCTGCGGAAGGGCTTGCAGAGCGGAGGAAAACTCTCAATGGCTTTACAAAATACAATAGATTAGAATAAAAGAAAACGAAATGAAAACTGCGTGAGCTGTGGAGGAAAGTGGTTACGGAAACCTGGTTACACTCAGTGGTTAACATGCTTTAAGTCTGGTTGCCCTGACCCCCGCTGGCCGGGAACTTTCTGAGGGCGGAGTCGCCCGGCAGCCCCGACTGCCCCGAGCGCGCCAGAGTGGTTCCGGCTGGGGAGGGCGCCGGGTCAAGGCGGCCGGGAGAGGCGGCTAGTCCACCTGGATGCGCCGCCATCGCGCACCCGAGCCCCGCCCTGCCTCCGCTGCGCTGTCCGGTTGCGGACACCCGCGCCCCAAACAGGAGCGAGGCAGAAGGAGCCGCTGCCAGCTCCTATCAGTGGGACTCTCTCCAACCTCAAACCTACGCACAAAAAAACTGTGGCAAGCCTTCTTAGAGAGGTTTCAAACACCAAAAAGTCTCCACTCCCGAAGCCTAGCGTTCTTCCCTTCTCTTTACTCCCCTTCTTCAGCGAGGCGGACCATTACTTCCCCCTCCCCTCCGAAGTCCTCGGCGCAAACTAGGACTTTGGGAGCCTCTGTGGACGCGCCGGACCCTGGCGCGCCGAATCCACAGCAATCTCTTGCCATTAAGGCAATAAAGTTCAATTTGCCCGGCCCTTTAGAAGCCATGGTGGACTTTCCCATGCGTAGCGGGCGCTTTCCTTCTAGCTGAGCTAAGAGCATCCTATTCACTCCAACCCAGCCTAGATCCCTGAAGGACGTTGGTCCGCGAGAGGGGACCAGCCGCTCTCCCGGCGAAGTACCGGCACTCACGCGCGCACACACATACACGACTGCCATCCCCGTGCTGTCAAAGTCTGTCAACGCGGAGGAGAGAACGCACCAGCGGGAGCGGCGCGAACGCGGGTATCAATCTCGCCGTGCGCCGCGACCTGCCGCCCGGGTCCCAAACATCCTTGCTAGGATGCTCAAGGCACTAGACGCCTGATAACCCCTCGAAATCACAATAGTGGTCCAGAGAACCACGCGAGCGCTGCCGGGCCGGACCTTACCCAAGGGACGCGTGGTCTCCGGCCACTCGGCTGGCCCGTGGGCCACGGGAACGCTGCAGCCGGGGTCCTGGAGGTGATGCTTGTCGGCTGCCGCTGCCCGGATCCCCCGCGCCAGCATCACTTCTCCCCCGCCTCCGCCTCCTCGTGCTCTACACTCTCGACCGCCCCCTCCACGGCGGCCGCCTGCAAGGCTGGCAGCGCCGGCGGCGCGGCGTGCTGGGTAGCAGCGGCGGCGGCGTCCGCGCGAGCTCGCCCAGCTGCACTAGCCGGAGCCGCCGCGGCAGCACCCGGAGCACCCGAGCCGGGCTGCGCTTTCCTCGGTGATGGCTCTGGCCTCCGCGACTGACAACGCCCGGCAGCCAATCGCTGCCTCGCTCTGCGCGGCGGGGGGAGACCAATCAGAGCGGAAGGCCCAAGGTTTCCTCCGCCTTTGCTCAGCAGGCTTGTTTCCGGGAGAGGTGGTGATGCTGCTGGGGTTTGGGATGGGGTGGGGGGAGAGAGGCGCGAGGTAGGGGGCTCTTTGCCCGGGAGCTTTAGGTGTGAAGAGGAAGCGCCCACAGAGGTGGGCCTGGGGCGCTTTCTGCCTGCAGAGAGCCCGCGGCTTGGCAGGAATGGGCGCCCAGGGTGACTCTGTCCCAGATCCTCGGCCCCGCGGCTTAGCGTCTTGGCATCTATTTGTGGCGGTCGTGGGACCCGAGCCCGAAAAGCGCTGCTGGAGAGCGAATGACTGGAGGTTGTCGCCGCCTTTGACGGAATCACGCGAACAGTCACCAGACAGCGCCCCCGTCCTTCTCCCTTTGGCAGTTTTGGCAGCTGAAAAGTGTGGTACTTCTTAGGTTCCGAACCTGTCCTCATAGTAATCAGCCCAGGACTGTGCCGGAGCTTTGAAACGGGCACATGGAGGAATGTTTTCAAAGTTGTAGGTGGGATGAACCTTTCCTATCTTCCCTTCTAGCAAACTCCTCCTACCCTTACCTTCTACCAAAAAAAGCAAAGCACCTTTAAGAAGCAGTGGAGAAATAGGGTTTAAGCTGGCAACCTAGTTTATTTCTTCTTCTTTGGGGAATAAATTCTGAATGATACAATAGGTTTATTATAAATGTGGGGTTCCCCCCCACACACACACACACAAATGAAGTAATTTAGCTAAGAAAGAAAATAAAAACCAAAGTGGCAGATTCTTTTTCCTTTTGTGGGGGGAAGGGGGAGAGGACCTAAATAACCTAAATATCTTATTCCACTTTCATGGGCGGGGGCAAGTTGATATTTGCAAAATGTAGAAATCCTACAACTTTAAATTTCAAAAGTGAAAAACTAAAATGCAATGACAATTTAGAAATATCCCAGGTAAAAGATAAAAGTTTAGAATGATTTTCAATCAAGAGACTAATCTTGACTAAATAAAGTAAAATGTGAAAATATCCAACTTTAGAATGTTGTAAGCTATTTGGATAGTTACAGAGATGTGCATACACAAATTTTTATGTAATTTTTACTAGCCCCTCCTCCATGCCCTACCAAAGATGCTATTTTCACTTATTTTACAATATTTTTCCATGTTGTCTGGTATTTTGCAAGTTATCCATGGAGGTACTTGCCATTCCTTAAAAAGACAACCAAATGACTTTCTTACAGAAGAAAAAAAGCTAAAGAAAATCAACAGCATTTTACAGATATAGCACTAATACCTCATATCACTGGTGTTATACATAAACAACTCTGAGCAAAACAAACCTGCACAATTAACAGCCAACTGGCAGGGAAAACTGTGAAACATTCCAAATCATTGAAGATGGAAAACAACGAGAAAATTTTAGAAGTAGCTGGCATGATTGCATGTCAATGATAGGTTTTCATGCATTTTAGGAATTTCATGGATTTATTGGACTAAAATTCCAGTGTTATTTAATTAAATGACTCTTTCATTAGCTAGCAGTTTGATGTTTACTTTTTGTTGTTGCCTACTTAGTTCCCCATCCAATGAGCGAACTCACACAATTTGTTAGTGAAGTAGAAAATTTGCCTGGACACTAATTAAATCAAGAAACCACTCACCTAATCTTGAAAATATGTAAAATGATTTCAGATTAATTGATGCAAAAATCTGTATTTTTCAGAATAAAAACAGAATAGTTCATTGAGTCAGTTCTCAAAAAGCTACATTTAGCAGGCAGAAAATGGAATCAAGACAGAGATATCAGTCTAGTTCCAGCACTGGTTATGACAGTAAGCAATCTCAGGTCAGTCATTTGAACTTTTCCAGCATTCCTTATCTATAAAATAGAGATTAAAAACAAAATCAAACCTCTAGTTCCCTTCCTTAGATATGAGGATTAATTTTTATTTGGAACTTCAACCTGCAACGGGCTTCTTGTAGAAAAGCCCCTTTCTTAAAAAGGTGAAGAACTGGAATTTAATGATAATATTTTCCTCCCTCAAATGTGAATTAGTTTTAATTCTCACAATAGCCCTATATATTATGGGTATGCACTACTTACTTCTACAGATGAATGTGCCAAGTTCCAGAGTGGTTCTTTTACCATTTTAATAGTAAATTGACTATGAGGAACATTTTTGTTGTTGTTGTATTGCTAGCTAGAATGTTTCCACATGATTCTGTCATATGTCGTTTCCAATATGGTTGAAATATGCTGTTTCCTTTATTTAATTAAAGACCATACATATCATTTTATTATTGGATGTTGTAGCAGTTTGGTATTGTTTATGAATTCCAAAAATAGATATTGGATTATGTTTGTAAACTGGTCTGTTCCTCTGGGCATATTATATTGTATTGGATTCAGAGGTTTCACTCTTACTTGATTAAATTATGATTAAGGCTTTGATTGGGCCATGTCAGCAGGACATTGCCACAAGGCAGAGGAGTTATTGGAGTTTTGATCCTGGAGACCGGGAAGTAAGCACACAGAGAAGCAAATACGTGAGGAAAGAGAGAAGGCTCCATTAGACACAACAGAGGCCACCCGGAAGGAAGAAGAGCTCTTCGCCTGACAGTTTACAGCTGGCCTTGTGGAGTGGGCAGAGTAGCTGAGCCCAGAGAGAAACAAGCCCTGGGAGAGAGACAAGACTTGTCCCAGCCTGCAGCTGAGATTAGAAGAAGCTGGGACCACAGAGCCTTGGGAAAAGAAGAAAGACTGAACCCACGCAGATGTCAGCGGCCATCTTGCTCCAACACGTGGCAACAAACTTTGGTGAGAGAAGTAACTTATGCTTTATGGCCTTGTGATTGTAAGCTTCTACCCCAAATATATACCCTTTATAAAAGCCAGCAGAATTCTGGCATTTTGCATCAGCACTCCTTTGGCTAACTAAAACAGATGTCAATTGAAAGTATAATAAATCTATTTTCCCCAAATCACATAACTAGATAAATTCAAACACATAAAGCCTCTATTTTCATATTCAAACCTCTGAAATACCTGTAATGAGTATTGTGCCCATGTTAAAAGATTGAGGCAAAATAAAAAGATGAGAAAACAATGAACCCCACTAGAATGGAATTCAATTTTATAAGATTCATCCTAGCTAGTGTTTTTCATATACTTTACTCCAGGACCTGTATACAAACTCTCACAAAAATATGAGTAAATGAATTAACGTCATTCAGAAAAATTCTATGAGAACAGTACTCCAAATCAGGGATCAGATAATAGAAGGGAGTCACTGAAATCACTTCATCAAACAATAGAAAAGGAGTCACTGAAATGAAGAAAATGAATAAGACACCCCAGGACAAAGTGCAGACTGAGCTCAAAGCCTGGGATTCCATTTATAATTAGAGAAAAGCAAGGGTGGTATTTTTTTAGGGGGTTGTCAGGGGACAAAAATTACTCTGAAATATTGGAGAACAAAAAGTAATGCAGCACTGTGGAATCCATGAGAGACAAGAGTGTTAAAGGACTGGCAAGTGAACCATATCAACTCTTAACTATAAGGATTGAGAAGAGATCATGAAATTGAGTGAGAAGATCTTTGATTTTAAAAGGACAGCTGTAGTAGGGTGATTAGGGTGAAATGAATCTGGTCCACTCTCAATGGGGGAAAGATAATTCAAGTTGGTATCATTCTATTATATTAGAAAAGAGTTAGTCTGTATCAAGTCCAATGGTTTGAATTAGAGGTGGAGTGATGATTTATGCAGAAGGCTGTAAAAACAGCTTGAATCATTATGGTCTTAAATTATTGACATTCTTTACTGCTGTTATTAAAACAAAAATCATTTGCAAAGATATGCAATCCTTCAATGAATGTTTATTTATAAAGTTACAAAGATCAAACCATTACCATAACTGCAGAAAAGATCTTTCCTTAATGACCCATTAGATTTCTTCTTCAATTTTTATATTTTAGACACAAGTTCTTTGCTTGAATAAGAAAATCCAACCTCTTTAATAATGAGATTTTTTTCCCCTTTAACCTTGATCACTAAAGAACAACTGCATATTACATTGGTCTAGCATGAAGTGGAAAGCAGGCATTTGCGTGTATCTCTGTGTAGGGGGCAGTGGGAGATGGGAAGAAAAGAGTAGCAGAGTTTTCAAGTTATTTGTGCAGCAGTTCTCTATGTTTTCATTAACCAATACTTGTTTCAGAAGCCACTTAAAATATAGGACACTAAAAATTAATTTTTTAAAAAAATTAATGACTTCTGTGTTACCACAATGGAATGTTCTTAAGAACCTAGCATAGTGCTTAGAGCTCAATAAATGTTTGATCAAGGAAAAATGAATGCATATATGTTGCATTTTTTGAGGGGGGTGATGCTACTTACAGTTGAAACACAACTGATAATTCTTTGTACGTGTTATTGTAATTATGACTGTTTTAAATTTGCATAAGTTAAATCCTAACATGTAATTTTATTTTAGAGATTTTCCCAGGATTGCTGGTGAAGTTGCACACTCATGCATTCTCTCCTTAGCCTGAATCTTCACTTCCTCCTAGCATTCCAGCCACTCACCTAGGCAGGCTTTTAGGTAATTCTTCACGTGTTCTCAGGTGATTAGCAAGTGTGCCTAGAGAATGATCTTCCTGCCATGAGAAAAGAGTGCTAATAAAAGGTCAAAGCCAAATTCCTAGGGACTAGGGCTGCTGAAGCTAATAGCATGAGTCATCATTAGCTTTTACTGATGCCAAGTCATGCAAGTCTGTGAAGTTCATATAGAAAGAGAAATTTGGATCAATAGGCCCTTATACTACCATGCAGCTTGATAATGATCTTTCTAAAGATTAAGTTTATAAAGCTTTTTTCTTCCCTATAAAAATAATTTCTGTTCTAAATGCCTGCCTTAGTCCTTGTACCTACTGTACATGATAAACCTATAGTGCTTTCCTTTAGCACTTTCCATTTTCGTTGTTCTCATTTTACTTTGGATGTTGTCTGCATGCATACTTTATATTCAGTAACCTTTGGTGTCTATTTAACAGTAGACTGATATTTCATAACAGTATTGATAGTTTAAATCCATTTCTTTGAATATCCATAATATCAAGTGGCAAAGAATATGTCGGGACCTTTTTTGCAGTCTGTGAATATACTTGTTAACCTGGCAATGGTAGACTATGTTGTTTAGTTGGTAAATGAAGCATACAAGGCCGTTGTTGCTTCTGCTTTATTGCATGTTAACTACAGAGAGGGCCAGTGAGCAATATGGAGCACTTTTACATTTACAGGGAAAACATAATGGGTTTTCACATCTTAGAGTTAAAGGCCTTAAATAAAAATACCCCCCCCAAAATTTTATACCCTTGCTATGTGAAGACATTTTGAGGCTTTAAAATGAACCAGGGAGTTGAGAATATGTGTTTATGAGCCTAATACCATATAATATTTGAATTACATTGTACTCAGACTCACTCATTCCTATTTGCTTTTAGCTGCTAGCAGAAAGGATCTTTTTCTGTGATTAGAAAAAGAAAGTGAAAGCAAAATTTTAAAAAGTAGTAGATAAACTTAACTTCATTATTAACATTCATTTCATCATAAAGTTAAAATCTGGTTACAAATTTCAGCATTTTCTTCCAATCTAGCCCATGTGAACTAGAATATTAGAAATCTTATAGTCCCGAATTATGTTTGTCATACAATCCTTTCTAAAATTACTTACAAATCTATTCCTCAATTTCAATAGATGATTTGTCTCCTTAAAAGGATGTGAATTCTTAACAGTTTTATATGAGTGTCTCCAGATAATAAATCTCACTGTTTTATTTAATTAAAATTTGTAACAATGACTTCTATTTTTGTATTCTTCAATATTTTGACTTCAATTATATATATATATACACTGATTCTGTTATTTTTCTTAATTATACTCACCATTTCGATCTATATAGTACTTGACTTGAGTCCTAAATACTTAGAAAAGTAGTTCTGATTATTATAATTTTTTATAACAAGGACATTGCAAAACATGACTGTGTAGGTAGGGTAAGATAAGTCAGATATACAACATGATACATTTTAACATCTCTATTAGACTTTAGGTACTTTAGAAACATGCTATATTAGAATTTGTGTACATTTGTATTAGAAAGATAAAAGAGCAAACCCTGAAAACGTATTTTACTTTACTTGAATTTAATTATCTCTTTCTGCCCTGCCCTCCTCCATGTTGGTCAGCTCTCATAGTGAAGTGTCTCTATAATTTTTAGGTCTCTAGTGTAAATCTTTCTGAATAAATCCAGTGCTAAGCCAGATGCCATCTCAAGCCATCTAACAATATGCAAGTACTATATCCCCAAGTCAAGTATACCAAAGATGCTCTAACCTATTAGATGTTATATGAAATCTCAAGTGGTTGGAAATCCCTTTAGGGTACATTAAATTAGGCTCTTTAATGTAACTAATTGGTGTCTTCTTAGCCTTTGAAAAAATTGGGAATTTAATAAGAGGCCCTGGAATCTAAAAGCAACAGATCGACTTTGAGCTGGAAGATAATTTCCAACAGCTGGTACTGGCACAATAACATAGATCCTCTTTGTTGGACCCTAGCCTCTGGGGGCCAAGAACATCATAATTTTCTGGACAGTAACAGTATAATTGCATGAAGTACAATTTCAGATCAGCCAAAAGAAGAAAATAAAAGAGAGATCTAAAATATGTGCAAACACCTTTTTGTGCTTGACTTTTAATGAAAAATTAATGACAATTAACCACTGGGTAATTAACATGTTATGTCTATACTCACTGAAGCAGAATGGCTAGTACTCATTGACACAAACACTGGCAAGATATACAGTTTATGGATTTTCTGGACATTAATCAAGTGATGGTACAATAAGACTAGTGCTGGTTTTCGCATCAGCTGAAAATGCCTTCAACAAGAACATGATTTGGGTCATTCTGGAATACTCAACCACAAAAACAAAAAAATCCTATGCATGTTTTTATTTATATCAAGTGGGTAATGGCAGGGAAGTTTAAAGAGTTTTGCTTTCTAAGCAACAGAGTGAAGTAATTAAGAATGTGAGTACTGGGATAGACCAACCTGATTAAAAATTCTAAATCTACTTATGAGCTGTGTGATCTAGGAAAGATATTATATCTCCATGCCTCAGTTTCTTTAGTTGTGTAAAATGGGGATACTAATAATACCTTGTTCTTAGAGGAAATTTGAAATTTAAATGAGATAACTTCTGCAAAGGGTTTAGTCTAGTATCTGAAAGATAAGTGTTCAATATGTATTAGCTATAATGATAATGATGATTATCATTCCCCAATTATTAGAGCAGGTAAAAAGTTGAGGTGGTTAACTTGCTTCAAATTCCATTTGTTCTTTCAAAGCTTGATTTGGACTTATGTTTTTTGTTCTTGCCTTTCCCACTAAAGTAGATCTGTTGCTTCATTGCAGGTGAATTTCATGGTCCATTTCACTTTCTCCTTTTTCTGGGAAGTTTTTATTAAAATATTTCTTAGTGTAGCTACCCTGTAACAGATAAAACCCAATATATTAATGGTTTAACTCAGTGGAATTTTATTCCTTACTCATTTCTTGTTGTATTGGTGTGGTGAAAAGGAGAAGCAAGGGGGGATGTTCTACATAGTCATTCAGGCTCTTTCATCTTGAACACATAATTTTCAAGATCACTCTGGGGATCAACATCCAGATGAAAGATGGGGTATGAGAGTGAGAAGGCTCATTCAGGTGTTACATCACTCATTTCCTCTGACATGGTATGGGCTAGAACTCAATGACATGTTTACCTCAACTGCAAGAGAGTCTGGGAATAACAGATTACCTGTGTACCCACGAGGAAAGAGAAATGCTTTTTTTTTTTTTTTTTTTAAAGATTTTATTTATTTATTCATTTATCCCCCCCTTGCTGCTTGTGCTTGCTGGGTCAGCTAACCACACCGTGCGGGCGGGCTTGCCTTCACCAGGAGGCCCCGGGAACTGAACCCAGGGCCTCCCATATGGTAAACGGGAGCCCTACTGATTGAGCCACAGCCGCTTCCCAAGAGAAATGCTTTTTAATGAATAGCTAGTCAGTTTTGCCAGACTGACCTGCTAACCAAATACCTGTGTCATTCAACTTCCCTATTGTAGCAATTTGGCATTGTTTTTGAATTTCAAAAATAGTTATTGGATTATGTTTATAACCTGGTCTATTGGAGGTATCACTTTTAATTGATTCAATTATGATTAGGACTTTGGTTGGGGCCACATCAGTAGGGTGTTGAGTCCCCGCCCACCAAGGGAAAAGACATGGCAAGGGACAGAGTTGGGAGTTTTGAGCTGGAGCCTGAAGTGATCACACAGGAGAAGAACACAGAAGAATAGAGATGGCTCCTTAGACATGGCAGAAGCCCCATGGAGAGAGACAGAGCCATTTGCCTGATCGTCTACAGTTGGCCTTGTGGAGAGAGCACAGCAGCTGAGCCCAGAGAGAAACGGAGCCCCAGGAAGAGAGGAACCCAAGTAGCCTGAACCATCGCAGATGTCAGCAGCCATCTTGCCCCAACACGTGACAATAGACTTTGTTAAGGGAAGTAACTTATGCTTTATGGCCTGGTAACTGTAAGCTTCTACCCCCAAATAAATACCCTTTATAAAAGCCAACCGATTTCTGGTATTTTGCATCAGCATCCCTTTGGCTGACTAATATACCTTATGTTCAGAAAAGTAAACCAGCTCCCATGCAGATACTGCATCTGGCTAAAAGTCCAAGCTTGGGTCCTGCATATTCTTCTTCAGAATTTGATGTGCCCTCTCATGAACTATATAAACTAAAAGGCAAGTCATCTACTCCTCCATACCCACTGAAGAAGAACATATATAATAGCAATTAAAGATTATCTTAAAAAAAATTTTAAATTATTTTTAAAGAAGCTTTAAGTTACAAAAATGTTAAATAAAAAATATAGGGGGTTCCCATATGCCCCACCCCATCCCTCTCCCACACTTTCCCCCATTAACAACGTCTTTCATTAGTGTGGTACATTTATTACAATTGATGAACACGCATTGAAGCATTGTTACTAACCATGGACTATAGTTTACATTATAGTTTACACTCTGCCCCATACAATTGCATAGGTTTTGACAAAATGTATAATGGCCTCTATCTGTCATTGCAATGTCATGCAGGAAATTTCCAATGTCCCCAAAATGCCCCCATGTTACATCTATTCTTTCCTTCCCCTCCCCTAAGAACCTCTGGTGGCCACTGCCTTTATCTCAATGATAAAAGTTCTTCCATTGCTAGAATAATAAGTCTATAACAGAATAATAATAAGTCTACTTTAGTCCATTGTTTCTTCCCCAATTTTGAGGATTTGGGGATGGTGATGCCCACTCTGTTTCTAACTGAGAGGGGGCTTAGATCCCGTGGGGCAGATGGATGGAGCTATTTTGCTTGCAGTTGCAGACACTCTGTTCCTTGGGATGGGCATTGTCCATTATCATCTCCTTGTTAGTTGTCCTAGGTGAAGCCAATGAACTGGAGAGTAAGTGTTGCAACTCTGCTGAGATTCAAGGCTCAACTGGCACATAAACAGACCAAAGATTTAAGTCTCTGGAACATATATTTAACAAATATAGTGCTAATTATAGGTTCAAATAATTAAAGATAACCTTTTAAAAATGGGAATAATGGAACACATAATTCTAAGGAGTCATTGGTCCAAAGCAATCAAGAAAACGTTATTCTTTCTGTGAAAGCTCCCATCCTAGGAAAGGGGAAGTATTTAGTAAGGCCCTGATTCTGCATTCTAGAAGGAGCTCTCTTGTACAAATATCTCTATGGCATTTCCTTTCACTCACAGAAAGTTCTCTCTTGTCAATTATTGCCCATGTTCCCATATGAAACTGGTGATGGGGAATGTGCCCTCCTTTTGCAGCCTGCTTCTTCCTAGTGAAAGTTTGGTACTTTAATGTTTTTTTAAACCTCAAATAGTCAAAGCTTTGTTGTTGATGTTGTTTCTAAAGACTGGCTTTTTTATTTCCTTGACAACCTAATACCTCAAAAACTTAATAGGCTTCTGTACTATTTGATTCCAGACAATCCTTCATGTTAGTATTTATAGTTATTTCTTGGACATACTTCTCAAGCCTAATTTACTTGGTTTTCCCCTTGTCCTCTGTCCCTTGCTTTCAAGTAAATGGAAATTTCTTTGAGAACAACAGGCATGGATGGAGAGGATACACCTTAATCCAACTTAATGGACCAAGGTATTCAATGCAATTTTAAACTGTATTTGTTAATATGTGAGGACCAGAAACCAGTCAGCTTTTTCAAACTTTTAATGTCCAATTTTTAAAATTTTCACTATTTCCTTTCCTTTCTGCTTGTAAATTTAACAATTTCTTGACTGAGCTTACCCCTATTTTTTATTAATATCTTGCTAAATTTAGCTCTTAGCAACTAATGCACACTATTGTCATTGTGTTTTCCAACTTCTTCCCCTAGTTAGGCACTTGGTGGTATTTAATTTATTACAGACAACAGTTTCCCCAAGCGCTTGGCCTATGCATGGCATCATTCCTCATCTTTCCAATGTATTGATTTTCTTGCAGCCTGCTTCCCAATTACTAAGTCACTGCCACAAATTATAGGTTTTTGTTTTGTAGCACCCCACTTCTGGTACCAATTGATGTGTTAGTCCAGGTAAAACTACCTGTTGAAACAGATTAATCCAGAAATATGGGCTTAGCATAATGGAAGTTTATTTATTACTCTCATAAAGTCCATTCAGGGATAGGGGATAGTCTACTACACTCAGCCATTCAGGGATACAGACTGATAGAAGCATCTTACCTTCAAAATCTGGCTTCTGATGCTTTTAGGAATTAACTTCCAGTCAGAAGACAGGAGAAGAAACAGAAGAAGATGATATTGAAGAATTTTATGGGCAAGGCCTGGAAGTGATGTACCGTCATGGTTACACTAACAATAAGGCATGCTGATAAATGTAGTCTAGTTGTGCAGAAGGAAAGGGAAATAGGTTTTTTTAAAATAGCTTGCTAGTTTCTAACTAATCTATTTGCTTGAATGCTTACTGATCTCTCATAATACTCATTACCACATCATATGAGGTTTTCTTCATCACTTATCATGAACTATATTTTGTCAATTCTACCTCATCTCTCACCTAAATGAGAATTGTTTATGTGCAAGAGATATGGCATACACTTTGTTCCTTTCTGCATGGTAATTATTCCTCTATGGGTAGTTTAGAAAAATCCAGCTTTTGAATTTTCAGGCCTCAGTTCAAAACCCAGCTCTACCACATATTAGTTCTGTGAGCTTCCCAGAGCATCAGTATTCTCATTTGTAAATGGGAATAGGAATAGCTATTTGGTAGGGAACTTGTGAAAATTAAAAGAGATAATGGTACAAAGTAAGTTATCTTTATTCAAGTGTACATATTACACAGTAATTTAGTTGATTAACACTATCAGCATTGCAAGGCAGTTTTGTGTAAAAATTCTAGAATGCAATAGCATCAACTTTTCATTCATCATAAGTTTCCTTGTCCTGATTATTATCAATCAAGGGTAATCCAAAGGACTCAAAGGACCCATAATCTTGATCTTGTTTATAAATTTAATGTTTAAATTCAGTGATCCTAAATTCAAATCCATTCAACATTGAGTATTTTCTCCCTGAAGTCCCATTCTTAGGTTTTAAAGCATTTTATTTTATATCACAAAGAAGCAGACATACTTTAAGATGCATAACCAAAGACATGTTACTTTATGATTATCTTTTAACACCCACCTTGACAGTGCAGCAATAGTAGTAGGAGAACAGAATTAAATTAAAGAGATAAAATCAGAGAAATACTGAGCATATAATATGAGTTGTGTTTCAAATAACACATTCATTTACTCATAAAAACAAAAACATTATTTTGTTTTACAAAAACATTATTTTTATATTTTATGATTTATGAGCTTAGAAAACATTCCTTTTTCACCTGCTTCATTTCTGTGTACAAAAGTACTTTTTCTGTATTATTGAGACTACAAATGTATATTAGAAAGTGATATGTTTAAATTATATTGAGTAGAAACAGCAGGTTAAAAACAACAAAAGCCTGATCCCTAAAAGAGAAAAATTTTAATAAAATTGGATTTATTAATTTAAAAAAAACTTCTGCTCTGCAAAAGACCCTGAAAATAGAATGAAAAGACAAGGCACAGACTGGGAGAAAATATTTGCAGAACACTTTTTTGATGGAGGACTTGCAACCAAAATATACAAGAACTCTTAAAAGTCAACAGTAAGAAAACTAACAACCCAATTTAAAAATAATCAAAATGTTTGAACAGACAACTTACCAAAGAAGGTGTACAGATGGCAAATAGGCATATGAAAAATATGCTCAACATCATATGTCATTAGGGAATTGCAAGTCAGAACAACAATGAGATAACACTACATATCTACTTGAATAACTAAATCCAAAAATTTGCATATATCAATTGCTGGCAAGGATGTGGTGCAACAGGAACTTTCATTCATTACTGGTGGGAAACCAAAATGGTATAGCCTCATTGGTGGACATGGGGCATTTTGGGGGCATTGGAGTTGTTCTGCATAATCTTGCAAGGAGGGATACAGGACATTATACATTTTTGTCAAAACCTATAAAAGTGTATGGTACAAAATGTAAACAATAATGTAAACCATTGACCATGGTTAGTAGCAATGCTTAAGTATTTGTTCGTCATTTGTAACAAATGTACCATACTCATGTAAGAAGTTCTTAATAGGGGAAAATGTAAGAAGGGGAGGGGGTGGAGTATATGAAAATCCCCTGTATTTCCTATGTGGCTTTTCTGTAACCTAAAGCTTCTTTGAAAATAAAGTTAAAAAAAAAAAAAAAAGACAAGGGGGAACATATAGAAGAAATTGTCACTGTACGTAAAAGATAACAGATCTTACTGTGATGAAAAACACAATACAAAAAATATTTTTTGTATTTTATTTGTTATTTTTATTTTATTTATTTATTTATTTAGGTTTTGATTTGGGGGAGGTTTTGGATTGCAGAAGGGTTGCAACTGTGACAGGGGAGGATCACTGGTGTGGGGTGTCACTGTTGGGGGGATATGTGAAGAGGGGTGCCCCTGGGGCATGCCTCGGTGGAATATGAATGTGTTCAAATGGTCATGGGGTGTTATCTTGGTAGGTAGAGACCCACACAGAAGCTGAAAGAATATTGAATTCCCATCCTGGGAAGTCCTGCTACATTCTCTAATAGAGTGGCAAGAATCTCTAGAGTACATGGACAGTACCTAGTGAGGGAAGACAGACCAATATGCCAGGCCCTTGATATTGATGCTTGTACTTATGAACCTCATTCTTGTGAAATTGAAACTTAGCCTAGTATTATATATTGCCTAAAAGTTACCTCCTGAAAGCCTTCTTGTTACTCAAAAGTGGCCTCTCTCCAAGCCCAACTCAGCATATAAACTCATTACCTTCCTCCCTGGCATGGGACAGGACTCCCAGGGTTAAGCCTCCCTGGCACAAAGGGATTATTACCAAGCACCAACTAGTGATTGCATTTAGAAAAAGGCCTGCTAAAAGGGTAGAAATATTAAGTACAAATGAGTTTTTACATCTAAGAGATTTCAAAGTGAGTTGGGAGGTCATTCTAGAGGTTATGCTTATGCATCTCTCAGGAGGATCTCACTGACTGCCACAGTAAATAGTGCCTCAAGCTGGGGGGCTCCTGAGAGCTCTAGAGACATCTAGATACTATAGGCAGGGCAGGCAACCCCAGGAATTTGGCACCCTGTCAATGGACCTTACCTTGGAATATACAATAACCTATCCCCCCAAATGTATTGGAGTTAGACTCATTTATAATTTTCCTACACATGGCTCTTCTGCCCTTTTTATTTGAACCTATAATCAGCACTATACTTGTTAAATATGTGTCCCAGAGACTTAAATCTTCTGGCTATTCATATGTTGGTGAGTCCTGAATCTCAACAGTGTTACAGCCAACACCTACTCTCCAGTTCATCAGACTTGCCCAAAACAACTAACAAAAGGATGATGATGGACAACATCCATCCTCAAAAACAGAAAGTACAACTGCAAGCATGACAGTATCATCCATCTCCCCAATGGGATCTAAGTTCCCTCTCAATCAGAAGCAGACTGGGCATCACCATCCTAAAATCCTCAAGATTGAGGAATGAACAAACATAAGGGGGGAATGCAACTATGGATTAAAGTAGACTTATTATTATTCTAGTAATGGAATAACTTGTAACATTGATATAAAGGCAGTGGTCACCAGAGGTTCTGAGGGTAGGGAGAGGGAAGAATAGGTATAACATGGGGCAGTGGAATCATTCTGTATGATATTGCAATGATGGATACAAACCATTATACATTTTGTCAAAACCTATAAAATCATGCGGTGCAAAGTGTAAAACATAATGTAAACCATAGACCTTGGTTTGTAGCAATGCTTCAATATGTGTTCATCAATTTTAACAAATGTACCATACTAATGAAAGATGTTGTTATGGGGGAAAATGTGGGAAGGGAGCGGATAGGGTATATGGAAATCCCCTATATTTTTGATGTGACATTTATGTACTCTAAATCTTCTTTAAAAATAAAATAAAATAATTAAAAAAGCTAAGCTGTTTCTTGTATAATGCATTTACAGTCCTGTAGCAAACTAAGACACCTACCATCCTTTACCAAGACATTGCCATCATCACAGACAGAAATTCTGTACCAATTAAGCATAAACTTCCCATTTCGTACCTCTATGCAGCTCCTAGTAATCTGTATTCTAGTTTATGATTATGAATTTGCTTATTGGAATTTCATATATTTGGGTTCATACAATATTTTTCTTTTTGTGACTGACTTATTTCACTCAACATGATGTCTTCAAGGTTCACCCCTTGTTGTCACTTGAATCAGAACTTCATTCTTTTTATGGCAGAATAATATTATATTGTATGTATAGTCCACATTTTGCTTATTCAGTCATCTGTTCATGGACATTTAGATTGTGTTTACCTTTTAACAATTGTGAATAATGCCGCTATGAACGTTGGTGGGCAAAAATCTTTTTGAATACTTGTTTTCAATTCTTTTGGTTATACTTAACTTTCTGAGGAACTGCCAAACTGTCTTCCACAGTGGCTATGCCCATCTACATTCCCATCAGCAATGAATGAGTGTTCCTGTTTCTCTACATCCTCTCCAACACTTGGCATTTTCTGTTTTGTTTTGTTTTTTAAATAGTAGCCATTATAGTGGATGTGAAATGGTATCTCATTGTGGTTTTGATTTGCAGTTCCCTACTGACAAATGATGTTGGGCATCTTTTCAAGTGCTTTTTGGCCATTTGTGTTTCTTCTTTGGAGACATGTCTATTCATGTCTTTTGTCCATTGTTAATTGGGTTGTCTTTTTGCTGTTGAGTTGAAGGATTTCTTTATATTTTCTGAATATCAAACCTTTATTGGATATGTGGTTTCCAAATATTTTTTCCATTGTGTAGGGTGTCATTTTACTTTTAGTAAAGTCCTTTGATGCATAAAAGTTTTTAATTTGAAACAATTATTAATGTTACTATTAGAGCTTCCATCAATAAAACAAAGAAGGAGATTGAAAGTAGCAAATGCAAACTTTTTTGGACTGTGAAAGGACAATATAGACAAAATTCCATTCGCTACCTCTCCTTGGCTACCCCTCAACTCCTTCTCTTCCCTTCATTTTCACACCTTTTTTGTACTGAGAAAAAGTGGTTAGAGTCCATTGTGGGGTCTGTCTGGTCTTCATATATGTTTTCTATGGCCACTCCATGTCTTAAAACAATAAAAAATGCTAACCCTCATGGTTTGGTGTATCTAATATGAAAATACAAAGTTCTGACATCTTTCTAAAAAGATGATTATCTGCTAATACTGTGGACATAGTCTACAAAACAATAATAGACTGGTACTGAGAAGAAGCTTTCCCTTTCTGATGAACTAAGCACACTCCAGTTTGCTACAGGTCCACCGCTCCCCTTTGTTCCATGCAATGGAAGCTAAGTCTTAATTTCTATTTATGATTGAGATTTAACCCTTACATCCAGTCAGCTTATCTCATTTATAGTGCCTGTGTTTGCCCTTAATGTGAATTTTCATACCTGAAGGAGAGAGAGATAGTATGCCAAGTCTATTAAAGTTTCTAGATCTTCCACCTCCTAGGCCACTCTGTGCTTCACTCTTAAATTCAAAATTTGAAAGGAAGGGACATGTATTTAACTTTTGGATTTTCATTCAAAATGAGAAAGGTAATTAAGAAAGGTATGATTAGGGAGACCCAAGACAAGATGCGCCAAAAAACCTGGAACTAAGGTGGCACAGGCAGTAGGATGCCTCTCTCCCACATGGGAGGTTCTGAGGATCGAATTCCAGTGAAGACAGCAGAAGGATGAGAAGAGAGGGCAGGAAACAGACACAGAGTTGCCCAGCAAATGGACACAGAAACAGCAAAAATGGGGGTACGAGAGGGGGGTAAAATGGATAAAAGTAAATAAATAAATAAATCCTTAAAAAAAAAAAAAAAAGAAAGGTATGATTAGGGATTAACATCTAAGCTATCTTTTTGCTTGTATCTTTATTCTGTGAAACTTCTGGTGACCCAGGGTTTTTTCTTTCTCTTTTAATCACAAGAGGAAATTATAGAGTAGTGGACAGAATACTAGATTTGTAGTTAGAAAACATGGTTTTGTGTTATAAATCTAGTATTCACTGCCTATGTGCCTTTGGGCAAGCCACTAAATTCTTAGGTATCTCAATGCTATCATCTATGAAATGGCTATATCTCCTCTATTGCTTTCACAGGGTAACTTTAAGGCCCAATTATGTATGTTTTAAAAAACATGATGCCCTTAAAATAAAGGATTGATTTAAATGGAAAAGAGATGCTCCAATGTTTATTATTCTTTTTACCCTCTGTGGTCTACAGAATATTGGCCCCCAAAGATATTTACATTCTCATCCCAGGAGCCTGTAAATATGATACTCACATGACAAAAAAGACTTTGCATGTGTGATTAAATTAAGGCTCTTGAGATGGAGAGATTATCCTGGATTAACCCAGTGGGTCCAATGTAATCTCTCATTTCCTATAAGAGGGAGGCAAGAGGGTCAAAGTAAGAGTGACTGTCAGGTAATATGTGCCTAAAGAAGCAAAGATGAGAGTGAGAGAAAGAGGTTGATTTGAAGATGCGCCTGTGTTGGTATACATTGTTATGGATTGAATCATGTCTCCACAAAAACATGTTCAAGCCTTAATCTTCAGGCCTGAAGATGTGAAATAGGATCATTGAAGATGTTATTAGTCAAGATGAGGCCAAACTGAATTAGGGTAGGCCTTAATACAATATGACTGGAGTCCTTATAAGCAGAGAAAAATGGACACAGTCAGTAGGAGACAGACCGGAAGAGAAACAGCCATATGTCAGAAGCAGATTTTGCGTTATGGATAGCATGGCTGGAAAGCATGGCTCTTCCAGTACCTTCCATTTGGATTTCTAGCCTCCCAAACCGTGAAACAACAAAATCTTTTTGTTTAAGACAACTAGTCTGTAGTATTTGTTACAGCTGCCGTGGGAAATTAAGACATACATGATCCCAGCAATTCAGGAGGCCCCCAGAAGCTGGAAAAGGCAGGGAAATAGATTCTCTCCTAGAGCCACCCTAAGGAATACAGCCCCAAAGATAACTGTGATTTTAGGACTTCTGACCTACTGAACTGTAAGATAATAAATTTGCATTGTTATAAGTCACTAAACTTGTGGTATTTTGATACAGAAACAATAGGAAACAAACACAGCCTCTTAACATTCAGAGTTGAAATGTTAAAAATGAAAAGGAAACATTCCACAAGCAACAATTTCTTTATTATTTTGATATTTGAATACTATTGTCTTCATCCCAGTTCCTCATGCCTCCAGCACATTAACTTTAGCACTCTGACTCTTCATCTAATACCATACTCACATATTTATAAGCAGCATCCTATTCCTGGAATTACTTTCCATCTCTGGTATCTTACCAAAGTCTCCTCTCTTCTTGTTATTTAAATAGTTCCTCAAACCCTGCTCTAACTTTCTCAGAGTGAAACAAGCGTAGTAAACTTGAGGAGACTTTTGGGATGCTCTCATTGTTTTTTACTTATATTACCATCCCAAATATAATTTACCCTATTACTTGTACATCATATATTTTCTTGTTTCTGTTTCATTCAGTTATGTTGTTTATTAGTTTGTCAACATCAAATGTTGTTTGTCTTAAATCTTAAGCTCGTAGGTACTGTATACAAAGTCCAATAATTCATTTTGCAAACCAAACAGATTGTCATGCTCATATGCAATATTGATACTTTCAATTCACCAGTATTTATATATTCTGTCTAGGCAATTTCATTCATATCCATGTCCACTTTGCATTTATGAATCCCAAATCTATGTTTATAGCTTTCCAGCCTTGACCTACTTTATTCCTGTTACTGAAGATACAGACATGGTAAAAACACACTTCCAACCTCAAGAAGTTTACCAAATTCTATTTGGTAAGTCAGAAAAGAAAATCTGTTATGACAATATGCACAACAACAATGTGCAGCACCTAATAAGTCTAGGGTGGTGAGAGAATGTTCTCAAAATGCCTTGAATTGTTCTTGAGACATGGGATACCCCAGTGCAAAGCAAGAGAAAGGACCTTCAGGAAGAAAGGCTGAGCTCAGGAGGCAGGTCCAGGCAAGAGAGCGAGAGTCATAGCACTGGGATTTATCCATACAAGGTGAATATGGATGTAGATAGCTGAAGGGGAGAAAACAGAAAAGAAATGTTTGGAGAATAGACATTTAAGGGAGGTATAAAGAAAAAACACATGGAAAAGGCAGAGCCCAAGCAACTGGAGAGTTGGAAAAGAACGAGGAGAGATGTGAATCCAGGAAGAAAGGCAGAAGTTAGTTTCAAGGTGGGAATAGTTAACAGTGTCAGATATTGCAGGAAATTGAAGTGAAATGAACTGGTATTCCTATTTCAGGGGCTACGTCCAAGTGGCCAGCTTTGCGAAGTTTCCCTGGTATGGGGGATCAAGTCCGTGATTCCCTCATGAAGGGAAGAGCCCCAAGACAGAAACAGAGAAAAAGCATGAAAGGCACAAAAGTTCCAAATGCCAGAAGAATGAATAACATCAGCAGGTCCAGGATGTCCAGTAGTGTATATGAAAATACAATTATGGAGCCAGGAGGATTAGGTAAGGCACCCACAGGTCCTAGAAAGAGAGTGGTGATGAAGCTTAAAGGGCTAGAGTCAAAGAAACAAATTGAAAAGTGATCATTGGTCTTAATAACTAGGATGTCATTGGTAAGAGATAGAAGATTCCTGTTTATAGTTGGGTGAGCTGTGCATGAAAAATGAGGAAGAACCGACTGCAACCACACAAATAATGTGTTTTAAGGCAACTTCACTGTGAAGGAGAGGAGGCAGCATAGCTAAAGAAGGATGTCTAATGAAGAGAGTGTTGTTTTCCTTTAAGACAGAGGCAATCACAAGATGACAAAAAGGAACAGGTCAACGTTACAGGAGAGAGAAAGCATAATTGATGAAACAAAGTCCCTGAGGCAGGAGGATGAAATCCTGAAGAGATGAGGAATGTTTAGCTACAATTTATCTTCTCAGACTTTTGATATGGGGAAAAGAGAAAAAAGGAAGTTTTATTTCCTATATTTTGTTAATAATAATGATAAAATTAAATAAAATTTAAAAGCATAGTATAAGAACCTTGGTGCACATTACAGAGGTTTATATACCACACATTTATACTCCTAGGTATAGGAGTATCAATACAAAGTTTTCAAAAACCTCAAGCTCATTTATTATGACAGATCAACAGTTTATTTTTAATGTTAGCATTGAAAAAGTCAACTCTATAATAAGGTGACACCTGAACTATTAATTATACTCCGCTTTAATGCACCACAGGTTATTTATTCGATGGGGGAAAATATACGAACTGCCAACATCTTTTCCACAGACACAATTTGTTTCTTTGTTTTCCATTAACTCTTTCAACCTATTACTCATAGTAGGTGCTAGAAATTTTACATTCACAAGGATTGAATGAAGTGTTTAGTTAATATGTTTGAAGTGTATTTCAACAATTAAAATTCATTTAGGCTTTAGAAAACACCTGTGTCTTATTAAGCATCAAAGCCAGGTATCTCTATAAATATAACTGCATTTTAATACTTGAAAGAAAATATCATTTATTCATTTATATTGTAAAATCTATACACTGCTCCATGCACCCAGGACTGGAAAGACTGCTTCCTGTCCTCTTAACAAGAACAGAATATGCATTCTCTCCTGCCACACATGAAGATATGGATAGAAAGTAAAGCCATACCGGTCAAAGTATTCTCAGACTTTTATACCCATAAAACTTAAATTGGTACCCAACTTGAATAACTGCAAGAAAAAACATGAGAGAACACATAAAACATACACACAGAGAAAACTCTGGTGTTGTTGGTTGAATTGTGGCCCCCCAGAAAGATATGTTGAGGTCCTAATTTCTCACTAGCTCAGAATGTGACCTTATTGGGAAATAGGGTCCTAGCAGATGTAATGTAATTAGTTAAGATGCGGTCATACTGGAGTAGGATGGCCTCAATCCAATATGACAGTGTCTTTATAAGAAAAGGAGAAACACAGAGAGGAGAATGCCACATGAAGACAGAGGCGCGGATGGGAATGACGGCTGCATCTACAAGTCCAGGAACCCCAAGAATTGCCGGCAAATACCAGAAGTTAGAAGAGACAAGGAAGGATTTTCCCCTACAGGTTTCAGAGGGAATGTGGCCCTGTTGACACCTTCAGTTCAGACTTCCAGTTTCCAGAAGTGTAAGCCAATATACAGCTATTGTTTTAAGCCTCCTGATTTGCGGTGCTTTATTAAAGCAGCCCTGGGTGGCCAAATACCACGAGATCGGTACCTGCAGAAGGAGGAGGAGGCAGAGCCGCAGCAGCGGCAGTGCAGTGACACAGCAGCAGCAACACCTTTATTTGATCCATGGGTCTGTCACATGCCATCACCCAGCCCCCAAAATATGGCATTTTCCATAATCATTTTTCGTAAAGTGGAGAGGTCACAGATAATGCAAAGTTGTAGAGAATGCCAGTGCCAAACCCATTTATGTTTGGGTTTCGAAGGCTTTTTATCTAAAATCACTAATGATTGACTTTGGCACTTGTCCCTTTTTCCCTCAGAATATGAAGCTGGAGCCATATCTTTGCCAAACTATTAGTAATCTCTATTCTCATCATTTTTTTGGCTTTTTCCCACTCTTGTATATTTAGCAGCAATTTTCTAGTGTCTGGCAGGGGATCTTGGAAAAATCCTGAAAATAAGGCTGAGAGCAGTACCTAAGTCAGCCATATTACCAGATCTCAAACCTGGACTCTTGCTTTGGTCTCACACCTGGGTTCTTGATTTGTTCCAAATGAGCCATACTCTGCTTTCAGTTTTGATAACATAGGTGAATCATTATTTTAGCTTCTCCTACCTTCCATGGTTGGGGACAGATTTGAACTCTCAGATCTCCTTATTGAAGTCCCCTGATGAATTCCTACCTCATGTTCTCCAATTTAAAGTACCTACCTATCTGAACTTTAATTTGCCTGTTGCTAACTCCTGAAGCTGTGTGTTTTCGGCCTTTTCGGACATACTCCTGGTGCCCATCGCTCAAACTCCCAGATTTCACCTACCAGTCTGCTTTGACTTAGATTCATTCAAAGCTAATTCTTCTCAAAGAATATCTATGGAAGCTTACTAAAAAAATACTTTAAACCATATGTGGCAGTTTAAATCTTTTGTGGTCCCTGGAAAACCTTGTTCTTAAAGTAATCCATTCCTGTGCTTGTAAATCTATTGTAGATGCGACCTTTTGATTAGATTCAGTTAAGGGACCTTCCTTTTGACTAGATCACTTCAATAGGGCATGGCCCAGGGTGGGTCTTAAATCTTCTTACTGGAGTCATTTATAAATTGAGGAATAAAAGGCCGCAGACACAGAAAGAAGGCCTCAGAGACAGAGAGAACCCAGAAATTGAGAGAGAAGGCACAGGGAACTAGAAGCTGGAATCAATGGAACAGAAAGGCTGAGAAGAAGCCACTTTAGCCAGAAATTGAAAGCAATGAGGCCTGGAGGAGAAGAGAGAGATGAGCAGATGCCGCCATTGTGCCCTGCCATGTTCCTGATTGTCCATAGCTGCAGCTCAGGGAGAAAGCATCTCTAATGATGCCTTGATTTAGACACTTTTAAGGTCTCAAAACTGTAAGCTTCTAAGTTAATAAATTCCCATCGTAAAAGCCAACTCATTTCTGGGATATTGTATTGGAAGCATTTAGCAAATTAAAACACCATACAATTACAATTGTAAAGAATAATATATCCATGAGTTCTGACCAATGTAATGTAGACAAAAGAGCTATGCAATTCTCCCAGGCCTGGGCCTTAGAAACCTCCCACAGGTGAGCTTTATTCTCCTTTCCTTTTCTGCCTACCAATTAAGAGGTCTCTAAGACCTCAGAGGAGAGCAGAGCCACAACATGGAAAGAGTTTGGATTCCTGAAGGACTTTATGGAACAGAATCTCTTCCTCACCAACCCACGGTCAATCGTAATATGGGCAAGTATTAAATTTTTGTTTTAAACTGCTGAAATTTCAGGGTTTATCTGTTATAGCCGGAGTTACTGGAGCTATCAATACCTTCCTCTAACTGTCTGCTTTGCTCCTGGGGTTTCAGTACTAGAATATGAACCAATCTGGTTTTACCAATTCTCAAGGATGAAGCTATACAATCTACTTTTCCTCCATCTGTATCAATACCATCCTTTTCACTTAAATAAAACAATACCTTTAATCTGTGCCCCTGCAGCCTTTCTTCTTTTATTATTTCTCACATGTACCACCTCCAGATCTAAGTAAAATAGTCTTAGGCATGCTAACATTTGGCCAGGGACCCCATAGTATCCCACAGATTACTGTGATTTGCCACTTGTTAGCAGGTGACCTTGGGAAAGTAATTTAACCTCTTAAAGCCTTAAAACTCTTAAAGTTCTTTACAGAGAGATTATAATATCTTATCTCAGAAGTATGTGGCTAAAACTAAATGAGCATCACTTACTTCAATTATAAAATGATAGTAAAACATACCTTATAGAATTCAATGTAAGTATCAAATGGATATTTTTAATAGATCTCTATTTTTAAAAAACCTGAACTTTGGCAAAATGTCATTAGTGTGTGTGTATTCTATAAACATTACTTCCCTTCCTTTCTTTTTCCTTATCCCCTTTCCTACTGTTAATAGCTATATTGGGAGAAGCTATATTTGCAGAAGGTTCTTCTGCAAAAGGCTGTCATTTGCTGCCCATAGGAACTGAGCCATTTATCCTTCATTCATTTATCAAATTTTTTTGTATATCATCATATGCTAGTTTTAAGGTGGACAGAGACAAGATGCCATCCCTAATGATAAAAGCTGGAAAGGCTGGAGTAGGAATAAGTGTCTACCAAGACAGAGGGGAAATATTTAGCTGGATCTAAATATTTAGAAGACTGTCATGGAAAGCAGAAGCAGCAGAAATCCAGAATATGCCACCTATCCCTACGACTCTCCTACCTTCTGCCTTAGAATAAAAATATCAGAGGAAATTATTCTGTAAGTGTGGCCATTATGTTTTACTTCTGCTGATATTGAAGTTCGTTCTTTTTCCCTGAGGACACAGGTGAAAGTGGAGGAAAGACAGTGGCCTGGGTAGCTTAGAGATGCCCATCTGGAATTTAACATTTTCTGTAGGCAATCTGTTCCTGGATAATTGAAAGTGGACTCTTTGAAATGCTAGTGATTTAATAATTTTCTTATGAATTAAAAAACAGGTACATGCTCTTCCTTTCTTCTTTAAAAAGCAGTCATTTAAACATTTTCCAGTGTTGGACTGTTTCTACCTTAAATGTTTCTGAATTTTTAAAATTAAAAGGTTTAGTATTTAGGGCAAATAGTTCCTGTCCTGTTTCATATAACCAGCCCTGAACCTTTAGAGTCCTGACATTTCCTGGCACATGCAGAAACGCTGCCATGTTTTATAGCCACATGGAGAGTGAGGTAATTGCTAGCAGTAGTGGCACTGATGTCTTTCTCTAAGTTATTCACAATCTTCAAGTCCCACATGTGCTGATTCCTACCTAACATCTCCTCTCTGCCACATTCAATTGCTTTTGTTAATTTAATCAATTTAAAAAGAGCAGTTCTGCTTTCTGCTTGCCTTTAAGGTAGGTGGAAGGATTGATGTACTTCCTTCACTTCCATTCCCTACGGTTGATGACATTTTCGATAAGTAATCTTATTTTTTTGTTCTCTTTGTGTCTTTGGAATGTGCTCGTGGTACAATGTTTATATATATAAATACCCAAACACACATATGCACATATACACACTTGCACAATGAAATGTGCATATGCATTATACATATATATATAAAATACAGATATATAATACAGAGTCATATATTCATAGGCACATTACACTGCATACTTATATTTATATACACACATGTAAATATTTTACATAAGTAATATATTTTTACACACACAACAATGTGTTGAGAGGCCAGATGTGTATGAAAAAGCCATGTTTAATCATAGGGTTTTTTTGGTCAGTTAAGGCATTTCATTCCATGGTTCTGCACTTACAAGCTGGGTAAACTTGGGGAAGTAACTTAACCTCTCTATTCCATGGACTCTTCACTGGTAATAATACAACTCTTTCTCATACCACACCCATGGGGTATTTGTGAAGATCACATGAGAAAACGTGCCATAGTGCTTCCCCTCGCCATAAGCTTTGATCACAGTAAGAGATGAATACATGCTACTAGTTTATATTATTTTTTGTATGGACATGAACAGTCATGCTCTAATTAACTGCAATTGGTTGGTTTGATTATCTAAAATTTCTGGTTAAAAAAGGTTAATACAGGCCTTTCTATTCTAACTCTTGTTAGACTTCTTCTTAAACCAATGGACACCACAGGTTATGTAAGTTTACTGTAATGATCAATTTGCTAAATCTATAACTTTAGTATATATTATAAGTTATTGTATTTTTCATCGAAACCATGAATAAGACCTTGATTATGCAATTCAAACATTGGATTCTATGTCATTAGTGGTGTGTATACATGCATATGCACACAAATATGTATAAGTGCACTATGTATATGTATACACAGCATGAGTGTGTACAATTATAAATGCAAGACCATAAAAAGAAAACTTGTGAATAAAAATTAAATACATGATAAAAAATCATAATACTTTGCACAGAAGACTGTATAAATGGAGGAAAGAGTACGTTTAAAAAACGTTTTTTCATGTCTTTGTATTTCAGTACTTATATATGGAGTCCTGGAAAACTCAATATTTCTAAATCTTGTTTTCTTCAAATATAAACTATGAATAGTAATATCTTCTCTATTTATAATTCACTGAGTTAACTTTGCATACTACCTTAAATTATCTGAGCCTGAGTTTCCTCATATGTAAAATGGGAAGATGATTTACCTGCAACATAGGGCCGTTGAGGACTAAGTGAGATAAAGTATGTGAAAATGCTTCATAAAGTATAGTGAACTAGATACATTTCAATAGCCACTAAAGATAATAGAGAATTATGCATGTGAATTCTGACATTAAAAAATTGAAAGAACAATTTATTTAAAATTCTATCCATAGCACTATTGTATTTATAAAATGGGTCTTTTAAAAAATATGATCTCCAAATCAAAGACTTATCATCTGAATTAGTTTTCTGTGCTGCTAAGACAAATACCACATGGTGACCTGGCTTAAACACAATGGAATTTGTCTCAAGGTTTTGGATCCTGGAAGGCTTGCTTTCTCCAGGGGTTGGTAATGTTCTGGCTGGCTGGCAAGCCTTGGGCTCCTTGGCTCACCCATCACATGGAAATGTCCACTCCTTTCTCTTCCAGGTTCCATTGAATTCTAGCTTCCAGCTCCTTCCCATAGCTTTCTCTTCCATGTTCAATCTCCTTTTCTTATAAAGACTTTAGTCACATTGGATCAAGGCCCAATCTCATTCAGTTTGGGCATGCCTTACCTAACAATAATATCTTCAAAGGTCCTACTTCCAAATAGGTTCACACCCACAGGAAATTGGGTTAAGATTAAGAACATTTTTTTTTGTGGGGTATATAACTCAAACTGCCAAATAATCTTTCCAACCTTGAACTATCCAAACTAAATGTTCTATATATGTTATTGTACAGAAAATGTTAACTTCGAATATATGGGGAAATGTACATCTTAATGCTACTACATCTTATGCAACTACAATGAATATTAACACAGATTCACATGTATGTATATGTTGCTTTCCTAGTACTTGCCACATTTGTAATTTTCACATTTTTATAAATTATTTGATTAATACCAGTTACCCCAACCCCACCCCCACACAAAAACACCCACACCGGACTAGAAGCTTTACAAAGAAAGCTACTGTGTCTAACTTTACTTTCCTTGGTATCCTCAATTCTAAGCAAAAGTTTGGCATATTGAAGACATTTGATAAATTTATATTCTTAGTGAATTTATTTGGCAATTTTTAAGGTAATAAACATGTTTTCCTTTAAAATCTTCCTCTCCCTATTTGTAATAATGGAATCTACCCATTCAGTCATTGTTCTAAAAATATGGCCAAGGATGCCATTGGCATGTAGACATGAAATTTGGGAGTAGAACTGCAGTTCTTTTGGAAGTATTGCTTTTAAATGTTATCCAGATGGTATGTCTTTAATATTTTGCATATAATCCCAAAAGCATTTAGCAGATATCCCTATCAATTTCCAAATATTACTCTAACAGTATGCATAGTGGCTCAAAGTTTAGATTGATATGGTGAATAAATCTTTCAACAAAATTTATCAAATGCCTTCAATATGCCAGACTTTTGCTTGGAGTTGAAAATACCATGGAGAGTAAAGTTAGACTTAGTAGCTTTCTTTGTAAAGCTTCCAGTCCAGTGTGTGTTTGTGTACAAGGCTGGGCTTTGGGGTAACTGGCATTAATCAAATAATTTATAAAACCATGAAAATTAAATGTGATAAGTACTATGAAGGAAAGGTAAGAACCAGTGATATTTAAGTGGTAAAAATCAACTGGATTTTTTGAGAGATTTTAGTTGAGAATTAATAAAAGAAATACAGATTTGAAGTATGACTCCTAGTTTACTGTTTTGGGCAACTGGATGGATAATGAAGTCTGAGATAAGAAATACTTGAAGAGTATTGGATTGGGGATGGGGAGTGGGTGATGCTTCTATTTGGATATGCTGGATTTAAGGTAACATCGAAACATTCAAGAAAAATATCAAGTAGGCAATTGTCTATATGACTCTAGAGTTAAGAGGAAAGCTCATGGAAGGAGATATGTATTTTAAGTCACTGGCATTAAGGAGATAATTAAAGCCTTGGGCAGTGAAAAAATTGCTAGGAAGAATGATGAGGAAATAAAAGAGATTAGAAAACATTTTGAGCAACTGTAATATGGTTTTCAGAAATTATGTTAATGAATATGAATTTGCTTATAAACACTATAACTACATTGACAACAACAAATCAATGCAGATATTAAATAAATTGAAAATAGTAAAATGCATAATCTGAACATTAACAATTGGTAACATAAATGTTATCCACTTCATAATATATATTTATATTTTAATGTATTTAAATATATTTTATATATTTATTCAATGAATGTTGTTATTAACATAAATAAATATGACATAAATAATATACATTTTGAATGGCATTAAGAATGAACATCTTGGCTTACTTAAAATAGACTGAACAAGTACTGAAAATTTATTGCTATTGCTAATTTGATAATTTGCACATTGATTGTTAAATACATACACATATTCACACACACACATACACACTTGCAGTACTAAACTCAGGAATTAAGATTTAAAAGAGATCAGTTAATGATCTAGGATAAGACATTTAGTAATTGTTTTATTATTTGTTCTTACACATTGCCAATGCTAATTTTGGTTTATATCTCAGTTACAAAATCACTGAAAATTTTATTGAACAATAAATATATTAGGTTAGGTAAAGATTAAGAAGTAATTAATTTTTTAAAAATTTTTAACTAATTTGTTTGAAGAAACTTCTATATGGACAAATGAAAGTTGTATTAACTGGAAATATCCTCTAACCATTCTTCCCTTCTCTTGAAGGAAGTGATTTAATGGAGATGATAGGAACACCATGAAAATTAATAAATAAACATCTGGTACCATCTTACAAACGTGCAGTGAATTAGAGGATGGACATTACCAATTACTGCCTTGCTGAATCTTTTCATCAGAAACGATGTTAACTTACAATGATAAAAAGTCAGTTATACATGAGGAACCGTCCATTGCACTTTTTAATGCCTAATATTTGTAATAAAACATATTAACTTTAAAATATTTATTGTAGTAAAATTGCATTAATTGTCTCAACTCTTAACCCCTCCCTCTAGGCACACCCTTTGCCATGTAATTTTACAGTGCCTTCTCATTCTGACTCAGGACTTACTTTGACCATTAAAATGAGGTAGAAACAATGATGTGCCAATACCGAGCTTAGGGTGTTTCTTTTTGTTCTCTCTCTTTATTTATAAATATTTAAATTAATTTTATCTACATGTACTCCATACCTACCTAATGCACAATCCTCCTTCCCCATTTTGTTCATCTCCTGGTAACCTCTAATTTTCGTTCTGTCTCTACAGATTTGCCATTTTTAGACATTTCCTATAAGTGACATCATACAATCTTTGTCCTTTATGTGTCTTGCTTATTTCACTGAGCATACTGTTTTCAAAGTCCTTCCATGTTGAATCAAGTCTCAGATCTCCATTCTTTCTTAGGGTTGAATAATATTCATTGTTTGATGTACCATATTTTGTTTATCTATTCATTTGTTGATGAATATTTCCACCTTTTGGCTATTGTGAATAATGCTGCTTTGTACAATAGTGTGCAAGTATCTGTTTGAGACCCTGATTTCACTTTCTTTGGGTATATACCTAGAAGTGGAATTTCCAGGTAATATAGTAATTATATACTTAATTTTGCCTCTTTGGATTGTTCATTGCTAGTATATAGAAACACTAATTATTTTTGCATGTTGATCTTCTACCTCACCCCTTTGCTGAAATCATTTATTAGCTCTAGCAGATTTCTTGTGGATCCAAAGGGATCCACATATAAGATCATTTCACTTACAAATAGAGATAGTTTTACTTTTTCCTTTCCAAATTGGATACCACTTATTTCTTTTTCTTGCCTAATTTCTCTGGCTAGGAGTTTTAGTAAATATTGAATAGCAGTGGTGAAACAGTCATCCTTGTCTTGTCCCTGTTTGTAAGGGGAAGACTTTAAGTCTTTCACCATGGAGTATTATGTTAACTGTGGGTTTTTCATAAATGGCCTTTATCATGTTGAGAGAGTTCCTTTCAATCCTAGTTTTCTAGGTGTTATTATCAGGAAAGGATGCAGGAATTTGTCAAATACCTTTTCTACCTCTATTGAGATAATCGTGTTTTTTCTTCTTTGTTCTGTGTATTACATTGATTTTTATGTTTGGAACTACCTTTGCCTTCATGGATTAAATCCCACTTGGTCATAGTGAATAATCCTTTAAATATGTTCTTGTATTCATTTTGCTAGCATTTTGTTAAGGATTTTTGCATCTATATTCATAAGTTGCATATAGGTTTATAATTTTTATATAGTCGCATTGAATTGATTCTTTCATCAATATAAATTATTCTTTGTTTCTTGCAACAGTTTTTTAATTTAAAGTCATATATATATATATATATCCTTATGTGTCTTGGTCTTTTTACTGGAGCCCTTTATAAATAGAGCACTGAAAGCAGAGACACACAGAAAAAAGCAGCTGGGACAGAGAACAGAATAACCCAGAGAGGCTGAGAGAGAGGTTCTGGAGGCCAGAGGCTGGAATCAGCAGAGCTCAGAGGCATGGAAAGAGACCCCTGAGAGGCAGAGAGAGGGGCCTGGAGGAAAGAGGAGAGATGCACCATATGCCTGATCACCCACAGCTGAACTAAGAAAGAAAGTAATCCTGGAGGAGAAGGCAGAGTTCCAGAACCACCATTGTGCCTTGCCACGAGGCAGAAGTCCAGGATTACCAGCAGCTGACCTTCAGTGAGACAGCATCTCTGATTTGGACATTTTCACAGCCTCAGAACTGAAAGCTTTTAATCTAATAAATTCCCATTATAAAAGCCCAGTCATTTCTGGTATATTGCTCCCAGAAGCCTTTAGCAAACTAAAACAAGACTTACTTCTGCTGTTTTACTAATTACTTTTTTGTGTCCCTCTCATCCATTACTGCTTTCTTTTTTGTTTAGATGATCTTTTATAATGAGCCATTTTGAATTACTAGTTATTTCCTTTTGGGTAATTTTTAAGATATATACCCACAAGATAATGATTTTTCTTTATCATTACCTTGGTGATTGCATTTAACATCCTAAACCCATTACAATGTAGTTTATATTGATACCAAATTAATTTCAATAGTTTACACATACTCTATTCCTAGGTCTCTCTATCTCTCCTCTTTATGTTGTTCTTGTCACACATTAAATATTTACACAACTTGTGCCCAGTAACAAGAGTTTGTGCAAACTTTTAAGAAAGTTGAATTTTAAGCCATATTAGAAGTAAAATATAACATTGCAAATGAAAAATGGAATAATATCGGCATTATATTTATCTATACCAGAGGTCTTTATTTCTTCATACAGCTTCAAGTTACTGTCTAGTGTCCTTTCCTTTCAACATGGTGGACTCCCTATATGGTTTATCCAGCAATTTCTCCCTCACTTTTTATTGTATTTATTATTCTTGGCTAATAATTTTTTTTCTTCCAACACTTTAACCATGTTCTCTCAATGCCTTCTGCCCTCTATGGTTTCTAATGGGAAATTGGATATTAGTCTTATTAAAGAGCACTTATATGTGATGTGTTGATCCTCTGTTGCTGTTTTCAAGATTCTGTCTTTGTCCTTGATAGGCAACAGTTTTATTATTATGTGTTTGGTGTAGATCTCTTTGTGTTCATCCTGCTTGGCATTCATTGAACTTCTTGGATTTGTATATTCATATCTTTCATCTGGTTTGAAAAGTTTTAAGCCATTATTTCTTGGAATATTTTTTCTGCCCCTTTCTCTCTCTCTCCTCCTTCTGGGACTCCTATGATACAAATTTTGGTGTGCTTATAGTATCCCACAGGTTCCTAAGGTTATTTTACTTTTTTCTTCTTCTTTCTGCTCCTCTGAATGGATAACTACAATGCTCTTATCTTCAAATTTGTTGATTCTTCAATCTCCTTTGATCTGTGACTGAAACCCTTTACTGAGTTTTTAATTTGAGTTATTCTTTTCTACTACAGAATTTCCAATTGGTTCAATTTACAATTTCTCTCTCATTGTTGAAATTCTTATTATGTTCACATATTTTTCCTAATTTCTTTTAGTTCTTTGTCCATGTTTTCCTTTAATTTATTTATCTTATTTAAGAGTGTTATATGATCAATCTTTGATAATAATTCTAGAGACTGAGCTTCCTTTGGAATATTTTCCACTGAATATATATATATATTTAATCTTTCTTGTGACTACACCATTCTTTCATGTCTCCTTGTATATTTTGTACTTTTTATTTTTATTTTTTTTTTTTTATTTTTTTTTTTTTAAAGATTTTATTTATTTATTCATTTATCCCCCCCTTGCTGCTTGTGCTCACTGGGTCAGCTAACCACGCCGTACGGGCGGGCTTGCCTTCACCAGGAGGCCCCGGGAACCGAACCCGGGGCCTCCCATATGGTAAACGGGAGCCCTACTGATTGAGCCACAGCCGCTTCCCTATTTTGTACTTTTTAAAAATAAGAATTAGACTTTTTTTTTTTTGAGAAAGTAGTAAGAATTTTTATTGTCAAGACAAGTAAGAGAAACAAGCATAACAGAAGACACAAATAAATTAATTGTTCTGATCATCCTAGACTCCAGGATCCGTCTATGGAAAGGTCAGTGCTCCTTATGTAGAAAAGATAATATCCAAAACACAAAATAGCAGGTATTTGAGACAGGGTTCAAGACAATGACTAAACATGTAACAGTGGGAAGAAATAAAAAGGCAGTTCCCTCTTTCCTTCCTCATTAAGGTATGTATGTGTATAAAGGTAAGAGGTTCATCGTAAATCTTAATTTACTCCACCACCCAGAA
Organism: Tolypeutes matacus; assembly: GCA_026826555.1. Taxonomy (NCBI): domain Eukaryota; kingdom Metazoa; phylum Chordata; class Mammalia; order Cingulata; family Chlamyphoridae; genus Tolypeutes; species Tolypeutes matacus. Next base: position 11,460,093 of record JAKSZT010053928.1, read on the forward strand.
AAAATGGTTTCAGGTTTTGGGCTAAACAAGAAAATCAAAATAGGGTAACAATAGTTTCACACAAACCTCAAGACTATAACTGTGGTTACCATCTTCTTAACTTTAAAAAAGTTTAAACATCCATTGATCTTTTTTTTTTTGCCTCAGGAAGTTTTCAACCAAATTGGAGTTAAATTAAAATTAATCTCACTTTAAAGTGCAAGAAATGATATGTAAGACCTAGTGTTTGCTCTGTGACACATCAAAGGGAAACATCCCTCCAACAGCACCAACCCAAGAGGTACTGCGTGAAGCACTGGCTGCAGGGCGCAGTGATCCCTTAGGGCTCCCAAAAAGACCAAGAGTCCAATTTCAACAATAGGAGGAGGGTCCCTGCCAAGACTGGCTTTACAACTGTACTGATAACTCAAACAGATGTTAGGTCTCCTCTCACCAACAAGACCAGACCACAGGAGCAGCACAGCGTCAAGAGGGCCAGGGTTGTTTAAACTAGTCAGGCAAACACCACCACTCCATGATTTGTCAATGCTCACATTGCTAGTGGTAAAGGAATCAAGTAGAAACCTGGGTTTTGGAACATCACAAACCTTATTTACCTAATAAGCAATAATTAAAGTTCTTATCTAGGGTACGTGATACAAAAATAGGTAACGAGGGCCCCAATACACTACTGCTGAGATCAGTAGTCTAACTTTGAACTAAAGTAGTACAAAATGGCTTCTTCCACACAATAAAGACAAGCTATGCACTAATGTTTCTCAAAAGTCAACTGTATCTCCAGCTCTAGCCTCAGTTTAACAGGTTCTTAAAAAACACACCTTTCCTATGTCAGAGCCAAAGTAATATGGGGGTGGGGAGCAAGACACCCTCTATCCAGAGTCCCTGGATAGAAAGCACACCTGAACCCAGTGGGCGTGAGCACATTCAAATCACGGTGTTTGAGACTATGGGTCCGCGCCGACGGTTTCTTCCCTTCCCTCACTGGCACATGCATCTTGGGCGGCTTAAAGACTGCTGGGTCCTCAGCCATGCGGGTGGCCTGGACGCAGATCAGTTCCATCGGAGAGGGCTTCTGCGCTCCTCTATAGACCTGGGTGGCAAAGCCTCCCGAATCAGATTTCTGAAGGGATCTTGGGCCAAAGAGGCTCCATTTTTCTGATGAGTTTCTGTCCTTATCCCCACTTCCGGAATCCATGATGCTAGAATTTGGGCCAGGTAAAGCTGTGGAAGAACCAGAAGTGACCAGCCTCTGGTTTTCTGCTTAGGGGAAGAATGGGGGGTGCTGCTTGGAGTAGACTGGGCCGATGCAGGCTGTTTTTCTTCTTTAAGTATCTCTCCGCTCTGTAGCTTTAGTTTGTGGAGTGCTTCTGCCATTCGAAGGTACTTGGTGTCCTCGGTGGTAAGGCCCTTGTGGGGTGTGTAGCCAGCATCTCTCAGCCCTGCCTGTTGTTCAAAACGCTGAATGCTCTCCTGGGTCTGTTTTGTGATCAGAGAACTCATGATGACATGGGTAGCTTTAGCTTTCACCACTGGGACCTTGTCCACACTGTCAGTGGCTGGTGACGGGGTCACAGCAGGGGAGGATACATTGGCCTCTCCTTCCTCTACCTTGGCAAGGTGCTGATACTTGCGCTCTGGAATCACGGGCTTCCAGGGGATGCTGCCCATGTCTGATGGAGGAGGAGTCATGGGTCCTCGAGGGCATCATCATAGCTGAATGCCCGGCGGTACATCCCAATGGGCAGGGACATCTTGCATAGAGGCCCACTAGGCTCAAGAGCAGGTACTTCTGGTTGTCTCGAAGCCATTGAAAGATTGGGATCCAGTTGCTTTTTCTAGATAGAATTCCAGAGCTGAGTCCCTGCCACCACAGTGAAATGATGTGACGATTATGCTGACAGACAGATATTAATGAGGAACATTGTCCAGCTGCTGCAAATTAGCAAAGCTTCCCAGGAAGAGTCCATCCAGAGGTTCTGTTTCTCCACCGACACGGGGCTGCCTGCGGCCCGAGCTCCGGCACTAAAGAGGTTTCGAGGACCCACATCTCTCTAGACATTGTGGCATAGTCCGGACCCAAGCCATGTTGTGCGTAGTCTTGTGCCGGTGGCGACACCCAAGGTCTCCGGTATGTACCCAAGAGCTCAGGTTCAAGAATTAGACTTTTTGAGTATTACATTTTGGTGCTCTGGAAATCTAGTTCTTCCTCTCCTCAGCCCACCAGACCAAGAACAAGGAAAAACAGAAAGAAATAAAGAAAAAGAAAAATGAAGAAAAAATACTAACCTGCAGAGAAAATATCCACCCCCACTCCACCCCCCAGTAAAAAGGGCACACTGCTCCTCCATGTCGCTCAGTAAATGTAGGCAGGAAGCTGGAACCTGTTGCTGTCAAGGTTGAAACTGAGGCCAGGAACCAAGCTGACCCCTCAGGAATCAGCCATACCACAAAGAGAGAAAGAGAGAGAGAGACAGAGAGAGAGAGAGAGAGAGAGAGAGAGAGAGACAGAGAGAGAGAGAGAGAGAGAGAAGGAGGGAGGGAGGGAGGGAGGGAGGGAGGGAGGGAGGGAGGGAGGGAGAAAGAAAACTAACCAAAAACAAAACTGCACTGGCTTTACATCCTGGTAGATACTGGTGTAAGGTATGAAGCCATTACTGCCAAGAGGGTCAAAACCAAGGCTAGAATTCACTATGGACCCTCCAGGGATCTGTGAGACCAAGAAACACACAAAGGAAATAAAACCAAGGGGGGAAAAATCCTTTCACTGTCATGTACAGAAGTTGCTGCTGCCAAGAGGGCAAAAACCTAGGCTGAAACTGAGGCCAGTGCTGGGCCCTCAGGGATCTGTCAGACAAATAAAGAGCCACACACAGAGGAAAAAACAAATGCAATAAATAAGGTCCACGGCTCTTTATGTACAAGTGGATGCTGTTGAGATGCCAAAAGCTGCTTCTATCAGGGGCCTGGAACTGGGGCCAATATCTGCACTAGTCTCTCAGGGAACCCCCAGACCAACCTCAACTTTCAACACGAAATTTGGAGGACAGGGTTTCCTACACCCACCTTAGTCCCAGCCAGGCATCCCCAGAATCCAGGATGCTTTTCAATAGTTGCCACAGCTTTCATAGCCACTGTCGCATGTCTAGGAATGGGGACTAGTCATTGGTTCATGTTTTCACTTACAAAAGCCGAACCATCAGCTGCTTCTCCTATGTTTGGCATGCCTATGGTTGTTCTAAATGTCCAATCTGGTTCTGAGGTTGCTACCTAGTCAATTCTAATCCTTTTTCCAGCTCATTCATTTTCTGGTAAAGGGAGCCATTTCTAAAACACTCTACTCTTCCATTTGCCCCTTTGTTCTCTTTTACTTCTGTCATTGCCATGAGAATAGTTCATTGGTAGAAAGAGGATAAAAATCACACAGTGCAGAGCTGTTCCAGCTAAAGTGCCCCCAAACAAGCACAGCCTAGAATACAGTCCCCAGCAGACTTACTGAGTAAGTCTTAATGAGTGAGGCTAGCCAAGACCAATAGAACCACCTTGTCTAGTTGGGGAGAAGTGTTTGCATCATCTTTGAGTGAGAGCAGTTCTAGTTCTCACTCAAGGAGGGGTGGGCCACTGCTGTATGTTCTGAGGGGTCAGAGGAATCTTGGGTTTCAATAATTATGGTTCATCAGCCAATATGTCCCCATCCATTTATGGATCCAATTCTTTTCCAAAGAAATCCCTGATCTTGGAATACAGACCTAGACAGGGGGTTTAACCTTTCATGGAGCTGAAATACTCTTAAAATTAAATCACACTTAGTTTTTAATTGTTGATCAATCATTCTCAGCTCTGTGTTATTTTTTCCGGAGTGATAGGGTTTATCAGTAGACACCCAATTCCATTTCTTTTGTAATTACTATTTCCCCAACATGTCTCAAATGTTTGAGAAATAGTACCAGCTTTATACATTAACTACAATCAGTATAAAGTCCTAGTTTACAACTGGTGGAAATTATAACAATTGTACTTCCATATTGTGGCGATTGCCAGTCAAGTGGCAAATAACTCAGTTCTAAAATACAATCCATCAGCTCACCACTCTGTGCAGGCTGTCAGCTTACCACGCTGTGTGGCGCAGGCCAGCTTGCTTTCACAAGGAGGCCCTGGGAATTGAACCCAGGGCCTCCCTTATGATAAACAGGAGCCCAACCAATTGAGTCATAGCCACTTTGTTCTCATTTGTTTTTATGTCTCATACTTTGAGTCTGAGGATCATGCCTATGACCTATTTCTGATCTCCATGTAAATTTGATTTTCTAAGATAAGATTTCATATTTTTGTTAATACCTGAAGATTACAAAACTTTTACAGTAGATTGGAAATCTCCCTTCCTTCTCAACAGTCTTTCCAGTGAGGAAAAAAATGTATTTCACTTCTCTTTCGCTTCAACTTCTGTGATTACCTTTCTATAAGTTAATTTTCTTGGTAATGGGAAAACTTTGCTGCACTTCAATTGGATAGTAATCAGTAGAGAGTAACTATCAAAACAAAGTGGAGTAGTATTCTTTTTCTATATTCCCATTCCTTGAAAAATTAATATGCCTTTAGCAATTACTCTAGAGATGCTTATAGAAAATCTTAGTTGGGGGTAAATATGCCAGATGGACAGTGGTTACACATTAGGGAATGGGTGGTAAGTTTGCATTCTGGTGAAGTTTTACTGTGCTGTGGGAAAATCATTGTCCCAATCCAAAGGATGTGCTGCCTAGAGTCCCAAATCTGTCACAAGGATTGGTTGTGTGGAAGCTGCAAAGGACAATTTAACTCACTTTGCTGGGGAATAGAACATTTCACAAGATTCATTGGAAGGTCCAAGTCTTCTATAAGTAATGCAAAGCCCCTTACATGTGAAGTTCTACCCTCACACAGTTTCCTTTTCCATGGTATTTGGTCTTTCATGGGCTCTACTTGATTTCTGTCCAAGAGGTTTTTATACCTGGGAATGCTAATTTTTATAGCATAAGTATACATCTTACATAGTTCTGTGACATAAATCTGAAGTGAAAAATTATTATAAAGTTGTTTCATAATATTAATAGATATGTACTAAAAAAAAAAGATAAAATGTGGTTGCTACCTGCAACTGTAAGAAAGCTTACTGAATTTTTTAGCTACACTTTACTTCCTGAAGCTTGTTATTTATTTAGCTGGGGGATTTTGTCATAATTACAGTGAACCAATACCCATTACTAAGTAAAGTTTATTTGGATTTCAAAAGCATGTTTGAATTTTTTAAAACTCCTACATTTTTTACAAGGTAGCTGACAGCCAAGTATTATATTTTACCATTTATAATTAAGAAGAAGATGCTTAATAATATATTGTTGATTAAATTAAGTGTAAACAGAAGGACAATTCATACTTTTTCTTTGTTTTCTCTGATGTGGCTATTAGCTTCTTTTAGTCTCAAGTTTTAACATAATTGAATAGTGGAATAGACTGTCAAGATTAAGTGAGCAGAGTCCCAAGAGATGATTTTTGTAAAAAAAGAGCCACCTTTGTAAAAGTCCCACTGTCATTAAGAAACTATATATTAAGATATTATATCATGAGCTTTCATGAGGAATTTCCTTCTTTATGGAAACATTTGTTATCTTAGCATAACTGACTGTAGATATTATGCTATGGTATTAAAAATGCAAGAAGAGAATACAATAATTCGACCTGAATAAAGAATTTGACATTGTGACTCCACAACTTGCCATTTTCTCAGCAGACTTGCTCAGGATTCTATTAAGTTGGGTAAAAATGCAGGTATTAAGAATCATTTGAGAACATATTAGCAAGAGGGAATTTGTTATACTTTCTAAAAAGAAATAGTTTTCAACTGTCTTTTGGTTTCATATATATAGAAAGTCAATGGTTTGTGTTTATGTTGGAGAATATGTGATCAGGTTTGATAGTCACCAAACATGATAAGAAAAAAAAAACTTGACAAAATTTAGTGCTATGATTTGTGTCTTTATCAGTGATATAAAGTGAGCAACAAAATGCAATGTGCAGGACTTATTTTAGAAATTTCTATAATCATTATACTTTAGTTGGTTCTTAAGAATCCCACATTAATCTGGACAAAAACAGATAATCTTCATTAGATGTTTATAGAGTTATGCCATCATAGTTTTATATTGGTAATTATTTAAAGAATAATAATAATAAAGCAAAGGAAAAATTTATATTTTCAAATAGTGCTAAGGCTTTGGTGTAGTATTTTATTTTTTCCAGGACATTTTTGTTTTGTGGTAAGACTTGCCCCAAGTCAAATAATTCATAAATTATGGAAAAACATTTACTTAGAATAACAATGTATAGGGGGAAAAAGTTACAGAGGTGTTTTTTTGCTTGTTTGCACACTGGGTGATTTAATTTTATTGCAGCAGAAATTATAAAGAAGGTATAAGAATTGTGATGGATATTAGCCATACAGAATCTCATCAATGATGTTGACTGGCATGTAGAAAAACAGAGCAATATACTTAAGTGCTATTTGACAGAAAAACATAGCCATTTTGTTCATCTTTTCATTCCATTCTGAACAAAAGTAGATTCACACAAATTTTAAAAATCATAAAACTGTAATACAAGAAATATCCTGTTATGATAGATGTGAGATTTCTGAACATTAAGTATATCAACAATTTCAACAAAGGGTTATCAAAATCCCTAAAATCATATAAGGACAATACTTCTCAGTGCCAAAGTGTGGCCTGCAGGTGGCTAATGATGTTTCACTCAGTGTCACTGTAGCACCTATTCCTTTTAATCTGCTCTTCCACGGTAAGTTGTTCTGACTGGACTTCCATGCTGGTAAACGAAGGCTTAACTGCCCATTCATTGATTGCTGCATCAAAACTTGTGTTTCGATTACTGTGGGCGTCTCCTACTGTTTTACCATGCTGATGTTTAATGTCCTTCTCAAATTCTCTTAAATACAAACATGGCATGTTTTTAAGTGGCTCTACGGAATCCATTAAATCAGGTTCAAAAGTGTTCTCATCCTTCTTGGAAAAGGCAGCGATTTTCACAGTGTTAGAAAAGAAGAAGTGTAAATTTTTGTTATTTGAGTGGTTTTCCCTGATGTTTAATATATTTGTATCAGAAGAGACTATTGACCCTTTCCGTTTTATTATTAACCTACCATTGAGGCCTGATTTTGGAGCAGATGGCACAGGACTGCCAGCAGTAGCTCTTTCAGTCTGTTTATTGAGAGCCATAGCTAGTACATTCCTTGAATAAGTCTTTTTGGATTCAAAGATACCAAGTAACTCTGAAATTCTCGGCGCATTTTCTAAATTTTCATTTTCATATTCATTTGCAATATATTTTGCTTCACTTGACAGTGGTAGTAGATTAGAAAACTCTAAAAGAGATGTCTTTTCCCCACAATTATTCAGATGTGAGACCTCCACATAGTTGTTATTATTATTCTTATTCAAATTCTCTTTACAATTTTCTTGCACCACCTCATCAACATTGTTAGTAACCTGTATAACTTCTGCAGCATCAGCCTCATTAATTTGTTCATTTTTCTCCTTTTCAACAACCCGCACAACCACATTATTATTGTCATTAAGATCCATTTCACTTTTCCTCTTACTTTTTGCATTTTCAGCTTCATTCAGTTTATCTTGCATATTTTTACTTCCTTCCTTCATCTCATCTTTTCTCACTTCGTACATTTTCATTTCTTTGATTCCCATACTATCCTCTTTCTGACATACATGGAGGGACGGCAGATATGGCTGCATGACAGAAATGCTTTCTTGCTCTTGTCCTTTATTTTCCAGAGTTTTAACATGTTGTACCTGTGATTCACTTTTAATTTCAGGGGATGAAGAAGTTGTCATTTCAGGTGGCCATTTAGGTTTACTCATTTTGAACTCTTCCTCAAGGGTGAAGGTTTTTTTAGGCATCTCACTGGAAGGAGGCCAAATGATTTTTAATTTTCCCCTTTCTCCTAGTTTTCTCAAATCATCCCTTCGCCTTTCCTCATTACCAGAATCTAAATGTTTATTGTCTCCAAGAATGGGGGTATTTGCTGCAGTGTTTTTATACATATATGGTTCTTCATTGGGTATAAAATCCATGGAGATGTTTTTATTTTTGCAATTCCATCGATCTTTATGCTGTTTGTGTCCAAAACCTTCATCATAATTTCCTTTAGATTTGAAAAGTTGCTTAAAATGAGGTTTACAGTATATTTGTCCATGAAGTGATGCATAATTTCCCAAACTGCCAAAAAGAAAAAACAAACAAACAAAACAACACTTTCAGCAAAAGAGAAAAAAAAACAAACCTTGCATATTGATAGCAAATTCTTAGAGAGTTAGGGAATTAATTATTTAAAAATTTCCATAATGTCAGTGTGACTCAGTGCAAATAACTTACTGGAATAGGAATATTCTTATTAATTGAACACTCCTGTTAGATAATAGTTACCACAAATACTCCACAGGTGTATGTCTTGCAATATTTATGATTTCATGATGTATGTCAGGTATTGGTATAAAAGGTATTATATTTTTATGCACACATAGATATAGATGGTACAAAAAAGACTAAATATGTGCTAACTCAATGATTTATGAAGGGGTTGCAATTTTCAATAATCCTGACTAGCAAACACATAAAAACCAACAATTTGAACTACTTTATTAACTGGATTTTGAATGAATTGGAAACCTAGCTTATGCAATTGTTTATCAGGCCTCTTTGGGGAGATCAACAAATAGAGTGCCTGTTAAAATTAAAATCAAATTTAGTTAGAAGCAGCAGCATCGTTTTTTAATATCTCTCAATCTACATACAAAAACGGAGCAACTAGGTAGCAAAACTTATAGCTCTTGGACAATATTTACAACCCCAAAATACAAGGAGAGTAAAGAAAAAAACACTAATAGTAATAAGACTTGCGTGATAGTTGCTCATCTGTATAAGATGAGCAAGGAAAGTATCTAAGGGACCTGAAACTAGGAAACCCCAAAATAGTCAGCTATTATTTACTGGAAGTGTCACAGGCCCATCAAGAGAACAGCAGCTGAAACTGGGAGGGGTTATGCCCTCTTCAACAGTGAGTGAATGCAAGGGGCCTCCAGTGAGGACTGAAGAGATTAGGCAGTTTGAGTATGGAAACTGACATGCTGGGGGCTGCTTTCAGAACAGGGCCCCACAATGAGTAAAAACATAGAGTGGAATCAAGATTAAGCAGGCTACTGACAACAGAAATGAAAGGGAAGGTCCTGACCAACATGGAGGAGAGGAACCAATCAAGGAAATCCCAGAAAGCAAGACATCATATTGCTATATTTTTCGAACAGGATATGAAAACAATAGAAGAGGGAGCTCTGTGAAGTTAGAAAAGCCATTCTGATTTTAAGCTTCCTTCTAAGGTTTGGGAAACTAATTTTACATAAAAATGAGCAAAAGGATAGTTTTGAAGTCAAACTTTATACAGTGTTATTATAGGGGAAAAAAAGCATTAAAATATCCCTGCAAACAATGAAAACATATCAGAAAATTTTGACCTGAAAATAGATAAAAACTTCAATCTACTATTTTGAAATGAGTTAAAAGACATTAATATGATAAAAAGACATGAAAGAACAAAATGAATCAAAATGAGAAAAAACTATAAATGAGGTGACGGAAATAAGGAAAAAATAGAAATAAAAGAAAAAATCATGTTAACAATAAAAACTAAACTAAAAGAAACACAAGAGCAAATAAACACAATTTAAATTGCCATGGGAAGAGAAACAAGAGAAGAAAATTTTGAAAATTTGAAAAATAAAAAGAAATGAAGAGAAAGATAAACAAAGTATTTGAGAGAGACAGATATTATATATAGGCAAAACATATCCAATGTATGGATATCCAGAGAAGAAAACTAAAGTAAGGAAACAGGTCAAATTGTAAAATACTATAATTAAAGAAAAGTTATTGATATAAAAAGTATGAAACTACATATTGAAAGAACATACTGGGTAAGACCCAAAATGACAAATACAAAGAATTGGAATTATTTAAAGAAAAAGCAAAAATTGTTTGTGTATATACAAAAAAAAAAGAGCCTATGATTTATAAGAAAAATAAAATTATATTAGTTTCAGACATTTCCACAGCAACATTTAATGCTAGGAGAAAATGGAGTAACACATTTATTTAAGATACTCAACAAAAGAAAAATGTGAGCTAATGATTTTAAATTCAGCAAAACTTACTTTCCACTATAAAGGTCACAGACAAACTGTTATCAGCATGTAAGAAATCAGGGAACATTGTTTCCCTGAAGCTCTTCCGAGGAAACTACTGGAGTAGAGAATAAGCTTCAACAATCAGAATAATATGGACATAAGGAATGGTGGTGAGCATTAAATAAGTAGTTAGCTGAAGAACTAAGATGACATGAAGGCAAGAAGAAAGATAACATGGTATGTAATGACTGTATGATGCCGAAGAAGACGTTTTACAATAATAAAAAAGGGAGAGCTAATAATTCAAAGGTGGAGAGCAAATGCAATTTTTTAATGTTTTGATTCTCAAATCGATGGTGCTAATAGCATTGTTATTTTTACAATGCAACAGCATTGTCTTTTACAAATGAGAAAGGCATAGTTTAATTCTGTTATCTCCTATGTCTTTGAGAACCAGGAATCCCGAAGTGGAAGAAGGGAGATACAGATGAAATAGAGAAAAAAATAAAAAAGCAAAAGAGTTTTCAATTTGATTTGGAAATACCACTATGAACTCATGATACATTTTTTATTTATGTATAATTATTTACTAGTTCTGTTCACTAAAACAGCTTAGAAACAATGGCCAGTTTAGTAGAATGAGTATCTCCAGCATCGAGAGTATAGTCTTGAAAGAATATTTCTCATTAAAAGGAATCAGAGCTTAGGGAAATGACCGATTCCAGGTCTGGGGCAGGAAATGTACAAGATGAGCGTGGGACATCTGGTCCTACCAGATCAGGAGCAAACTGAAAGATTACTAAGGTTACTCAGGAGACAACTCAAAGAGGCTCGCTCCCACCAGCCAGGGATAGTGCAATTTGAGCTTCAATAATGATAATAATTGCATTGTATAAAAACCAATCAAATATGTATAAATGCATGAGTCCATCGGATATTAAAACATTTTTAAAAGTATTGGTTATCATTAACGATGATAGGCATTTTATTACATGGGTAAATAAATAAGTGATATATTAGCAAAACTGGTAAATAAAGAATCATGCCTTTATTCTGCCATCCCCTAAGAACTATACCATTTGGTAACAAAGTAGTGGAGGAATGGAAGCATCTCTTTGTAAACAGCATTAGACTATCAACACTTTGCAAACATCAATGGATGGGTATAGTTGGTATCAAGCCTCAATACTGCTTTAACCACAAAAGGAGACACAACCAGTCACTATGTGCTTACTATACCCTTGCCAACACTACCTATATTCTTGCTAAAAGTATAAAACCTGAGTCAAATCCAGAGTCTAGATCCAGCTGCCAGTTTTCAGGAAATACAGTGGGCAGAGGAGCATGTTGAACTGTGCTATAACTGTATAATCATCAAAATCCACACTGTGGAAAACTGTGCAGGTCAAATGGCTAGTGGTTCACAAATAAACTGTAAGGAATAAATAATTACTAGAGTCTGAAAAGGCATATCAATTTTTTAAATGGGTAAGACTAAAGTCTAATGTCTGGGAAAGCACATTTTGAGTACAAAACTATAAAAATGCAAGCAAGTAATTATAAAGGATGATATTTACTCATGGGGAGAAAGGGGGGATTGTGACTGGAATGGGGCACATTGAATGGACTGTTGCAGTGGCCGACAAAATTCTATTTCTTGAACTGGGTGGTTGTTACAAGGGTGTTCACTTTATAATAATTCATTCAGTCATGCATTTGCTTTGTTTTGTTTTCTGTATCTGTGTTTTTTGTACAATAAAAATATTTTAAGAAGCAATTTAATAAATATTTTTTGAGTCCTTACTAAATGCCATATTTTTCTTGGTGTTGGCAAAGCATACATAAACACATTTCCTACAGTCCCAAGATCAGAGTCAGGTGGAAACAATTATATTACATTGACTTAGGAATGGGGCAGGCACAGGTGATACTGTAAGGAGGAGATGGGAAGGACACTTGACCAATACATGGGAGTCAAAGCCGTCTCCTCTGAAGATATAAAATCTCAGTTGAGGTATGAAGAAGGAGGAGAGACCTTAACCTGGTGGAGAGCTGGGATAGGGACAGAGGAAGACTCCTATACAAGGAGTGGGGATAACACTTGAGATCAGTTAGATGTGAGAAAGAAAAGCAATGCTTTTGAGGAAATGAAAGAAGTTCAGTTTGGATGAAAAGTAACATGCAATGGGAGGGAGTAGGGATGGAAGAGGTTGCATGAGAGGGGAAGGGGTCTGATCTTAAATTGTCTTTTAATTGCATGTTAAGAGTTTAAAACTTTTTTGAGGGTGATTGTGGAAGCCATTATATGTTTAAACAGGTGAGTGATCTTGGATTTGTGTTTCAGAAACAGTATTCTCACTGCATTATGGAGCATAGCTTTGGGGAAGGTTGCTATTAGTGGTGGTGGTAAGAAATAACGGAGGCAGGGAGAACAATTAGCTGGAAAGGCTATTGCACTAGTTCAGGTGAGGGATGATATTTGTTTGAAGAATAGCTGGACTGTGGGGATGGTGAGAAGTGACAGATCAAGAGGTATTTATGGACTAGAAATCACAGGTCTTGGTTGTTGCTTATATGGAAGGAATGAAGGAGAGGAAGGAGTCAAAGGTAACTTCAGGTAATGTTATTGTCATTTACTGATATAGGGGCATACATACAGACCATACAGTCAAAAGAGAAAATTTTAGTAGGAAGAAGATAATGGAACATATTGAATTTGGCATTCTTTTGAGAAATCAAATTGGAGATATATGCTAGTCACTGAGATTTGAAGCACAGTAGCTTCTGAAGCAGAGTAGAGAGAGTACTTGTGCTAGAGGTGTCCATTTCAGAGTATTATTGCATGGATGATGATCGACGTAATGGGAATGGATGTGATTCACCAGAAAGAATATAAACAGTGAGAAGATAAATGCCCATAACAGAATTCTGAGGAACTCTAACGTAATGGATAGAGAAAGAGTTACCCACACATAAGTCCTGAGACAGCATCTAGAGGTAGGAGGAAAACCATTATACTCTGGTGTCATGGAAACCAAAGAAAAGAGTGTTTCAATAAGGTGTGTGTGGCACCGTCAAATGAAGTCAAGAAGAGTATGGTCTGAGAGATACACATTGAATTTAGCAAAAAAATTTCCATTTTATCATCTCGGACTACAGCCACACCAAATGTTACACTTATTTAACATTATTTCAAGAATCTTGGAAAATAGGTACAGTGAGAACTGGGTTGATGGAGTGCTTCTGTTGTTCAAGAGAGTAAACAGTACTTCTCTGACTTGTCACTGACATTTTCTCAAATTCCTTTATTTTTTAAAACATGCTGGTATAACACAAACATAAGCAAACTCTGGCCCACCACCTGTTTTTGTAAATGAAGTTTTATTCAAACAGCCAGGCTTATTCAGTTAGTTGCCCAGGGCTGCTTTGGAACTACTATGGTAAAGTTCAATGGATGTAACAGAGCAGTGTGGCCCACAAAGCTAAAATATTTACTATCTAGCCCTGTACAGAAAAAGTTTGCTGGCTCCTAGTCTAGAATCTAGAAACTAGAATAAATTAATGCCTTAAATATCATGATCTGCACAGTAATCCTTGATTTTTTTTTCTTGGCCTTGTGATATCCATATTTGGAAAAAGGATTTGATTAGGAAACCAAAGTTGAGTGTACCCACTTTTGTGATTGTGTTAACTGACTGCAGTAAGATCTTGAGAAATCCCCCTACAGACATGAGGTTAGACACACACTGCAGGCTCTTCGAATGTTTGTGCCACAGATAACAAAAGCATTTTACCTCAGTTTACTGTTGCAATGGTGGCATCGGAAGCAGGACTTATGAAAATGCTGCTTGTCTGCTACTAGACACTCCATTGGATAAACTGTCTTTTGACAAAGTAAACACATGTCCTTGTCTTGGAGCAGCAGTTTCTAAAAGTAAAAATTGACAGCAGTGTATATGGTATTATCTTTGATCATATTGTAAATAAAAAGCAAACAAAGCAAAACAAAACAAAATCATATAAGCTGGCCATGCTGTTAAAGCAGAAAGCTCTGAGGCAACTGTCCTACTGCTGCTTCTCCAGGCACAGGCCACCCTGCCAATCATATCTGATGCTCTGGTACAAGCAACCCTAGGCTTTAGGGCTTTGGGGATTCTCCTGTCTGCTTTTTACAGCTTTCCCACCTCTTTCCTAGCTCTAAGTACCTACAATCACTTTCTGCCGCTTGCATGTGAATTCTAGCCTCTGTGAAAAACCATAGTTAACGTCACTAACCAGTGTTTGGAGAGTGGCTTGGAACTGACACAGAACTTTCACTCCAGTATTGCTTTTGATCCTCACAACAATCCTGTGTGAGCATCTGAGCTTTTATTATATTTATATGTATAAGAGCAAATACACTTAGAAACCTTTACAGGTGAAATTCATGTGCATAGACACTCAATTTGGGCTATTGAAAGATCCATATTGCTTATTTGGTTCTAGTAAGGCACCCATTTCTAACACCAGTTTCTTTCCCCTCCCTCCCCCCGGTATATGTTTTTGAGCTACTTAACAGAAACTGAGCATTTGAAATTAATTAGATAGCTTTGCTTAATGATGCCAGAAACAGGCACAATAAGGAACCATATTAACCTGCTAGAGTAGATACATATGTTGTAAACATGATAAAGGCATAATTATTAGTTTCAGCAATTTTTATTTTTAAGCTTGCTTTTTCTTTCAATCTGTCTAAAACAAAGAGCTACACTAATGGTGCTCATTAATTATGAGAAATCCTTTTATTGTGAAGCCACATTAATTGTAAAAAGTAGGAACAATATAAAGAAATGAGCTGTTCTCTGATGTTTAAGAAACATGTACTAAGTTCACATGTTGTAAATCTTCCTCCTTGCAAACATAACAAAAATTTTAAAACATATTGTCTACATTCATCTGTGAATAAGACCAAAAATGAGCTATCGTTTAGGGTTTATTTTAAGAAAAGTGAAAGTTTTGGAAAAAAAGTATAGTAGTATTAGAAAAAGCCAACTCTTTCCAACTCAATAACAATAATTAAGTACATAAAAAGTCGAATTTCACACTTAACTTTTGTCAGAGACATAGATCAATAAAAAAACCGTAAAGCACATAGGAAGAGTGTAAATTGTTTCTTTGATTATTACCAAGCTGTATTGAATTCAAATGCAAACATCAATTAAGTCTGGCAGTTTAAAATGCATCACTAGTGGGTTAGGGGATATTATCAAATATTGTCTAAACCAATTGGATGCAAGAATAATTTTTAATAAGAAATATTAATAATGTGTTATGATAATATAATTATTAATAAATATATAGTTGTATATAATTAATACTGATATAACAATAACAATTATTATTATATCTGATGCTTAATATAATAATATTTTTATTCTCACACGGTGCAGGTGAATAATTTATACTAGAAGCTTTTGTAAAAAGAAAGTGGTACAAGCAAGCATAGTAAAGAAAAAGATACAAGCATAAAGAGAAAATTGTTACTTTTTGGTTATATTGTTGATTATTTCCACACACTCTATTAACTATAAATCATTTTAGTTATGGAACACATGTCCTTAAATGGGTTAATCTTATTTCACTCTTTGCAAGCTCATTTACCACTTATAAATGCAGATTCCTCTTCGAAGGTGGTTCTCATCTCAGTTGCAGAAGCATCTGAAGCTGCGTATCCCAGACTTTTAAAAACTCTCTCACTCTCCTTCCATGTATTTTGAAAATTTCTCCCAAGTCCTTTAGGTGAATCAGAAATATCTAAAATATGGCCAGCGATGACATCTTCATAGGTTGGTGGGGCATGTTTGAAGTCAATGCCAGATTTGCCAGCTTCTGAGCTATGTGATAAAGAGGCTGCTTTCTTTGACCCAACAACTTGACTCTCAAATGCATCCACACCTGAGAAAGACCTTGTGGGCAGCTTAAAAGAATTTTTTTCTTGTAGCTCTCTGGGATGTCTGGAAGGAAAACCTCTAAAACTAGCATTTTCTAAGGATGATAATCCAAATTCCTCCTTACAAAATGTATGGCTTTCTTTTTTAATATTATGGTTTACTTCTCCATTTGCATAAACTCTTCTATTTGACTTTGCTTCAAAAACTGGGCCACTCTCAAATTCCCTGAACCATCTGTTTATTTCATTTTCATGGTCATTTACAACATTTTCAGCCATTTGAACAGCTCGGTTGGCTGCTTCAAATCTCTGTGTGTGCTCTGACAGGCAAGGCACTTCCACCTTGTGGATGATTTCAATTGCATCAAAACTTTCAGTATCTGGCACTGTGTGTTTAGTGGAATTTACTCCATCTTTGTGAACATAAGTTGACCTTTTATCTACTTTCCTAATTTCCTCTTGTGTTTTCATGGATTCTTTGAATGAACTGCTACCAAAATGATTTACACTTACAGGTATTGTGATTGTAGGTGGAGAATCTCTACCACGAGCTTCTATCTTAATTTGACGACGAAGTGTTGCAGGAGATGTGATGATTTCAGACCTCTTCTCAACAATTGGAGCCGGGATTACTGATGGACATGGGATGGTCCCTCTGGATAACTTTGCAGTGGTGTCTTTGAGTTTGACAAGTTGTTCAGAGCGACTCCTGGGTGGAGAAGGGAAGGTATTTGATCTGTGAATTCTAGATGTTTGTGACATGCAACTCCCTGGTGCCGGGGGCTCAGCAGAGCTGTCCTTTTTAGGTGACTGAGAAAGCTCATCCTTAGATGTTTCTTTTCGTCGGGTGGTAGATTCAATTGTTATAAAAGTAGGTGATGGTGGTCGTGTTTTTAAACAGGGAGGAGAAATCTTGCTATCATCTGGTTTAATTTCTTCATGGGTTTTCACATGATGGTGAGCAGTTTTTGTTTCATGGTGAGTTTTTACTTGACGGTGAGCTGTTTTTTCTTCTACAATTTTATTTTCCTTCTGTTCAGTATTTTTATTGTAGCTGACATTAACATTAGACACTTTAGATAATGTTTCATTAAGACTAATAGGTTTGTTTCCCAACTTTCCTGTTTTGGAGGCTATCATGGCTGTTTGAATTATATTCTCACAGGATGCAAGAATATCCTCTGCTTGAATTTTAATATGTATTATCTCTTCTTTGATTTTTTCTAAATTATTTTCCATGGCAATGTTAAATCCATATTTTCTCCTTTCTTCAGTTATCAGCCATTCTGGAATAATATTTAACAATGTCTGAAAGGTTTTAAGGCTATTTTTATTTGGCTCTGCTTCAAACTGTTTCACTCTAGACAAAATCTGCTGTACTTCCTCACGTTTTCTCAGAAATTCCAATATATTTACAGGACATTTTCCATCATCCTGCTGGGTTTCTTTAACAGAGGAAAATAAAGATTTGTTCTGTGTAATCTCTTGTTTTGAATCTTTAGTGTTAGAGAAAACTTGTTTCTGTTGTATGCCCTTGACTCTGAGGCATTTTTCTTTCTGCAGACTATTATATGGCTGGGGCAATTTTTTATGTTCAACTTTACTCTCAGAAGCCTGTGTTTGTGTTTGCTGAAAATTCTGAGTCTGTGAATCAAGATGTGCATTGATAACCTTTTGCTTGACTACCTTCTCTGCTGATTTATTCTTAAAATTTTCTTGTTTTCTTTCAACTATTAGTGTCTCTTCTTTTGGACCAACCTTTGGTGGTCGCTCATTTTCTTCTTCACTTCCTGGAAGTTTCCCCATCTCATATTCTCTGAAATCTCTTTGCTTCTCATGAACTATATTGAGTATCCTTTCATGGCTCTTCTCTGCAGGCTCTGTAGGCATTTTCATTGTCACTCTTTTCTCCTTATTAGGTAATTGATATTTTTTTTCAGCCACAGTTTTTTTATTATTATACATGGCACTTGCTTCAGTTTTCTCGCTTTCCTGACACTGTTGTTTGGTAATGGTTTGAAGATCAACTTCAGATAGCTTTTTTTGGCTTTCATAGCTGTGGTCTGTTTCATTTAATTTATGATCTAACATTGGCAGCTTGATAGTTTTAACTTTGAAACTTGGAGAAACGGGTTTGGTCTGGGGCAAATGCAACTGTTCTAGATACTTCTGTTGTGTTTGTTGTGTACTAAATTCTTGGTGACTCTGCTTAATTTCGCAAGACGGTTTTGATTGTATAATGCCCTTTGAGCTCTGCAAAACTTCCTTTTTAATGTTACTGTCTTTGTCTTCTGCCGCTGCTAAAACATGTCGGAGCCTCTTGGCAGCGACTGACACTGCTGATGTAGACAGCTGGTTATCAATACTTGCTTCTATTACTTGAGCATTACTTTGAGAATCTGGGCTTGATTGGGCTACAGTGACCTCAGAATCCATTCTAGTTAGGGGAACCTCCTCATTTGTTTTTTGTAACAGCATTTCCTTTTTCAAATTTAATGTATTTTGATTTTGGCTCTCTGTTTTGACAAGGTTGTAGAAAGAACTGTCATGTTTCTGTTTTTCAAGCTCGTCTCTTTGCTGTCTATATTTTTCTTCAGCAATCATTAAAGGTGTCTTAAATTTTCTCATGTAAGGTTTTGTACTTAGTTGTCCTGAACCCACTGGAAATGAATTAGATTTTATGAGTGGTGCTATCTTCTTTTCCTTGGGTGGAAAAATTTCTGGAAAAGTCTGTAAGAAAGACTTTGTAGACTCAGTGGATGATTGTTCTCTTTCATCAAGACTTTTTCTAAATACATTCTGCTTTGTGTGCTCACTGCTAGTCATCATCATTACTCTTTTCTGATCTTTTGAGGGAGTAATTTTATATTCCATATCTGACAGGGAATTTTCCAATTCAGCTTTTGAAGGGCCATGATTATTTTTATCTTCCATCTGCTTGGGAAATTTGGATTTGGTGAATGTCAGAGGTGGCAAACGTACTCCTGATTTTCCTGTTATCATTTTGGACTGAGAATGAGTTTGCTCAGAGCTTGAAGCTTGTTCTTGCGAATATTGTTGAATGACTGCTCCACTCTGCTTTCCTTGAACACAGGAAGAAAGAAGATATGCTGGTTTTTGAGATGGGGTTGGAGGAGGGGGAGGAAGTAGAAACATTGATAGGCATTCCTTCTCAGATTTCTCATCTACTGGTGGTGGAGGAAGAGGGAGGTTTGGGAAGCTTTCAAATTCAGTCTTTATCTTCTCTGTGGACAGTGATGGAGGAAACTCATTTTTATCAGGCAACATCATTAAAGGAGGTGGAGGAGGAAGAGGAAATTCAATTTCAGATGCCGTATTGGAAGATGGAGGAGGAGGTGGAGATGGAGGTGGAAGGAGGAACTCATTTTCTTTCACATCATCTTCAGGATTAAAGTTGGCTGGATTAAAGGACTTTTCCAATGCTATCTTTAAGTTTGTTGAAGTATGTGTCTCCATTAGAAAGTCCTGGCTTTTCAGATGAATATCAGTCTTCTGCTTGTTGTTGGTTCCCTGAAATGTATTGTTGCTTTTTCCAGAGACTTTCACTTCTGTTATATTTGATATGTCATGATCCATAGGCAATGGATGTGACACTGGTTGAATGCTCATGTTATTTTTCTTTATATCCTTATTAGAATATTGCATTTCTTGCTTTAACAAAGTTTCCTTTGTTAAACTTTCCCTAGCTGGCAGGTTAACTGGCTTCTGTGTAGGACTGGGCTTGGAATTGGGTATATCTGTTGATATTTTAGTGTTTTGGGGCTTTTTAAGACTTTTTACATGGGAAGACTCAGACTTCTGGTGGTCATTCCTCGGTTTGCAGGTTTGAGTCTGTTGCTTTACAACTGTTCCATCAATAGACTGGGAAGAGTTGAAGACATCATCGTTCTTCACCTTTCTCACTGTCTCTGATTCCTTACTTTTCAGGTTTTCCTTAACTGACACAGTTGAAGTCAATTGTCTGCTCACATGTTCATCTCTAAGATGCTGTTCTCTTGCCTCATCAGTCCAGACACTTCTTCTCTCCCCTGATTCCAACACATTTTCAATACCTTTCTTGTGTGAATTAGATAGCCTTCGAAGGTTTTTCTCCAGAGCATCATTGTTTTGTTCACGATCTACGACAATCTTTACAGTGCCTTTGGGGGCTTTTTGAAGATTAATGTCAGTTCTTTCTTCTATTAAATTCCCATGAAAAGATTTACCAGTAGTTTGTTTGAGTCTATCTATTCCACCTTGCCACCTGGCTGTGGACTCAAATGGTCCTGGTCTTGGCTGAAGTACATCTTTTTTGTCCCTGCAGACAGCCACCTGATGAACCTCTGTTTTCTGTTCTTCTGTGGATCCTCTCACTGCAGTTTTAACATCTCCTTTGATTAAACATTCTTTATCTACTACTTTGAAAGCTCTTTGTTCTTCCTTCAGAGACCTTAATGATGTCTCAAGGTCATCTCGAATAAGCTCCTTTTTCAGGATTTCTGTCCTTGTGTTTGCAGCTTTTTCAAGACTTTCTATAGCTTGTTCAATATTATCAGAGACAATATTAGACTCTTTACTTTCTTTAAATCTGTGGCTTGATTCTTCAAGTGACTCGAGTGTGGCCAGCCTGTCACTTTTTATATTTTCTTCAGTTTTAGCCACTGTTTTCTGATTTATGGCCTGGCTGGGGGAATTTAGGGCTGATTTCCAATCACCCCTTATAATATCTTCTTTGCATGTCTTACAAGGTGTACTCTGAGGCTCCGTCATAAAAACCTTAACTGTATTATGTACATCTCCTGGGATGATGTCAGTTTCATTAACAGTACGTTCAATCTGTGACTGCATTTTCTTTAGTAATAGTTTTGTGCCCTCAACATCACCACCAATTATTTCTTCCTCTCCCTCCTGTTTCCTAGCTGTTAGTGTTTCATTTGACCCTGTCTGGAGTTGTTTGAGATAATCCAAAGCCCCAATTTCTATGCATGTCGTGAAAAACTGAACATTTCCTCTCTCAGAGGCTTTGATTTTAGCCCTTTCAGGTATCTTACTGTTTGCTGTGGAAGATAACAAATTATGAATGGTGCGTTTTACATCACCCCCTATTACTTCTTCACGCTCAATTATGTCACCAGAATTTTCATGAAGTAGGCAATAGATTGTCATGTTAATATCTCCTCTCTCATCTTCTTGAATTAAAATGCCTTTCCTTACAGATTTTTCCTCAGAGAATAGGTTTTTTATTGCTTGTTGAACATCACCTCTCACTATCTCTTCTTTTTCAGCATGAAATTCTGTTGGTCTGTTTAATAATTGAGTTTTGGTCAAATTAACATTTCCCTTCTCTTCTTCACTAACCAAAATCTCTCTTTTTATACAATCTCTTTTGGAAAGCAAGTTCATCATTATATTTCTAAGATCACCCTTGATAATTTCTTCTTTCTGTATCTCAGGAGATGCTTGATTCATCAGCTTGAATTTTGCCATTCGGACATCCCCAACTTCATCAGCTTCAATGATGATTCCAGGAGCCTCTATAACTTTTTGAGAGTATAGTTCTTCTAAGGTTTCCTTAATGCTCTTGCCAATAATTTCCACCTTTTCTACCCTATTTTCATTAAATTCATGAAGGGGTGTGGTTTCAAAAAGCCATGTTGTTGTCTTGACATCAGAAGGAGGGATTTCTTCCTTGATTATTTTTGTGAGGCTTTCATCTGCTTCTTTAATAGAATCCAAAGTTTGATTTTCAAAAAGCCATACTGCCTGCTTAACATCACCTTTCTGCACATCTTCCTGGGTGACTGTTTTGATATTTTCATATTCTGACCCTGCTCCTCTTAGCTCATCCATAGTATGTGTTTCAAATAGCCAGGTGGATGTTTTAACGTTGCCTTTTTGTATCTCATTGATGGTTACTGTTCTTATATAAGTATTCTTATCCAAATTATCAGACTCAAAGAATTGTTTACTGGTCTTTACATTCCCACCTTGAATATAGTCAATGGTGGGCACAATATCATGTGATGCTTCTGAAATCTTATCCAGTGGCTGTGTTTCAAATCTGTATTTGACAGAACTAACATCTCCTTTCTGAATGTCTTCTTGTGTGACAGATTTAATAACATACACATTATCTGATTCATTAATTGAGTCTAATGGCTTTGTTTCAAAAAGCCACCTCGTCCCTCGTACATCCCCATGAATTACCTCTTCCTTCTTAATGGTTGTAACTTCATGATAATACCCTTCTAGGTCTTGAATTGCATAGAGTGGCTGGGTTTCAAACAGCATTCTGTAGCTTTTCACATCACCCTTTATAACTTCTTCAGTAATTGTTTTCTTGGTGCTGATATAGTCCGATTCTTCTTTAATCTTATCCAAAGAAAAAGTCTCAAAAATAAAGCATCCCTTTCTTACATCCCCACCTTGTATGTCTGTCACTGTCTTAACTAATTCATCACCTTCTTGGCTTTCTTTAATCATATCAATTGGTTGGTTTTCAAAAAGCCACCTACAATTTAATACATTGCCTTTCTGAATATCTTCATTTTTTAGGGTTTTGATCTTTTTCAAAACTTCCTCTGAACTGGAACTTATAGAATCTAAGGACTGGTTTTCAAACTTATACCGCATTCTGGAAACATCCCCAGATTGGATTTCTACTCCCATAGGCTTGGTTTCCTTCTTTTCTTCTCCTTGTATGCTATCCAAATTTTCTGTCTCAAAAAGAAAACAAGCTGTACGAACATCCCCACCTTGGATCTCCTTCTGATTTACAGTTTGTGATTTGACTGTTGCTTCAGCATCATCTTTTATGGTATCAAGTGGTTGAGTTTCAAAGAGTCGAGTACAGGTTTTAACATCTCCTTTATGAATTTCTTCACTGCCAGTCATTAATGAAACTTTTTCATAAAGAGACTCCATTGGCTGTGTTTCAAAAAGCCATCTACAGGCTTTGACATCTCCTTTAACAATATCTGTATCATATTCAGTTTTACTTTCTATTTCTTCCATATTACTAAAATACTTAATTGAGTCAAGAGGCTGGGTTTCAAACAACCATTTAGCAGATTTCACATTTCCAGTCTGTATTTCTTGAGCAGATATTCCTCTAATTATCTGAAATTTGTGCATACTTTCATCAAACTGGTCAATGGGCCTTGTTTCAAAAAGCCACCTACAACTTCTTACATCACCTCTTAGGATTTCCTCCTGCTGGACTGTCTTTACTTGATAATATTTTCCATGGTGATCTTGAATGGCATACAGTGGTGTTGTCTCAAAGAGAGATTTGTTTAACTCTACAGCACCTCTTGTTACTCCTTCCACCTCTATTTTATGTGATGCATCAACTTTAATTAAATTGTTTGATTCAAAAATATGTGTGTAATTCCTCACGTCTCCTTTGTCAACTTCTTCAAGTTTTACTGTTTGTGTGTACTCTTTTTTATCTTCTCTGATCTCTTCCAGAGGTTGTGTTTCAAAAATCCATTTCTGGTGCCTAACATTCCCCTTTTCTTCTTCAGAGGCAGTGATTTTTTGAAGCTTTCCTACATCAGGGCTATCTTTTAAAGCCTCCATTGGAAGTGTTTCAAATAGATGTTTAGTAGTTTGTACATCACCTCCTATTATCTCTTTAGGTGCTATAGGATCTGCATCAGGAACCTCTTTTAGAATGTCTAATGGCTGGGTTTCAAACATCCAACACTTTTTGGAAACATCTGTACCTATTATCATTTCCTTTTCAGTGATGACCTCTTCTGACTCTTCTTTGATTTTCTCTAATGGTTGGGTTTCAAATAACCACTTTGCACTACTCACTCCACCTTTGACATTTTCTTCCATGGATATTCCTCGGACAACTTTAATTTCTGTGATATCTTTGTTAATTGTGTCCAAGGGTTGTGTTTCAAACATCCAACGTGCTGTTCTTACATCCCCCTTTTCAACATCTTCTCTGTGAACAGTTTTAATTTCTAGCATTTGACCTAAACCATCTCTAATAACATATAATGGTTGTGTTTCAAAACATTTTATACTTCTCTTCACATTTCCTTTAATTTCTTTGAGCTCAGACCTAAGCTGCAGTAAATGATCCTCATCCACTGAATGAAGCTGTCCAAGTTGATCTAGATGTTGAGTTTCAAACATATATCTCACAGTCTTGACATCTCCACCAGTTATGTCCTTAAAGGCATTGACTTCAGATTCTTCTTGACCTTGGTGCATTTTATTCATTGAATCTAATGACTTTGTTTCAAACATCCACCGGGCTGTGCGGACATCTCCTCTGGCTAGCTCAGGAATTTTCTCAGCATTTTGTTCCATGCCAGAAGAATGGACTCCCAGTGTATCTATGGGTTGGGTTTCAAACATCCACGTGGTATATTTCACATCACCACCAACAATGATTTCATGATCAGCAATGCCTTTAGGGATGTTACCTTCATTTGGAGAGCCACTATTGATGGAATCTAGTGGCTGATTCTCAAAGATCCATCTCATGGACTGAACCTCCCCCTTCAGAATTTCATCCCACACCAAGTGTCCTCTTTCAGACCTTAAGCCTTTTTGAGAACTGTCATTTGTATTTTCAAACACATACCGGGTTTGTTGCACATCTGCTGAAATTGAGCTCTCTGAGTTCACTTTACTAGAAACAATCTCAGAAACGTCACTGATATAATCTTTTTCTAAGTTTTTTCTTAATTCAGGATGGATGTGTTTATATAAGCGGTTTAATTCATACAAATTTCTTTGCTTGGAATACAATTCTTTGGGGACTGGTGGTCTTCCAGGAGGGTGGGAGAATTCAGGGGACTGGGAAAATGCTGTCACATCTATTGGAGTTTGATGTATATCAGGTGGGGGAGGAGGAAATTCTTCTGAATTTCCTGAAGGAGTGGCATTAACTTGTGCCAGAGTTGAGGAAGTGATACTATAATCATTATGTCTTGTGGTTGATGTTTCCTTCCTCTGGCTGGTTGAAGTGCAAGAGGTGGAAGAGGTATCCACAATCGAAGATGGCTTTAAAGTCTCTTCATACTCACTTTCAATCTTTAAGGGAGAGAAAATCAAATCTTATAATGAGGGGTGTTGTGCGGAAGTTTCCTATGTGCTGCCCTTCACCTGTTCATATACCAAGACCTGGCTATGACATCTCCATTGGGAAAAACAGGTGATATATACCACTTAGACCTACTTAGGAGCAATATTCAATATTTGTTACTATCTTACAGAACATTTAGGACATAAACTACTCAGTATTTTAACATTTACACATAATCTTGATTTTTCCCATTTACTTAATGTGCTATGCAGAATAATCCAGAGGGAAACAATAAAAGTATTAAAGTACTTTTGAGAGTTGTTTTGTTTGCCTTGGAATTTTAAACAGAGCAGAGTAAGCATCTGACATTTAAAGTTGACTTTATTACTTTAACTAATATTCGTTATTAGATTTTAGAGCATACATAATTTTCTCAAGTGAGAAAAGTTTTAACTCTATCTCTTTTATTGAGTAGATCAATATTATCTTTATGGAACATAATACGTACTGGCTCAGGGTATAGTTTTATTGAAAAACCATCCGAAACATTTAATACTTTGAGAATGCTATGCATCCAAGTCTGGTTTTGCAGTTGATTCTGTGCAGGAATAAATGCTTTACCTTAATCTGCTTGGCTGGGGATGTCGTCTCTTTGTCAGAATAAACGACTTTTTCCTGGGCAGACTTTTCAAATTGCTCTTTTAAAAACTTAGTTGAAATTTTTGGTACCTCTTCATCTTCAGGTGTATCAATGACTACAAAGAGAAAAGAATACTAGCGATATTACACAACTAATAAAATAATGTTTGAGAAGAATTATAATGATAAGGCAAATTTGTTGTGTTATAAGTTTAGTGAAAAAATTCAAGGTGCAAATTTATACATATGGCACTATTTCATTATGTAAGTTATCAAAATAGGAAGAAAATATAGGAAGAAAAATGTATTGGTGGTTATCTCTGGATATGAAGCCATTAAGTGGTAAAATTAATTCATTTAAATTCATTTAAATTGTAGATATTTTCCAAATTTTCTACAAGCATATTTTACTTTTATACTCAGGAAAAAAAATTATACAAGAAACGCCTAGATCAGAGAAGAACAGAGAAGGAAGACCTACTTTCTTAAGCAATAAAACTTAAACATAGATCTCGTCATGTAACATTTGAGTCAGCGATGACTTAAATCTTCCCTTCTAGATCTTAAGAGGGCAGCATAACTTCTCATTCCTCTTTTATTGGCAAGGCAGACTATGCATCTCTTATACAAAACTGCACACATTTGCCCACAGTCTAATCTTAGATGTGTAGGTTGGAGCACTAGATTTATTAATACTTAAATCTATTATTAAAAAGTAATACAGTTCAGGCAACAATTCTATTCTCAGGGTGCTTGGTAAACTTCAAGTTTTATTTAAGGCGCTTGCAGCAAAAAAAACAAAACAAAACAAAACAAAACCACACACCAATACAGGTAGCCAGTTTATCATTTTCTAGGCTTTTAGGATGAATATATCATAGGGCTGATGGCGATGAATTCTTTTAGAAGCTTATTGTATCTATTACCACATGCAGACACCTAATTATATATTGAAAAACCATCCTGCCCCCTTTGGTACCTTGAGTCATATTTACTAAAGCTTCTAACTGAGGAGGGGTATGCTTTGCAAGTCATTGAAACTAAGATACATTAGTAGGAGAAAGTTAAATTGGGACCAAATAATAAAACCAAAATAGAAAGCAGACTCTTACCTGTTTCTTGTACATACTGATGAAAATGAGAAGCTTGATTTATTTCCTGGGCATGCTTTCCAAGATGAGAGATCTGTGTTTAAAGGTAATTTTAAATAAATTGTTTTTAGGAAGTGAATTGTTAACAATACTACAAACAATATTGATTTTACAGTGATTTTCATCCAAGGCTTCAGTGCACACTGAGGGATAATAATTAAGCCTCTATCACTTACTATTAATGCATGGGCTGATGCTGTAACAGAACAGATTTGAATTGACATCCAACATTTGATAATGTATTAGGGTGCCAGTTTTATTTTTCAAAGAATGCCAACTCCAAAGTGGGAAAAGAGACACTAATACTTATTGGTGCTGCATACATAAAGGACAATAAAAGCAAAGACTAACAACAAAGTCAGAATTTCCACACACTTTTAGAAACTGTTTGGAAAGTTTTTATCTTTCTAAGTAGTTACCATTTCTGTTCCAAGAACATCAATTTTATGTGCTTTGGAAGTTTCTTGCTCATTTCCTTCCATTTCCTGACTGCTTCTTGAAATGTCAATCTGGCTGTCACCAATAACCTCCTAAATAGACAGGTAAATAAATAAATAAGATAATGCCTTAATAAAAGTCTGATTAAAAAAAAAAAAACTTTATTGATTAATGCAATTTCAGTAGCAGAGGCTCCTGGAAAAAATTAAGATTTCTTAGTGTATTCGTTTTCTATTGTTGTTCTAACAAATTACACAAACTTTGTTGCCTAAAACAACACAAATTCATTATTTTATATTTTGTAAGTCAGAAGTCCGAAATGCCTTTCACTGGGCTAAACTCAAGACGTTAGCAGGGTTGCATTCCTTTATGGAGACTCTAGGGAGAATCTGTTTCTTCACCTTTGCAGCCTCCTAGCAGCTCCCCCCTTTCCTTGGTTCAGAGTCCCCTTTTTCCATCTTTAAAGCTAGAAAAGCTCTGCTGAGTTCTTCTCAGGCTGCCATCTCACTAACTCTTCTAATTCCTTCTTCTACTTTTAAGCATCCTTGTGATTACACTGGACCAACCCAGATATCCAGGATAATCTCTCTTTTATAAGATCAGCTGATTAGCAACCTTAATTCCATCCATAATCTTAATTCCCCTTTACTATGTAAGCTAACATATTCAGCTGTTAGGACAGACATCTTTGAAGGGCCATTATTCTATCTACCATGCTCAGTTAGAAACAAATGTTAATAATGCATCTTGTGCTCAATATGAGAAAGATGACCCTCAAAAAAGAAAATGCAATTCCTTGATAGAAAAGAAATATTCTGTATTGCTTATAAATCAAAATTTCATGTTACACAATAACGTTTTATCTTCAAATTGCTCATCCAGTTTGATGACACATCCAGAGTTCAATTGAAGAATATAAATATTAAGTATAATCATTAAAATAAATAGACTATGTTAGTGTATATCTCCCTAACTTCAACCATGAGGTTACCTTTAATTTTGGTTAAGTTATCACAGGTGATCTTGGCTGAATTGGAAGCTTGGAACAACTATTAGTTTTGGTGACCCATCCCAGCTTTTACTACAGAATGCAGTAAATGATATGAAAAAGCAGCTGGCATACTGCTAAAAATCTAAACATTAAGTTAAGGTACAGACTACTGACTCTATACTAGAAAGTATGCATTTGCACTTTGCTTGAAGTTGGGTTTTGACATTAACCTTGATATCTATGTGACAGAGTAATACTCTTTTTGAGAAATGATTTTTTTTTAACTTTGTCTTAGTAGCAAATAGTCAAATGAACAAAGATGAATTATTATTCATCGAAATAGGAGCACTAAATTATTTTTGCAGTGAATTAAATACCAAGAATAAGTTTAAAATTAATTCATGGAAATTGACCTGTGATTTTTATTGCTAGTAGACTTGTAATATGTAGCTTTTTCCCCCTAGGGTATTTATTTTACAGGGTTAAATTTCTGATTAACTCAGAGGGCAGTCAGATGTTTACTTAGGGATGTATAGTATGATCTGATCTTATTACATTTTTTCCAGGAAAGGGAATTAAGAAAAAAGTTGTTACTCTCTCAAAAGTCCCACAAAGTACTGAAGAATAATGTAGGTTTACATTATAAAATGTTAGGTATAATAAGATCATTAAATTTAAGACCAATGAAAAACTTTTTTCAGAATAGTTTTCCAGCCACAGTGAATGATCCATGTATTTCAAAAGTAAAATTGCACTGAAAGAATGAATGAATGATAAGTGAATCAATGAACTAACAAAACAGCAAACTTCTATTAAAAACTTAATTTTATTCAACCTTCTATTTGCCTGGGAATGTACCAGAAATTGGGGATAAAACAATGAATAAAACATGTACTTTACTTTTTAAAGAGTGATTATAGAAAATAAATAATCCATGCTCTTTTCTTTAAGTTCAAAGAATCAGAAGTCTGCATTAAAAAATATTTCGTATAGTCAAGTTTATTTAAGGCTACCTATAGCATCAGGCTGGAGGGATCAAATCAATCATTGAGGACTGAAGATCAGAAAAACATGCATGGGCACAAATGACAACTCAGCATGACAAGTCTCTATCTGTGATATATTTTCATCTCTAAGGATATAATGGGAATATTCCATGGTTTTCCTATGCACATATGGAGAAATAATATAAATGGAGAGTGAAATAGCAAAGGAAAGTGGCAACCTGACCAGTACACCAAGGTTCTTATTGTAGGGCACCATGATCTTTCAGTGCTTCTGCCAAAAATTCTTAGTAACTGTGAACCTAGAATCAGACTTGACTTGTTTTTCACAGTGTTTTTAAAGGTTTTAATTAGTTAATACGTACACAAATCAAGATTTTTGCCTGTTCCTGGAACAGGCAATGCAGGATTCGCATTCCAACACGGCTGTAGATGGCTGTACCTAAGCGGTGGCTGGCCTTTGTAGTTGGGGCAGATACTCTCTAGCTGGCCACAGTTCCCACCACTCACTGCTATTTAATACAGAATTGAGATTTTTAAAACATCTGTCTAGTGTCCATAGAAATTTGAGTTTGTGATACCTGCCACTAGTTGTCATACTGAAAGAAATTGTAATACTGAAAGAGCTAATGACATGAATATGTGTCAAGAAAGAAAAATGGAAAGTGTTGGGAATAGAAAAATGAAAAAAATTGTTTAAATTATAATTTTCTGGGGCCAAACACTTTGTACTTACACTTGAGTAAAAACAAACCATGCCTATCAGCTCTAAATATATTTTCTTGTGGGAGATGACATAAGCAGTACAAGTTACATAAATTTTGTTTAGAGATGTAAGTTTCAGCTTCAGCATTTATTTGCTATTACTAAATAGAACTGTAATTGCTACACTAGTTTGGTGTGTTAGCATCAATGCATCAATTTTACTACTCCCTAGTGCTGTAACTTACACAAAATGTCTTAAAATATTCCAAGATTTTATTTCCATCATTTACTATGTTTCACATTTTGCAACTGGTTTGGTTTGGGCTTTACATCTTTCATTCTTTCCATTTGTAGGAGTCTATACAGAGTGTAGGGTTAAGCAAAAGGATGGATCATGATAATGCTCAAGAAGAAATCAAATTGCACAAATAAAATGTAATAAAGTATTCTGGCCAGAACACTATACATTAACTCACACAAAATGATTCATGAAATTGGTACCAGAAAATTAAACTCAAATATAGACCAAGATGCAAGAGACAAAATGCTGCTGTATTTCCAGGTGGACTAACCTGGAGTAGGAAAAGAGATTAGTATTAATTCCTTCCTCTATCAGCTATGATGTAATTTTGGATGTCACTAAATCACATTTAAATCCAGTTTTCTCATCTCACGCAAATATTAGAAGAAAGGAAAAGAGGTAATATATGTTTTATATCCTTGGAATCTGAAGGAGAAATGCGATACAAGTATGAAAAATTATTATGATGTTTCAATAGCTCACACCAATTTGATGTCAGCTCATATATTAGCCAAGTATTACCCAAATTTGCTGTTGATACACAAATCTTCTAAGGAGATTTCTTCCAGCACAGGAAAGCGTTCATATTCTGCTTATTCAATTTGTCATTGTTATTACCATTATAGGAAAAGACGTAAACTTCTACCGAAAAATTTACAAACTCATTCTAAAGCAATGCGTAAGGAAAGAAAATGACAGACTCTTTTTATGGTGATTCACTATTATTGTGACTTTAGAAGTGTACCATACAGAAAAAATTTCAAGGAAATTCTGGTAGAATAGTAGATTTTCCACCAGAGTGGAAAAAATAGTCGATTTTCCACCAAAGTAGATAATATAGAAGACTTTCCACCACAGGGCAAAAATTAGAGGTTCATGCTCAATGCCAGTAATTTAAAAAGTTTACCCATCTATAATATCTATTTTAATAAAACCAGAAAAGGTTATGATATATTAATGCTATATCTATCTTTGTAAAACAGACATAAACAATACCAAAAATATGTTGCTTACATTAGCAAAAATGTCAACAGATTCAAAGTTTGAGAGACTAAACCGTTCTTTCTTTAAATGATGGCATAAAAGTTTGTGGTTGATACATTGTGTTTGTCTGGATTTGGATATATTCAAATTGAAACTTTTTTGTTTTGTCCTGAGATCTCTCTATTTTTAAAAATTTAACTTAAAAAATTACAGTATACAATCTGACATCCCAATAATTTGAGCTTCATGTTAAGGCTTTTTCCATATTCAATATTAACTTTTGAAAGCTTGGTTCCAAATTTATTTTCTCTTTGAAACTTTTTCTGACTTTTTTTAGTGCGAGTTCGTTCTTTCTGCTTATTTTATTGTTGTTTTCCTATAATCGTCAGCGCACACCTCTATTATACCTATCATATTTCGCAGTTATCATTTGCTAATATGATGTTCTCTTTAACACAACTCTGAAGTCTGAGTCATTCATTTTCAAATCCCAATGTTTAGTTCCCCTATATTTAGTAGATGCTCAATAAAATATCAAGGACTGAATTTATTAGCAAATAGCCTGTTTCATTTTTCTAGAAGTGTGAACATTTTATAATTTAACCTGTTTTAAAAATAAAAATTGAAATTCTAGATTCTTCACATAGTCCCTGTGATTATGTTTTTGGCATTTCTGATGAAAATATTTAATACTGAACATTTACATAATTGGGAGATGGGAGTTACTGAAGCTGAAGTGTTTAACAGTAACAAACCAATCACTGTACAAAGTGCATTCAGAAAGAGGACTTTTAATAATATTGCAATATTGCAAGTGATCAGAACATCTGTGGACAATGCTGTGGTGCTGTGAAGTGTAGCTGGCATCACTAGAGGGAGGAGAATTCTGTACCAAGTAAACAAAGGCAACAGTTACATGCACAAAGGTAAAGAACCTTTCAAAATAAAAGAACATATTTTCAAGTAGCTTTCATATAAAAAGATCTTTGTTATGCTAAACAAACTAGTTTATATGCTCTTTTAAAAGCGAATTTGTTATTATTCATTGAGTTGATAAATTGGGCTCATTGTCAAGCACCATGTATAAACAGCTGCTGAATACATTGCGCAGAATTACTCTGACATTAAAATTTTAGGTTGCAACATTTATGATGACAATGAAAGGCAATGTTTTATCATCAATTTCAATTGATGTAAACAGGAAAAATATTTAAGAGGGAAGAAGAGCAAAGACGATTGCACAGGCATACAGTATTTTTGCATGACTCAATATACCCCGAATATACCTCCAGTTTTACTTGGCTCAATGGTAGCCTGCCTAAAGCTATGGTAGTGAACTAGCTGGACTATTGAATCCTAAGAAACTGCCAAGTATTTTTTTTTTAATTTTAAGAAGGTGAGCTTTTCCTTTGAAAACACTCAATCCCTAATCATAAGTGACCTTATATAGCCTCGCTTGTGCATTTATTTGTTCAACCAACAGCTATTAAGCACCAGCTATATGTATGGCATTGTGCTAGGCACTGCCACTAATTTTTAATAAAGACTTCTGTAATTATGTCTATCATTTCTCTCTCTCTCTCTCTCTTTCTCATCTCTCATCTCAACACACACACATATGTATACACACAGTATCTTAAAATATTCCTGTGTATATATTTAATGGCATACAAAAGGCTCAGTTAGCTTGGAATTCCCTTCAGACAAGAATTCTAAATCTATACAGATGCATGAGTTTTTTTATGCAGGTTTAGTGCATCAATCTGAGAGAATTGTTATGAGTCAACTAATTTTAACTCTTTCTTGACTCCAAACAATTATGTTTTGGTCATATTTAGCTCTAAATTACAAAATTTAAACCTTTTAAATAAAAATATTTTTATTTAAAAATAGCAATTTTTACCTTCACAAAGGAAGGACTCTGAATTAGCAATGACAGCCTTAGCCACCAGAACCCTGACTGTCCTCTTCTTCCCTAAAAGTAGTTTGTATAGAGCCATATTCTAGAATCCAAAAATGTAGAATGTTCATAAAAATAACACATAAAAGATGCACTTGCAACTGGGCCATCAAACATTTTAGTCACATAAATAACAATATTTATTTGACAAACTAAAAAAGCAGGTTACATAAAAGCATTCAATTTGCAGTAACGAATGGTTTCTAGATGTATGTTAAATGCAGATGTATGTTAAAGATATCTAGTCATCTATCTATATGTACACACTATTTCAGTCCAACATAGACACAGAACGTCTTATAATCAAAGAGGCAGTGAGATAAATAAAACATAAAAGTACAACAGAAGAGCCTGAACTTAGAGTCTCAAAGAGCAGTGAAATTACAGTAAAAAGCTTACAAAAAGAAACAAAATATTCTAAAGAAAAAAAGCAAGATATAACATGTATCTCATCTTAATTAATACAAACCAAAATAGAGAAATAGAAACATTCTACCTCTTCATTACTATCCCTACTCCAACAATATACAGTCGACTCCTAAGCTCTGCCAATTCTATATTTAAATATCCCTGAGTCAATGCCCTTTTCACCCTGGAACTCCTGACCCATTTAAGCACTCATAGATTTAATCTGGACCATTTCAATAGTTTCCTAACTTGTCTTCATCCATCTTACCTTGACCCCTTTTATATCAATTCAATACAGCCAGAATAATCTTCCTAGAATGTATATATATTCATCTTACTCCCCTGTTTAAAATTCTTCAATGGCTCTTGATTGCCTTAAAGTAAAAATTCTTTAACATGGCATATAATTTTCTCTATTGTCTGGTGTCTGCCTCCATTGCCAGCTTCATGGCTCAATTATTCCTTACTACATTCAAAAATATATCATGTGCTTTACCTTTTGCATATGTTGTTCCTGTTGCCTGGTATGCAATTCCACAAGCATGAAAAATTAACTCAAGTCTCTACCCTCAGATGTCCTCCTTGTCCTTCCCTCATCCAAAAGAAAGTTTATCACAACTTCCTTGTGTCCCAATGAACCTCATTTATATTTCTATCATAGACTTCACCATATTGCACTTATTATTTATTATATGTCTGACTCACTT
Organism: Tolypeutes matacus; assembly: GCA_026826555.1. Lineage (NCBI taxonomy): Eukaryota > Metazoa > Chordata > Mammalia > Cingulata > Chlamyphoridae > Tolypeutes > Tolypeutes matacus. The sequence goes on from JAKSZT010053928.1 coordinate 11,494,600, forward strand.
ATAGAATGAGCTCCACGAGTGCAAAAGTAATGTCATACTCATCACTGAATCATTTGTGTCCAACATCTGGTGGATGCTTAATGATCATTGGTTGTATAAAAAGAAATAATAGATAAATACAAGGCACAGAATCTGGAACCAGCCTACATGGATGAGAATCACAATTCCTCAAATTTCTTTGGTAAGTTACTTAGAATTTCAGTGTGTCAGTTTCCTTGTCCAAAAAATGGGCATAATAATAGTGTTACCTCAAAAGGTTGTAGTTAGTAGAAATAAGTTAATATATGTAAAGCACCTGATCCATATTAAGTGCTACATTAGTTTTGCTGTTTCTATTTAACAAATACAAATATTTACTGCACACTTACTCTGTGTCAGACATTTTCCAATAACACAGGATATAGTAGTAGGCAAAGCAAGGCAAGGAAAAAAAAAAAAGAAACAGAATGAAAGTACGTTGTCCGCATCGATCACTTTTACCAGAGAATTTCATTGTTGAATTAAGCTTGAAATTAAAGAAGATGGAGGTCTCAATATGTAACATTTTCTCCACCACTAAATAGTAGACTCAGTGGGTGTACTAGTAAAGAAATAAGCAAAATGGAATCTGAATGTGTGATGACTTTTCCAAACCAAATCTGGTCCCAGGGATATGAAAATATTCTGTATGGGCAGAACAAAAGAGTAGTTTTGTGACAGCCTATCCATGTTCTCTATGTTTGTCTTTCATGAACTGATACCTAGGAACAGTCAGTTTGTAGTGAATAAATTATCATATAATTCTTTCCATACTTAATCTTTTCCGAAAAGGTACTGTTGTATGACTCCCATCTAGACAATAAAGAAAGTTACAATTTTGGATTATTTATCTTTTTATCAGTCATAGCTCCTAATTTCAAAGCTTTAAGTCTGACTGATATAATAGAAAATGGAACTTATTAAAGAGATGTTGTTGGTTGGTGAAGGTGGGGGGTATGTCTCACAAAATTTCCAGAAGACCAAGAAACCAGACTTAGAAGCTTTGTAGCCAGCAACAGTGCCCAAATACTGCTGTCCACCCATCTGGTGAATGAATGCACCTTTGCTGCTGCCGTTGGGCACTAGACACATTCCTGCCATTAACATTAATGCTGTGTGCTAGATGCTGCTTCTATAGGAGTTATTTCTTGAAATTGGATGTATCTAATCCCCTACCACCAGTCACCAGCAAAATGGATTCTGCATGGCCCTGCAAAATATAATTCTTATTCAAATCCTGAACTGCTGGTGTCTGACTGTTGCAATCTAGTTCACAGCCCATACCCCAGGTAGAAGGAAGGCTAGGAAAGTAAAGGCATGGTGTTTGTAGCTTCTTCTAGTGGAGAAACAGTTTGGGTGGTGGGTTTCCCAAATAAAGAAGATTCAGATATCACAAAGAATGGCAAGTGTCCATTGCTTCTGCTAAGAAAACACACGTATTATTCATTAATACTTAGGTCTTCTTAACCAAATGAAAACCAGTTAAAGACACAAGAAAAGCAGTGGCACTCATTTTTGATAGCATATGTAGTAATAAAAAACACAAGTATCATCATGAAATTGATTTGGATTTATATGTTGGTAATACATATATATGTAGGAAGAATTTGAGAATGCAATTTGCCTGCTCAGAGTGCCATAAACAGTCACTATCATTCAAACTTGCCTCCTTCTTTCACTATCCTTCAGAGTCTTTATGGTCATCAGTCTTTTTCACTGGGAGAAATGACATTTTAACTCCTTATATAAAATACAAACAAGAAGGAAGAACAATAAAACAAATTTGGCTCTGATCTAAATATTACAGGGTTATCTGTACAAATAAGGCATTTCAGGGTATTTTATTTTTTATGACTAGAAATAAATGAATCTGATGACTTGGAATTTTCTTCAAAATAAGGAAAAATCAGGAAAACTGATGAGAGCAATCAGCGAAAATTTCACTGGTGAATGTATGTACTAGCTAATATGGGGAATGGAAGGAGATTGGGGTGACAGACAGAAGTATTGAGTTATCATTGGAGTTTGTCATCAACTCAAGTGAGAAATAAGGTAAATGTCATAACTAATTTCAGTTTTATTCATTATTCTCATCTGAAAACTCTGTGTGCCAGTGGGTGGGGAAAGCACTGAAAGAGATAGGAGGGGCTACCATTGATTGATGGCTTATTGGCATCAGGAACTATATGAGTAATTTATGAATAACCAGTAATTTCTCTAAAATTCTACCATTCTAGAATTCTATATATTGATTACATATGCATTTAACTAGTGAAAGGAGCTGAGGGAGGAATATTATGTTATGTATTTTAAAAATAGGATAGACAGCAATGAATATAGGGTATTAATTAGAATCCCACCAATCAGTATTTTTAAGCAGATATTTTAATACAGAAAAGCAATACGTGATTTATTCCACATGCATTTCTGATGTACCTACAGTGTGTTCAAAGTTGGGCCAAGGGAGAAGGAGAACAACTGCCTTCAAGTAGTTAAAGATGCTGAAAAATTGCAGAATTCTGAAATGCTTTAAAAGAATCCAAATATTAATCCATGTCCAGTAAATAATATTGTGTATTGATTCTTAAAAAATACTAGGTATTTCAGCATAATATCTGTTTCACTACCATATCAGGTAGCTAAGTATTTTACTTCCTCTTTTAGTGTTAATGATTTAGTGAAACTTCTTTTCCTGCAATATAACATACGTCATCAAATGCAAAGATTCATGTCCAAAGTTTGAGATTTCCCAAACCTAGAAAGACGTTCTTAAGAAAAAAAGAGACAAAGGATAATTTGCTTTAAGGAAATGATTAAAAAGTTTCATAATTTATTTTTAAAAGCTTCAATAACTGTTACAAATTAAGCCATTGAACTCCTACAGATTTATAAAAATAAATCAGATGAAATGAAATTTAGGGACATACTCTGATCAGGTCTGGACTTTCCTTCCAATTACACTATATCAATATCAGTGCACTTTGAAGGATAGGACACCAGCCCATTTGGAGAACAGGCAGACCCTTAGGTCAACATCAAGTATATTTTATAACAGTGGGTTACTGCAGATGAGATTGAAGTAGGTTTTATTAGAAGAAGTGTTAGGTCTCCAAAACTTTTCAAATATAGTCGTCTATGAAATACTAAAAGATACATATTTGATCACTTATAAGAGAAATTATACTGAGCATAGATACCCAACACAGAGCCCATGATCATTATTTTAAAATAATTTAACCCACAGTTTGTGTGAAATGATATTATCTGTCTCACCACTATTTTTCACAGGAGGAAATAAGCATAGTTGCATTTGATTATGATATAGAAAAAATAACTCTGTATGTAGTGTCTATAATTCTTTTTATATTCCCCCTCAAATTCTTGCTTTTCTTTCTCTATTTTCTATACTCAGACTTGATGGTACACTTTCTCATATCATAATACCATATGTAGTGATGTAAGACCTGGAAAAACAGGAATTTACTACTCCTATTTTCTATTATAAAGAAAATATGACTTTAGGAGTCTTTATATTTTTAGAATGATGACACAAAATGTTTATGATAAAAGGCTCACAAATTGAATCCCAACCTAACATACTGATTTCATCTGAACCCCCCAAATTTCCTACAAAATTTTCCAAACATTATATCATATAATTAATTACAGTATCAGATTATTGTTATTTGTACTCTGAGGACAAGGAATAAATTCCAAATGCCATAGCAGGGTGCACTGATGTCTCTAGAGGGCACTGGTATTTACATGAGGATAAAGATACTTGATTGAGTTCATAGCTCCCCCTGTTGGTATTGATCCAGTGGATGGTATAAAAAATGCACAAATAGTCTTGTTTGGGTTGGAAATGAAGGAGCCTCCATTCATTCCTAAAGGGTTGAATGATAATTTGCTCCTTACCATTCTTATGTATCCACAAGTCAGAGAGGGATAAAGAATAAATCTAAGAAAAGGCTGTTAGAAGAAGTTGGAATCTTACTTTTTGGTTTGTGACACTGCAATTTGCACAGGATGTTGGAAAAAACGAAAACTTTCCCCAACATATTTCTGCTACAGAATGGTGGCAAGGACAGAAACTCTTAAAGCCTTTTATTTTTCTCAGATATTGTGTTCTTCCAGGTTTTATTTTTAGCATGTTAATGTGTTGGTAATCATGCAAATTAATAAATAAATGAAAATGTGAAAGAATAGAGAAGTTTGACTCAATTTAATCTTTTCAAAGATCCATAAGGATGGGTTTTTTTTGAGAAATGCAGACCCAGAAGAGACAGAGAAAGCTAACAGTGTCCTCCAATGTCAAGTGCTTTCCATTCTCATAAAAGTAACTGAGTGGAAAAAAAAAAAAACATTTTGCAGATTTCACTAAGTTCCATAAGCATCTTTATCATCATCAAATACTTTTTAAGAGCACTTGTTCAAGCAGATATGAAACTCACTGCTGTTGTGATAGGTGGGATTTTGTACACCAAGAAGAACATGTCCTTAATCTTAATTTTCATCTCTGTGGGTGTGAACCCATTGTAAACTGAACTCAAGAAGATGTTTGTTTTATTTGTATGGATTACTGGAGGCCTTACAAAGCGGACCAGGAGTCACAGATGCCAGAGGAGAGAGGACATCTTCATGTGACAGGAGGCAGAGACACAAGTCAAGGAATCAAAAGGATCGCTGGCAGCCAGAATCAGAATATTATGGTCTTCCGGGAGAGAGCAAATCTTGCTGCTATCTTGATTTTGGACTTCTCCTAACCTCAAAACTATGAGACAATACATTCCCAGTGGTGAAGCCAACCCGTTGTGTGTTATTTGTGATAGCAGCTCAGGCAAAATAAGACAGTTGTGATCTTGTGTCTTTAGGGAAAGGGTCCAGGTGTTAACTCTCTCAAAAATTTGGGTCCCTTTGATAAGAACAACACTATTCTTTTTCCCTAAAGCAGTCCTAATTCATTTTACTATAAAAGAGTGAAGGGTATATGTGTAAGTGCACTTGTCTTTGGTAAAGGAAATTGAAAACAGATTTAATAAGAACAAATAGATTTGCAGAAACAGAAGAGCCACAATACCATTAAGAAGAGAACCTGTGTTAGTGGTACTCCAATAATTGAGGTAATCATTATTCTTGCAAATTCTATTTTTGAGGAAGAGTAAGATGAATCATGGAAAGAAAAGCAACCAAATCAGGGTTTTTCAAAAGCACTTGAATCTGTGATTGCAAGTCAGTCTTATTTCTGGGCATTTTTACTATCCACTGAGGCCCTGACTCCATAAGAAACAGTGCTCAAGCCCCCTCCATATGTTAATATTTCTAAACTCCTTCAAGCCACCAGGCACATCAGCTCATTCAGTTTTTTTCAGCACAGTAAAGTAACCCAGGCTCAATCTACACACTGTACGTCATACACTATTTCACCAACAAAATATGTTTTTCCACAAAGACTTGGGCAAACATTTTGCTTGTGTCTTCATAGTATGGGGACTGAAATGAGTTTCCCTTTATACCTATGCACTCCCATGGCCTGCAGCATTTCCACACGGGAGGAGTGACTGAATCCCTTTATGTACTAGCAGAATAACTCATATCCCTAACAGGTTCTGTAGGAAGAAGCCACAAACGGAAGTTGCAAAGGGACCATGACTGAGACTTTATTGTCACATCTCAGTAGACAGAAATTACCATCAACTTTGGGTGGTGGGGGGGACAGCAGAGGCTGAGGGCTAGAGTGTGTGGCTATAAAGTAATGTGAATGATGTTACTGGATCATGGAAGACAGTCTTACTTTACTTTCCGGGCACACCTTGTATGCCAGGGGAAGACCACACATATTGGTTCAGCTGTGTAAACAGCCAAATGCCCAAGAGTATGTTAGTTACATAATTTAATAAGGCTTATCATTTTTCAATTAAGTGATGTATTATATCACTGAGAAACTAACACAATTTGCATAAAAATATCAAATGTATAGACAAAAGAGGTACTAGGGTGTATAGTTTATATAATCCTATGAAATTCAACCCTTTAAAATGGAAACTTGCAACACTTATAAGGAGTTAAATCCCCATTTTAATTAATTATCGGTATGTAAATGTGGCCTAAATGAATTTATTTATTTTATTGTTCTAATTATTTATTTTATTTTTAATTAATATATCTTTAATTATTTTATGGTTTAATTTATTTTTTAATATTCTACTAGATCTTTATAATAGCCAAAAATCACTATTTCAATACTATCTAGCATAGTAGTTAACTGGACTTGAGGTACCAGTAAAGTGGTTGTTTAGCTGATTGATGTTTTTTATATTCCACATGAGTTGTTGAAGCCCATGCTTTCTCTATATTCTCCACAGTCCCTTGTTTTAGTCTTTGAATGCAGTAGGCATCTTAAGAAAAATGTCAATATAAGCAAAGGGCCCTGTTAACAGAATGTGGACAGAATGGGTGGGCAGATGACGGACCTCCCTCAGAAACTAAGAGGGGAGTGGTCATCTCTGGGATAACAAATCCTGGTTCAGGTTTGAACTGTCAAGTTCTTGCCTCACATTAGAATCACGTGGAAAGCTAGAAAATTCCCTGATCCACAGATGACATGCCTGACCAATTAAATCAGAATGACCTGCAAGGGGATTCCAGTGCACAGCCCAGGTTTAAGACTACCTCACCAAGTGCTTGGATAGCCAGGACTTCCACTGAGACTCCATGCTCCAGCCTAAGAGAGAGGGTGATTTGATTCTAAATCCCTTCCAGTCAGGCTAGGGGTAGGAGGTGTTGAGTCAGGGCCTATGAAAAGATGTCCTGCTTCAGGCCCAGAGTGATATGGGAACCAGCAGTGGGGACACATTGATATCCCTCTACCTTAACCCAGAGAATCCTAGGGTAGGGGCACATGGTTGGGTCTTGGTAAGGGGTGTGGGGTGCATTTCTAGATAGGTCAGGTTCTGTGGACCTTTATGGAAGCAGGGAAAGAATGAATATTTGCCAGGCTTGTGGAAAAGAAGGGCTTTCTACCTTTCACCCTGAGAAGTACAAGTTCTCCGGTGATTTTGTTTGTGTTTTTGCTTTTGTTTTCCCTGCCGTTGTTGTAGGTCATTCTAAATGTAGTTAATTTATTTCACAACTTGGGTGAGGAATTTTTCATGACATATAATTCTATCATTTTGATTTCTGTAGAAGGGAGTATGGGATTCTGCCATGATGTACAGAGCCATAGAAAGGTAGAGGTGAGTAAGAGCAGAGAGAGGCAGAGACAGAAACTAAGGAACAGGAGATAACCAGCTGGAAAGTGGCCAGGTAGCAATGCAGAGACACAGAAAAAAGCAACAATGAAATGGGCATTTGTGAGCATGACAGAGGTAGTTTCAAATTTAACAGTGGAGAAAAAAAATGTCTATTTGTGAAATACGTTTCTACAACCCACAATTGCATGCTAGTTTGCATTTCTAATTGTAGACTTGAAAGGAAAACTGTTATTAAAGTAGAGCCAAGCTGGTTTGTGAACTTCAGTCAACTTACTTCTGCTTAAACCAGCTTGTGGAGATCTGGCTGCATGAGTATTACAGTTAGCAAACTGTTGGTCTTATGATTCTGAAGACAACATTAAAAAGTTAATCTTATTGTGTTCTTTTCATCCCTAAAGTCTACTCAGCAACAGATACTGAGAAAAAGCTGTAGAGGAAAAACAGCTTAAAGGGCCTGGATGTGCAAGGGGAAAATGGTGAAAAAGTTGTTATTAAATATTTCATTTTTAACAGAATAAAGACTTAGTCCAATCTATCCCTGAGCCTTGTTTTTGAACTCCTTGAGGACAAAAGTTTGTCCTAATTCTCTCTTATGTTTTACCAGAGGCCCATCTTGCACCCTGCACACAGTAGGACCAGGGCGTGATTGCTGGGCCTGTGGAAGGTACTCTGGCCTATGGGGAAAAGGTTAGGATGAGTCCCTTGCCTGTGTCAAATGAAAACAAATAGTTCTCTGGAAAATAGTGACCCTTATTTCTTAGTATTCTTACATAATTGCCCTGTATGTTGAACAAACACTTCCTATATTTTAAGTCAAGTGTAGAAATACATCTTCATTGTTCCAACTGCACAAATCAGAAAATGTCACGAGGTATGTTCTTCCCCTTACAAATACTTTCCTTTACGTACATCAACTAAAACATTCTCAGAATCCACAATACTTGAAGAAACAACAACAAAAATCAACCCCCTCAACTCTTCCTTTTTTTCCTTATTTATTTAAGCAGTGTAACCTTTCCTCTCCTGCCTGAATCAATACATATATATTAATTACATTATTTTCCTCCCAGTACATCTTGTCACAATACTGTGAATAAAGCAGGCTTCAAAAGCAAATGCTATGCTATTCATTTGTTCCTGCTTAAAAACAAACTTTTATTCCAAATGGCATCCTGAGGCTACAATGTACTTGTTTAAATTACATTTTATGCATATTCCTCTCTTGAACATTCTGAGAAGTACAGCTTATCTCCTCATTTCTTAGAGTCAGTGTTAAGCACATTTTCCTCCAAAAAGACAGTTATTATAATTTTTAAAATCTGCATTAAAATTACTGACTACTCCAGAACAACATGGGTTAAGGAATGTACTGCATGTTCATTTTAAACTAGTCTGTCATTATCTACAGGGCTCATAGGAAATTATTCTGTCTCTCAGAGCTAAAAAAACAAAGAGAAAGCTAAGGTGTGAAACACAGAGCAATGTGGCCTTTCTTTGTCTTTTTACAAGTACATAAAATGTTTCTGAATCATATTCTATCTTGAGAATAATTACCACTTTATTATGCATCCTCTTGGTTTTAATGGCAATACTACTATGATAATAACTGTTGTTTATTGAACAATTAATATATGCCACACATTATATTAAGAACTCTGCATGGACTATCTAATTTTATTCTTTAAATGAACCTGTGTTCTAGCCTCATTTTATAGAAGAGATTAGTATTTAACTCGAGGGATTACAACACAGGCTGTTGACATGGAGCCTGCAGGACTAACTATTACTCTAGATTGCCTCATTTTGAGTAGGGTTAATTTAAATTAAAATAATAAGTTTAAAGCAGCGCATAGAATTAAATGACAATATAAGATGCACTTTCGGTCATGAACTTGTGTGTTGGTGGAGATCTAGGTAGGCTGGGCTGTTAAACCATGAAAAATTATGTATGTAGTGGTAAGCTAAAGGTAAGTTTAAAGTAATTATATGAGAAATGAGCCGCAATATGGACAATTGGCTGATAAAAATATATTTCGTTTGCTAGAAAATAATTATGGGGTCACCTTTAAAGAGTCTAAAACACACAGATGCCAGATTTTATCTGTCACAAGTTGTAAAAAAAAATGTTTTCTATCGACCTAAAATTGTTCAGGGATTGTCCTAAATCCACATAATCTTACTGAGTGCTAATGTTTATGGTAGGCTTTTTTTGCAATAGCAGATGTACACATAAGAATACATACTGTCATGCAGCTCCCTACTGGTCCACATCAGAGTTGGCAGCAGGGGGCGGAGGTCAGGAATATTTTATACTCTTGACATGGAGTCAGTGCAGCAATTTTCACATGAAAACAATTACCTAAGCACCGTATTGCACTGATTACTTTCAAAATCTTTGGAGCTCCATCTGCTTTCCCTGCTTAAGCCCCTTCAAAAGAAAAACAGCAACTCCAGAATAGAAGATGCTTCCAGGACTTCACAATTAATATTCAAAGAATTCGTCAGTATTGCATAAAAATGGAGGAAAGAAAACAAAGAAGAAATTCACATGAAAAGATGAAAGTCAAATCCTGAGTGTGAGAATATGACACAAAGAAAGGAAGTCCTTGATTGCGAATACCACAAGGTTTCTTTGTAAAATTAGATTGTGGTGGTGGCTGCACAACTTGGTAAATATATTGAATTGTACACTTAAAATGGGATGAATTTTTATGGTGTGCCAATTATATCCCAATAAACCAGATAAAGAAGAATGAGGAGTGGGGGAGGAAAAGGGGGTGAGAAACGAGGAAGGAGAGGGGAGGGAGAGGATAAATTCTTTTAAGAAGCTGATCACCTCCCCCCCATGCCAGGGGCAGTCACTGCCTGGAGTGACTCCATTTTCTATTTTACATAAGGATACCTCATAAGTCAGTAGTGATAGTGCTCACTGTTGAACAGAGAGATTCATAAAGCATACACAAGTAAAAATATAAAAATGGGACACAGTTTAAAATGTCTAGCATAAATGGTGTCCCTATATCTTATCCTTTGCTCCTTTTTTTCTACTTCAGAGCTCCTTTTTAAGTAGGTGTAAAACACATTCCAACCCATCAGCAAACAGAAAGAATCTTTAATCTCAGGGGTAGCTTAACTTTTAAAATTTGTTTAGCCTAATGGCTGATCTCCCTGACAAATAGTCAGCTAAGTACCCTGAAACATCTGACTTCAATGTATTAGGAAGGAAAGAGGCAGATTGGGCTTAATTATCATACTTTACAAAATTATTACTAATTGTGACATTAAATATTGTCAAAAATCCCAAACAATTTTTTTTTCTTTTAACTCTAATTAAACTTGACTTTCAAATTAATATTAATTACTATATGTCAACAAAACAAATATAATTTTTGTCAAGGGCAGATTTAACAGAAGAATAAATTTCAAGTACTTTCAACAAAGAGACTGAGAACACTATCCGGGTTGACACAGCTTAGGTAGGGACAGAATTAACTACCTGTCTGTACCAGGAAACATCTTGTTTCCATTCCTTGCTGATAAAAGAAGTGATTTTTAGAATGCATTTAGATAGCTTTAAGAATTTAAGTGAATGTCTAAGACAACAAATTTTTGCATTGCACCTTCTATAACCATTTATCTATCTCAAATTCCCAAAGAAGATCACAAATTAAAAAGTCATTTGTTTATCTTTCTGAACACTGGAGAAACAATTGAGTTTGTTTTTAGGATTAAAGAGATAAATGTGTTTGGACAGAATTTTTAAAAGTAATGCTTCCATAATTTGTTAAGCTGACTTTCATCCATTTTGAAGTTGAAATAAAGTTTACTTAAAAAAATAAATTAAAAAGTCATTTAGATAGACATATTGTGAGTCACGCAATGGAAGTAATTACAACATTAATGTGGAGTCAGTGGCCACCGGACGCTTTAGGGGCAGGGAGAGGGAAAAGCAGTTGTAATACAGGGGCTTTATCGGGACTTGGGAATTATCCTGAGTGACATTGCAATGACAGATATAGGCCATTTTATACCATCATATAACATGCAGAACTGTGTGGGAGAGAGTGTGGTCTACAGTGTGAACTATGGCCCATGCTTAGTGGCAAGGCCCCAAGATATGCATATCTATTGCAGGTGATGTGCCACTCTAGTGAAGGATGTTTATGTGGGAGGTTGTGAGAGGGGTGGGAGGTGGGGCATATGGGAATCCCTACAATTTTGTGTAATATTTGTGTAATCTAAGTATCTTTAAAAAAAAAAAGTCATTTAGGTTTTGAAGGTATAGATGGTATTTTTGCCATTTTCCTATAGACTTCTAGATAAAGTGGATATTCAATATATGCCATTCAATAATTTATTGTTACAAAAATCTCCTTTATATTGCATTTATATTGCATTGCATTATGGTTTAGGGTTATTCTTTCCTCATGGAATTATCTGGTATTATGAACATGTCTAAAGGTAGATAATGAAACTGAGGTTCAGAGATATTTATTTACTGCAGTTATGCAGGTGTTCAGACTTCTATTATTCTCACACATATTAGTTAATATTTCACATCCGTGAGCAGTACTTATATCTTATAATAATAACCTACATTTATAAAGAGCTTATAATGTTTTTGTTTGATTTTATTTTCCCAGCATCCATTTACTCTTCTTTGATAACTGAGGCAGATTAGCTTGGAAAAGGGGAAGATTGGTCTAAGACCTGGCAGAGAAATATGGCCGAGAAACATGTGGCCATGGAACCCCACCTGGAAAACCCCTGAAGGAAAGACCACCACCAGGAAGCCTGCCGGAAGAACCCCGCGAGAACCTGGCCATGAGAACCCCATTTGGAATGAGATTGGAATGAGATCTGTTCAGGGTCAAGGGAAAGCCCAAGATGCCCTCAAGGGGCCTTACCACTGGTCCCCCTGGGGAACTGAAGGGTGGGGTAATCAATCAGAACAGCAAATGGCTGGGGCCCCTCCCCCAAACATTAACAAGGGGAGGAATAATTAATAGCTTAATAAAGGTATCCCCACAAGCTAAATCGTTCTCTCTGCCTGGAGGAATCCATACTTACATCTGGGGATGTGTATTCTGTTATTTTCTCCCATTTCTTTTCTCTTCTCCCATTTTCTCAATAAACTACTTGCCTAACTAAACTGGAATATTCTTAAATTCTTTTATGTAACATAGCCAAGAACCTAGAGGAATCCATCCTCCCCCGATTTCATAACTATATGCTATTTTCCTCTAGGAAACTACTCACCCTAATTTGTTGCATCTGCTCATTTCCCGGTTGCAAATATTCTCACCACGGCTGATTGCAAACTGTTAGTGTGATGTCAGCTGGCCCAGAAAATTCCTAAAAATTTAATACTTGGGAGTGTTGGTATGAGCCAGCTCCAGCACACCACATAGCTTGCATCCAACCTCTCTGAAGCCAGCCCTTCCCCGAGACTAGTTTTCTGAGATGATAATGTTACTTTTGGTTTAGCCACTTTGGGTTGGGTTTTCTGTCTTTTGCAGTAGAAAGAGTCCTAACTAATACCAAGTTTCATGGATACTGAATCATCTTACGTAAATTGCTCTTTGTCATATTAGACCTCCACAATAACCCCATGATGTAGAAACATCATACATCAGTTTCCCCATTTTACTGATCAGAAGCTGAGGCTCAAGGAGTTTATGAATTCATTCTACGGAATAGTGGCTACATAATTTGCCAGACACTGTGTGAAATGAAAATGTGGGGCCTTTTGTTCTGAAGTTATTAAGAATTCCAAAACGGCAACAGCAGAGCATTAAGCTAAGTACAGAGCTCTTCTAAATGTAGGAGCCTGTGTGACTGCACAAGTCACACATCCACAAAGCCAGCCCTGGGTCTATGTCATTCAGCTGGTAAATGGCAGAGGTGGCATGTGAATTCAGATCTTCTGAGTCTCATATACCTTACACTCTATTGCACTGCTTCCTTGCAAAGAAAGGATCTGTAGGTAAATTACTGAGCTGATGTGTAGAATTTGTGATTTAAAGCAGCAGCAACACCTCCATTTTGTATTATTTAATAATTTCACATAAACACACACATTTACATCTACACTTGATTCTCTTAGACCTCAATGTTGCAACAGGTATATATTAGATCACAAGTATATCCAAGTTTAATTTCTTATTAACATTATTCTCTTTATGCAACATTAGAAAAAATTAGTTTATCTGTCTATATTGCACATTTTTCACTTTCAAGATAAAGCCAGGAGAAAGATTACAAATAATTATTTTACACATCACAATTCTAATCATTCTACCTGATTGCCTTATTTTTTTTTTAAGCTTAGGCAACTGTATATATCTTGGGGATTTTTACTAAAAATTACTCACTTTTATCTCTCATTACAAAATTTTAGAAATATCCCAGTGACTTTCTTCTTTTCAGAAAATATGGGTCTAAATACAGCTGCTTAAAGCTCAATTACTATTTTGAAAATTACCGAGCTCAGTCCGATGAGATTTTTTACTCATATTCTCACATTTGAAAATCATTATATCCCATGACAATATTTGGTGATATATGATAATGAAGTAATGAAATATGAAAAAATTATATAAAATAAAATTTAGAAGTTGCATTATGCAATTTTATGAAGCATCTGGGTTCTACTATTCAATTTTTAATGACTAAAAAAAAAAAAAAAAAAATTAACAGAAAATTCCTCACAATAAACAGCTGAATAATGCCTCAAACTTAATCTCTGCAAATAACCAGCAAATAATTTATCATGAATTATAACCTAGAAGCTTAGACTCAGTGTAAACATTGCTCTCAATATTTCTATTTGCCTGTTGACTAACATAGGCTATTTAATTTTCATTTATATCTAAAAGAGTAAAAATTGAGAAGAATAACATTCTAGCATAGTTTCCTAGAAACATGGCAAACTGCTGTAAGTAGGTAAATTCATACATAGACATGCTTTAAAGATGGTTTCCAAAACATTTTAAAATGATAAATTTTGTTAATGAGTAATGAAAATAAATGTACCACTAAAGAAGTGGAATTTCTACCTTGGGCATTGAAATGAGAGCATTTCAACCATATGTGACTTTCCCATCACCCATAGTGGCATTATTACCTGCTCAGATCTGTTCTGGTGCTGGTATTGGTACTGAGAAAAGCTATTACAGGAGGAAGCAATTTCATCCTTTTCAAATTGTTTCTTCACCCTGGCCAAACCACCAGGCACAGTACACACTTCTGATTCTTCGGTCATCTAAGGCAATTTAAGAATATGAAAATTTTAGGGTTACATATGCTCATGATGCGATACTCAAATTTTTCTTTTTATATAGTTGGCAATTATTTATGGGTGGTATATTAAACAGATATTAATATATACAACTGGTTCAGCAGACTTTACCCAAAATCCTATTAAAAATAATCTCTCCATGTTGTTTTCTCATTTATCAGTTTTGACATAAAGTCAGAAGAATATTTTTAAAATATTCAACTAATTCTCACTAGCTCAGATACATTTTGATGTGGTGATTAGGCCTATTAGAAGAATATATTTCTATAATAATACATAGACTAGGGGATATTAGAATAATGGATTCAATTTATCCCACAATAAGGTTGTCATCAAAATCCCAAACATCTGTATAGGCAATACATAATTAAGAATAGTTATTAAAATCACTTGACTCAGTACAAAATTTATTGAAGTGATTAAAGAACAAAATAAAGAGCAACAGAACATTCCATAATCAAAAAATATTAACATCAATAATAATGGTTAGTTAATAATAATGGCCAGTTATGATAAAAACAATAATAATGGCTAGTTAAGGCATAGGGCTAGGCGATTTTGCACATAGGTTCTCTCACTTAATGCTTCTGCATGTTCTGTGAGATATTCTCATTTTAAATGATTCTCATTCTTATTTTAAAATGAGGAAATCGAAGTTTCCAGAAGCAAGCTAACTTGTTAAGTTCACATAGCTATGAAATGAGTGTTGAAGCTGGAATCTGAGCCTGCATCTTTCTGTTTTAATATTAGCCACAGAGAACAGGCAGAAAAACAGTGGGGGCACTATTCCACCATCAGCATACCCTCGGACTTAGCTCTGAGCACTGGCATGTGAGAAGCAGGGCCTTTTAACATTACACGGGTTCTAGTCTATCCTTGTCATTTTATAGATGAGAAAACTGATTTCAATAGATATCCTTAGGGGAAACTTGAAAAACGCCTGAGGAGTTCTATCAGATTTTATGTCCCCTTGGCAAGTGCAGAATTAGTTCATGGGCTGTGGTTTTAATGATTGGCACCCTCCAGAGCCCAGTAGGCACCCGAGTCCAGATGGGATGACAGCTCTGAAGCAGACAGGCCCCTTGCCAGCCCACCATTTTCCTGCAGGCTTCAAGATCTGTCTGGAATTGGGAGAAGACTCAGCGACACTTCAAGACTAAGCTTAGGTCTTCTGAGGTCTGGCCCAGTCCTGATATAACCTTGGAAGCTTTGAGACCTGAAAGTACCTGAGGTCCATGAGCTGAGGTTCCCAAACCACACTCTGTTGTCTCCCAGAGTCCTGGAATCTTTACCCAAATGTGCAGTTTCTCAAACAGATACTAAAAATGTAACTACTATCTTGGAATTTCCTGTACTCCAAAATATTGGCGACTGAATTAGTACTCAGGATTTTCTCAATTAGTAGCAAATACTCCTGCGGTTGCTTTAATTTCCCTACTTCTGTGGACTATCAAATATTTCACAATGTGTACATTGGCTTTATGGAAAGAGAGGGGAAAATAGTACATTTACATGTACTAGATATATATTCTACCAAATTCTGAAACAAACTTCAAATATAAACCATGGCCAGTTACTGCCATTTGATGTTAAGGCCATGAGAAAGCATGGCATCCCATTTGAAATTTAAGATCGAGTACAGAAGGGGAGGGGTGAATGAAGGCCACAATATTTCTTTTCTCCCCTCTTCTACTTAATTTACATAAATGGCCTTCCTAGCTAGATACATGATAAATAGAGAATATATAAGTATTACATTGTAGAATTTAAGATACATATTATAACAAAGAACCCAACTTTACTCTTTTGAACAACTATAAACAATGTCCAAATCATGTGTGAACTTATCTGGTAAGTCTCAGCAACTAGGCTAGTGACTAGACAAATTTTAGTTACCATAATGAGCAAGTTATCTCACAGCTTCCAGAGGGATTAAAACACAGATATACCCATTCTTTTCCTTTGCCTTTGTGCTTTGGGATCAGATCACTTTACATATGTGAAATGCATAGTTGGATGTTTTTAATAGTAATACCACCACCACCCCTATTACTCCTGATAATATAATACTGCTGCTGCTGCTGCTGTTGCTGACCCACTTCAGTGAGGCAAGTGCCCTGAGCTGTAATGCAATGGTGGCAATGAGGTTTCCTCCTCCAGCTCAGCTTGCAAATGAAGGTGCACAGATGTGGGATGGCAGGCCTGCTCCAGGAGCAGTCTGTGGCCATGCACTGGAGAGAAGCTACCTTGCTCCCCATGACTTCGACTTGTTAAGCACCATGTTCTAAGCAACCCAACTGATCCACATTATTGTAAATAACCATACATCTTAGATTGCTCTGTGTTGAATCTTTTATGCTTATTCTGAGTTTCTTACTCGGTGGCTCTGAAATAAGGTTTTATATCTAATGGCTATGCTGGTAATAGTAATAATTTAAATAATTATTTAAATAATTTTAATTAACATTTCACTGAGATAAATTGTGGTCAAGAAGAGTTTATATTACATAATCATCAATTTCCTTTACAAAGAATTGGTAATAGGGTATAATAGAAATAACAGTTTTGGAGTAGGCTGATTCTATTCTCAGCCCTGCCACTTGTAACCTTGGGAATGAATCTCAGAATTTTGTTTTTTTTTTTCATAAACTGGGAATAACAATATTTTCTTTACCAATTTCTTGTGTGCATTAAGTAAGATAAAGGGAATCAAATTGTGCAGCACAGAATCTGGTATTTTAATTCATTGTTCTATAAATGTTAACTTGCCCCCTCTCTTCCAGAGGGCTTCTGCAGACAACTACCTTTTCATGGTCACGAGTTTCATTTAGGTTCAACCACATCCTATGTAGCTGAGTCTAGAACAAGGAGAAACTGAGCCTTGTCAACTATCTAACTGTGACCCAAGTATAGAGGATTCCATCTGGGCATAATCTGTGGCGTCCAGATTTTGCACTTAAAAAATTTGGGGTAAGCGAGTAGACAAATATTTAGTCACACCCAGTTTCCGTGATTTTCTTTTTCAGGATTGAACAAGCCTTTGATGCAACTAACAGAACAAGGCAGTTATTTTGCCTTTCTTTAGATATTGACTTGGATTCCACTGAGAAAATATATGTGTTCTTCCTTCTCACAATATTTATTTAGGGCTAAATGAGGGTATTTGTTGAGCCACAATGCTTTCTTGAATGAAGAAGGGCAGCTGAATATAATTGAAAAAGTACTGGAGTCAAGAGACTGGAAATCTAGTTTGGTTTCATCACTTCTTAATTGTCTAATCTCCCACAAATCACCTCTCCTCAATTTTCTTGTCTGTAAACGAGGCAAGAAAGAGAGGGTCACTAAAGTATTTCACTTCTACTTCCAGAACAATTATTAAATTCTTTATAGATAAACTATTTTCAGAATAGCATAAAATTTGTTGACTTTTGTATTCAATAATGGGGTAATTTAGTTCCCTTCTGTGCCTGGTTTATACACTTCAGTTTTTAGCTCATTATACATAGCAATCATGGCCTGATACCTATTTTATTGTACACTATCCTAGTGCCTTGAATGATTTAAGTCCTCCTAAACAAAACATTGTTTACTAAGTAACCAGATTTTAACCAGATATTTTCAAAATGGGCTCTTTTCTCCAACAATCTTTTCTCCAAGTTAGAACACTTAGCTTGTAATAAAATTCCTTAATAATCCAGCAGGGGGTGCTATCCAAACAGACTGGTAGCAGATGCAGGCATGATACTGTTTGTTTTGGAAGTGAATTAGCTCCATACGTCATTTCTATATATATTCATTCAAAAATCTATGCTGTACCCAAAATGTATTTTAATGACTATGTAAAAGCCCAAATGTCATTTAGAATTATAATATTAATGAATTTGGCATAATTAGCCTTATTGCTCTAATTTGTAAAGAATATTAACAGTAGCTACTTTAAAATGTCACCCTTTTTGGCTATTCATTCTTTTTCTTTTTCTCTCTCTCTCCTTCTCCCTCTTTCTCAGCATGTTTTTAGTGGGTTAAATGAATAACTTTGCTAATTTGGAGATTATATATACAAGGATATCCTCATACCAACAAGCTGAAAAGCTGCTATTATTAAAATGACTCCTCAAATCCTGTGGATTGAAGGCCACAGAACATGGAGCTCAACAAATTCTTTAGGATATGACTTTATTATGTGTTAGCTCCAAAAATTGGTGGACTCATTGACTCCTGCAGTTTCCTAAAATCATAATTGGTTTAGCAGGCTGTCTACATTGCTAATCTCTTTCATTTCTGTTGATTAAGCTATTCCTAATGGATTTAGTGCATACAGAGAAATGAGAAAAGCAAAAGAAATCATACTTTCAGTGAATTTAAATGAACCATACATGAGACCAAGGAGGACAGCATGCAGACCCACATTATTAAAATTTGAAATTAATTCCCAACCTTCCTAAAGGGAATAGCTATAGGTTAAGTGATAATGATGACAATAATAATGCATTTGTACAGTGCCTATAGCTTACACATAAATTATCGCTGACTCCTCACCAAGCCCCTATGTATTATTCCCATTTTTCAGTTAAGAAAACTCAAGCTCAGAGAGGGGTTATGATAGTAGCCTGAATTCACACAACTAATAAGTAACAGAGCTGACACAAATTCAGATCTGGATTTGAGTCACACTGTTTCCATGTACTTTCCATTTATTCCACTGTCCAGTAGTATCCTTATATTGCAAACGCCAGGAGGAAGTGTGAAGAGCAGATAACATGCACAGTGCCTAATGCAGCACCACCAGGAGCAGCTTACATTAGCAGAGAAGCTGCGGCAGTCACCCCTGGAGACAGCTGCCTGGTACTTCGCCATCCGCTCCTTCAAGGAGACCACCTCCTGGAGGTCTGACACACCCTTGCTCAGTGAAGCACTGTCTTCTGCAAATCCACTCGTAGGCTTATTAGGGCCAACAGTAGCTGAAAGCAAATGCAGCATGCTCAGATATGTGTAAAAATTTGGATGGAAAACAGCATCACCTTATGAACAGTGAAGATATTCAAATATTTGGTCTCCTAAAACAGACGGCAACATTTAACCATATTCTCAATGTTTCAGTTTCTTCAAACTTTCAAGCAAAGCTTGAAAATGCCTGTATATGAACATATCCTTATGGAAACATCAAAAGAAAATATTATCTCCACTTCTACTTTGAAAGTATTCTGATGGAAAGAGGTATTAAGAGATATAAAATGTTAATTAGCATTGCTTAAGCACTGGAATTATGGTAAATTCTCTAAGAGCATTATCTCATATACTTCTCTATCAACCCCATGAGGTAGGTTCTATTATTTTCTAACATTTACAGATAAGGAATTGGAGACTTGTGGAGGTTAAGAAACTTTCCCATGATCACATAATTAATAAGTGGCAGATTTTTTCCAAGTAAGCTGTCTACCTAACAAAAATACAGGGTAGATGGAATTACATACTTGGAAACAGAGCAAAGGACTGATTACATGTTTGCAGAATAACAATAGTTGGAAATAGAATGGTGTTAGAGATATGTAGTCTAACCCAATCTAACCTGCTCTTTTTATGAAAACAGAGGCAGCAGGTTTTGATTGTAAATGGTTACTTAGCTCATATCTGTGCAAATGCAGGATCTCAAAACTAGTTTTTCTTATTTAATCTAGCTCTCTTTATTATGCTATCATCTGCTTGAAGGCTTATTTTTCACTCTTCAAGTATTATAAATCCAAAATCATTTCAAAGACTTCTTCTGGGACCCATCAAGGCATGGTATAGGTATATACATGTGTGTGTATGTGTGTATTTGTGTATATTTGTCATGCATTCATGGACCCCCTGCCTTTTACCCTTAGGTCTGTTAGTGCCTGTGAATCATGAGGCTGTTTGGAATCCATTATTCAGATGGTTTAATTTCATCACTGTGAACCAAGGTTCAACCAACCTCAGGTAATAGATAACCGATCTGCTCCTCCCACCTCTTCCCCTGGGCCCCACGTTGAACTGTGTTGAATTATTTGCTTGTTCTAGGAGTTTCTTCAAAGTTTATATGCTCAACAGCAATTGAAAACAATTCCTCTGGCCAGAAAAAAGTAAAATAAAAATCACTTGGGATTTTTGACTCTTTCCTTGAGTACTTTTTTTCCATAGAGACTTTTTACTTAAAAAATTCCATATATTTTAAGTAAAATTGTAAATCTGTTTTATTTAATATACTACTAAAATATGAATAATAAAAGTATAAGACATTGTATGAATGTTCTGATTGTACAATGCTGATTTATGGCCATAAAAATTTCAGTTATTTTTGAAATTTCCCTGTCAAGAAAATCCTAATAACCAACAAAAATACAATCCTCCCATTAATTCCAATAAAAGGAGGTTCCCATAAACTGTTGAATGCCTTTCAAATTCTGAAGAAATATGTATTTATTTGTTTCTGTGGATTATCTATCTACATAGATGAATTGTTTATATCTAGATGTACCCATCTTTCTTTGTTGTAAAAGGACACTATGTAGATTTTGCTAGACATGACCCCCAAAGTTTTCCCAAATTTAAATAAAAATTTTATTTTGTGGAACATTCATAAAACCCCTCAGAGAAACATGTTCATTCTTTCATTCTTAATCTTACCAGAAAGCCAGCTATTTATTTTTGCTAAAATTTACAAAGATGGTATTTATTTTTCAAATATTCAAATTTTTTCCCCATTGTTTCATCCTAAAGGGAAATGCCTGAGATTAATGGTCAGGAAATCAGTTGCCTGGATATTAAGAGATTTGGATTACACTGTCTCAAGGCCTTTTAGGATGATCACAGGAAAAAAATTACCTTAATGGCTCTCTTTTTTTCCATCAGTAACTTTGCCTTCTCAACTCAGGTGGGGTGGTGGAGTCAAAAAATTATCTTGCGCTAAGGGTTGTGTCCACATTGTTTCCCTAACGTCCTAAGTCAATGTCTTTCAATTTCTTCTTCTGATAATCAAAGTCATGTTTCCTGCCCAGTCTACCTTACAGAGCTATATAATGCAGTGCACCAGTCTACTCCTATCATGGTGCTGATGGCACCTGATGTAAATTTATAGGGTTGACAAGATAGCCTCTTCCTTGGGGACAGGAGGAAAAAGATAGCAGCATCAAGCGTGGGGCCTTATAATACCCGATTTCAAAAGACTTGGATGAAATTGTTTGAGATTGGAGAACAGTATGAAATGTACTTAAGGTCTTTTTTAAAGAGAAAGGAAACTTAGAAGAACAAGTAAAGATGCTTGTGGTCATATGGTCATAAAATACCTGTGGAAAAACAGGGAGTGCTGAAACGTGTAAGTGTACAAATCAAACAGCGGAGGAACATGCTAAAAGGCCAAAGTGCTCTGTGTACAGAGGAACAGAAACATAAAATTTTCAGATGACTTTCTTTTAGAAAGCGTTATAAATATTAACATCATAAAATTGTTGCATTAGAATTTACTTGTCTCTTGGATTTAGAGGTAATTCATTGTGCTAATGAGGTAACCACTGGCCAAAGAAGTTCAGTAAATTCTCTCAAATCTTGAGTTAAAGGCATAGCTGGCCCTAGAATCCATTGCTCCTCATTCTGACCACAACCCAGATATAAAATGCTTTTTTTCTTTGCTGATAAGAAAATATTTGCCAAACCCTAAGCAATATTAACCATTTGTATAATAGAATAAATCCTATAAAGCAGAAATAACATTTAGGGAAATATTTTGAAAGAAAATAAAGCACCAAAAAAAAAAAAAAATGCAAGCTATTATCATTACAACTATTAGACACCAAAGATAAACAGGTCTTTTATGAGGATCCTGAGTTTCTTAGGGAAAATACTTATATTTACAATATGAAAACCTATATACTACAGATAGATCCAACTTACGTTAACTTTCCATTTGCTTAAATCACAAGTGATTGCATAACTAGAGATATATTTTCTCAATCACCCAACATGTGCTTATATTCTGCAATTTTTAAAACCAAGATAACTCAGTCACCAATAAAATTTTCCTAGATTACAAAAATTCACTATGCCTTCCTTAATTTTACTTTCCATGGAGAGTCTGAGTTTAAATCAATTTTACAAAAGCTCATTAGCACAACATTCATAAGGCAAAATAGTCTTCTTTCCTTGAGAACTTATTCACATGCCTGTAGTCAGTCACAGAAGGGTTGCCCTACTGTATTTCCTTGAAGGTGATAAAATGATAGTTTTAAGATGTCAAATACAGAAAACGGTGAAGAATAATAAATATAAGTAATATACACCCAAATTTTCTCCTAATTTCACAATTTATGTTATCAGTGAAAGAATTCTAAGAAATATGCACTGATTGATATAAAGAATAACTATTGATTATCTACAGTAAAGCATAAGTCTTATTCACTATCATACAGAACTTTCCATCTAGTTCAAAAGAGAGACAGGCATTTATAAACCAATGTGTTAATGGGTTTGTTCTCAGTATTTGGGAGCCCAGAGGGAGAGGATATAATCCAGCTGAGCATGTGGGGGAAGCAGGTGTTAGGGAAGGCATCCTGAAAAGTGGAACAACTGCACTGAATCATGAAAGAGTTGGCTATATGAATATATGGAAGACAGCAGGACGCAGGAAGGGGATGAAACAGCATCATTATCAACAAATTGTGTTGGGGAAATTAGGTAATGATTTAGAGGAAAACATTAGTAGATGCCCACCTCATAATATATTACACACATATTACTAAAAAGTCGTATTTTTTTAATGATGAAAATATTTAGAGAAATATAAGTAGTTGATAAAATGATTTCATTTGGACTTCCTAAGTGTACAAAATAAAAGTAAAAATGTTTTAAACATTATTTATAAAACAAAAGGAACACTTTAGGAGGGCAATTATAACAAAAAGGCTGAAGTGTTAATATTCAGTAAAGAATGACTACAGCTATGAAAAAAGTGCTAACTTTATTGAAAAATTGATAAAGCACTTGAAAGAATGATTTTCAAAAGAAAAAATATGGCAAATATGTATAAAGTGTTTTCTATGTGTCAGATATTAATTAATTTAATGCTTTCAACAACAGTATGAGGTGGAGACTATTTTTATTTTTTTCTCTATTTTGTAAATGAGGAAACAGTCACAGAAAGGTTATGAAACTTGCTCAAGGCCAGGTGACTAGTATACTTTGGCGCTGAGAAAGGAAGCTAAGCAGTCTGGCTTCAGGTTCTGTGGCTTAACTACAATTCTATGCTAACTCTTAAGAAGGACAACTGTCAAAAAAAAAAAAAATCATGTTTTCAGGTAAACACATAAATTAAAATTCAAACAAAAGAGAGAGGTCTTTTTCTGTTGTGGACGAACTCATCTTGCAGCTACCGTAAATGATTGTTCTATAAACCCACAACTTCTCTATTAAAGAAAAAAATGTTTCTAGATGGCTGTACAATGTAAATTAAGACGAAAAAAGTCTAAGGTTTAATAGTAATTCAAACTGATTGGTCAAAAATGAGAATTTAATTATTTTTCTTTGAAATTTGCTAACATCAATCGAAGAAACCATTTTTTTAGTCCCAACTAAAGCCAGTCAGAGAAGGTACAGGCTGGTGGCCCCAAGAAAGCCAACAAGGGTGAAGCAAATAGGCACCATCTTCAATAACATAAGTAAACTCTGGTGACATATTAGTAATCTCTCTATTTTATTATAGGTGCATTATAAAGAAGCCAATTGCTTAGTACTTGGAAAATTGATTTAGAACTAAATTGAGAAAGTGATTAACTAAATTCTACTAAAGCTAAAGATATGATATACAACCCAGCTCAGATTTGGTGTACAGGATATTATACTCATGGACATATCATAGGTTCTGCACTATTAGCATGAATACATTTTGCTATAATTCTTAACATTTGCATATCCCTCAGCTAATAATAAAATTCATCTTTTTTTAACATTGAGATTGCTGCTGCCAAATGAAATTTGTAATCAATCGGACTTTTATATATTCTTAACCTCATTTGAATGTTATTGAACCAAGAAATAGATGGAGAATAAAATGAAAGAGCAAATTATAGCATAGTCTTACATTAATTCACAGTTCTTAAAAAACATGGAGAGGAGGGGCAGGTGAGTAAAATGAGCAGAAGTGTATGCCATGACAGCTCAAAACTATATGGTATACTCCTTTCAGCATATGAACACAGTGAATCAGCTGTGTTCAGCCATTTGCTGAACTAACCTCCCCATGGTCCTATTCCACCCAAATTCTTTGTGTTATTGCATTTACACTTGCCCCTTTCCTCCAAATCCATCCACTTATCTGATTATAATGCTTTAACCAGTAACAGAAGCAGATCTTTCATAGTAATAAAAATGATTAATTCTTGATCTTTTACTAATTCTTCCATAACTAGTATTTTCCTAGCTCACCAGAACTGTAAGTCCTAGCTCACTGAAACTGTAAGAGATGATGTACATCAAGTTGCCTGTTATAGGAAGAAGACAAGATTCAGCACTGTAGTAGACAGAATACTGCCTCCCCTCAAGATATCCACATCCAGATCCCCAGGATCTGTGAATATGCTACCTTATATGGCAAAAGGGACTTTGCAGTTGTTGTAAATTAAGGATCTTGAGATGGGGAGACTACCCTAGATTATCCATGTGGATTCAATGTTATCACAATGGTCCCAATAAGGGAGAGAATTAGGTAAGAGAGTCAGAGGCAGAGATGGAGAAAGAGAGAGAGAAAGAGAAAGAGAGAGAGAGGGAGAGAGAGACTGAGATTTGAAGATTTAAAGATGCTACACTGCTGGCTAGAAAGTCCAGGAGCCAAAGAATTCAGGTTGCCTCTAGAAGCTGGGAAAGGCAAGTAAGGAGATTCTTCCCTAGAGCCTCAAGAGAAGTGTGGCCCAGCTGACGCCTTTATTTCGGCTCAGTGAAACCTATTTTGGACTTTGGACTTCCAGTACTGCAAGGTAATAAATTTGTGCTGTTTTAAGCCACTCAGTTTGTGGTAATTTGTTATAGCAGTAATAGGAAACAAATACAAAATTTTATACCAGAGTAGGGTGCTACTGTATCAAAAACCTAAACATGGGAAATGGCTTTGAATTGGGTACTGGGGGGATTTTGAGGACCATGATTAAAAAAGCCTAGATTTGCCTTGAACAGACCATTAGTAGAAGTACAGTTGTTAATTATTCTACTAGTGAGGACTCAGAGGGATATCAGGAGTAAAGAAAAACCTATATGGTCTTAGATAATATTTAAACAAAGTTTGAGAGGAAAGAGATAGAGGGAATAACTGTTAAGCATCAGGGACATTCTCAGCTTATCCAGATTTCAAAAGATCCTAAAATCAGGAGATTTACTATCAAGAAAGAATGCTCTGGCTCTGGAGAGAAAGCCAAGATTTGGCTGGAAAACCTTTTGGTAGTGCCTTGGATGGATGAAAAGGTCATAGTATTCTGTCATCTAGAGAGGTATTTAAAGAGATTAGTCATGTGATTCATGGGTTCCCTCAGCCATCTCAGCAGAAGCCAGGAATAGAGATGGATTATCCAGGAAAGATCTGAGGAGGAGCCAATTGTCTAATAAACTGAACCCAAGATGGACAAAAGAGACCTACAAGATTCTTGAGAATATTTTACCAGCGGAAAAACTGTCTACTTGAACTGAAAGGAACGGATATGACAAAATGAAAGAAGACCGTCTAACCCCCCAAATTCTACAGCCAGGTAACAGGCTTATCAAACTACTCAGCTACAAATATGTGTTACCCTTCATGAAAAAGAGAGCAGAGCTGAGCTCTCAGAGGGTGGAACTGAGAGCCACAGAGATTTATCCCCAGGCCTTGAAACCCAATGGAGTTTGCCCTGCTGGATTTTGAAATTGCTTGGAACTGGCAACTCCTTTTTCCTTCCATTGTTTTCCCTTGAATGGTAGAGTCTATAACTGGTATCCTATCCCTGATCCACCATTGTATTTTGAGAAGAGATATTTTGTTTTCTAGTTTCATATATTCACATATGGGCAGAAATTTGTTGCAGGATAGATCATATTCAGAGTCTCACCTTTATCTGATTAGATGATTTAAATCATGAGAGTTGGAACTTTTGAGCTGCTAAGAATTCAGTGAGAATGTGGACTTTGAATTGATCCTTTAATGGGTTTAGACTGTTGGAGTGGGATGAATGGATTTTGTCTGTGGGATGTATGTGAAAGTTTAGGGGCCAGAGGGCAGACTGTGCAACACAGAATACTAGTCTCCCACGTGTTCATTCAGCAATCCCCCAAAGCTATGAATATGTTACCTTGCATGGCAAAAGGGACTTTATAGATGTGATTAAGTTAAGGATCTTGAGATGGGAAGATTATGCTGTATTATCTTTGTGGGTGTAATGTTATCACAAAAGACCTTGCAAGGTAAAGAGGGAGACAAGAGAGACAGAGTCAGAAAAAGAGATGTGACAACAGAAACAAAGGTCAGAGAAAAAGAGAGAGATTTGAAAATCACTGTTGGCTTTGAAGATGGATGAAGGGGCCATGCAAGTAATGCAGACTGTCTCTACAAGCTGGAAAATGCAAGTAAATGGATTCTTCCCTAGAACCTTCAGAGGAATGTCATGATGTCAACAGCACAATTTTTAGGGCTTCTGGCCTCAAAAATTTTTAAATAATAAATTTGCATTGGTTTAAGCCACTAAGTTTGTGATAATTTACTAGAATAGCAATAGTAAACTAACACAGCCATCAAATATGCACATAGATATATCTGTCCATGTCAGAAATTACTACACAGTAGATTCTTATTAAGACACATTTCAATTCAACTCCTCCAAGTTGCACATACTTATACACACAAACGAGTCTTTGATAGAGACATAATCAAAGTTACTCTTCATAACTCAGAGAAGAAATGTCCACCTTTTAAAATACAAGACTCAGCTTAAATATCTATTGGAATTACAGAACTGCCATTTCCAATTGTAATAACTTCTTGGTATATGGACTTGTCCTCTATCTTGCACAGTTCTTATCACCTCACAGGAAGTTCTTCTGATATTAGACCAGTTACAAATGAATAGAATTTAGTCAGAAATGAGATCATCTTTGGGACATTAATAATGATAGATTAAGAATTTTTTAAAAATTTAATCTTGTTGCTGTTAAAAATTTTCAAATTAATTATTTAGTTTAGTTAAAGAATTGGCCAGTTTTAATAAAAATAAATGTTTTAATTAAATGATTTAAAATTTAAATGTTCAAATAAATTAGAACCATAAAATGCATGTGGATGATGCACATTGTTACAACAGAAATCTATTATTCAGACATTTTCCTGGCACAATCTGACTTATATTACGTTATAATAATAATAACTATCAAGTAATGAGTATATCTTATATGTTAAGCATTTTACAGGTTTATCTCATTAATCCTCAGGACAGCCATATCAGATAGGAGGTATGATTCTCTTTTATGGTGAGGAATGTAATGCTCAAAAGATAAAATCATAGTGTAAATAGTTGAGCCTGGAATTGAGTTCAAGCATTTCTGAATAAAGAGCATTCAACTCTACAGAGTCTCTTAAGTTAATGTGTTTTCATTAAAATAGAATGTTTTTATTACAAAGCAAATTTTTAATTAAGGGTATGAATCCTCCATTTTGTCTCCTTAAAAGCTGCACACAAATCCTTTCCAGACATTAATTTCAGTGCAATCTAGGGATAAATATAAGGGGAAACCAACAAGATTAATTTCTATGCTTCTTAGCGGTTTCTATTTCATTCTTTTAAGCCTGAGTTTAGAATTAGAAATCAGAGCAATTTCTTCAACTCTATTGCTTAGGTCACTATAGAGATCAAATTTGAGAAGATGTTAGTTGTTGACCCAAGTGAACTGGTAAGGGACAAACTTTACTATAAGGGGAAGGAAATGAAAAAAGGGAGCCACTGGTCTCATTTTCTAGTGATTTATTCTGCTCTGGCAACTGGGAAGTGGGGTCATGATTCCAAACTAAGTGTCTCCTTGTTTAAATCTGCATCCCAGATAAATAATAGGGTATTTGATGAATTCTCCTTTTCAGACGCTAGTCATACATTCCACAAACATTTGCTTCCCAAGAAAGGAAAAACACCAGAAAAATCCTTTTGAAAAACAGTATCCTAGAAGTATTGATCTTGCCTTGTCTCTAAAAACAGAAATAATGGGTTGCATCACTTCAGTGTGCTGACTTTGGAATAAAATGAGTTTCTAGATGGCTGGTCCTACACAGGATGCCAGCTTGTCTGAAGACATGCCAAACAGAGCTCTCCTTATGTGAATATCTTGAGGAACATGGTGCACCAAATCCACATTCCTGACTCCCTCTCAAATACATTTATTTGAATTGAGATGAAATTAGATTAAAATGGATAAAACTCAAAAGAAACTTGATGGTGTTGAAAAGTCACTTATATCGAGGCACAGAATGGCTCATTTTCCCTTCAAATTGTCCCCACTATTAACCCAGACATTGAATAGCTTATTCGGCGGTGCACCTACCATTTATTACACCTCTATATATATAACTTTCACTTTTTAGTGTATCTATGAGCCGCTTTGTCTTCTGCCCTTCTTTAATCTTCCACCAACATACAGTCTCTTCAGGACAAGGCAGAGTTAAACTCATGATGTAAACTTCTTTTGTACCAGGCTTTGCCTTGGGCACTTTGTGTTGGAGGAGGCAGATGAACAGGTAAATTAACCACAAAACCAGAATGCCTGATTTTGGTTTTATCTCTGACACTTACTGTTTGAATTTGAGCACATTACTTAACCTCTCTATGCCTCCTTTTTCTTATCTATGTAATAAGAATGATAATAGAATCTACCTAAATGGTTGCCTGCAAAGAATCAATGAGATTTATAGAAGTTAAGAGTATCTACCCACAATAAAAAATAAATAAATTAAAAAAAAAAAAGAGTATCTTACACATAGTATGTGCTCAAAAAAATGTTCACTAGAATCCAACTATTCTGAAATAAAGGTATTATTATTTAGAAAAAAATTCATAGAAGAGAAATTTGAGAATTAGAAATGTTAATAAATTTCCCCAAATCTCATAACTAGCAGTAGCAAGGATAGGGCTGGGCTCTGGTCCATCTAAATCTAAAGTTTTCTCATTTCTTTCTATAAACCCAGTTTGTCTGAAACAAGTAGAGCTTAATAAATAATGAAAGAATATAGAATTAAAAGATGGGATTGGGATGAGAGGAGTGGCATGGTCCTACTCATATAGCTGCAGAGATAGAGCAAAGGATATAAAAGAGAAGAAGAGATTAACTTGATATATATGATAGTCAACAAGCTGGTTTGCCCATGTTTTTGGCACTAGTCAGTGAACCATCAGTTTTTTAACCAGCAAGCAATATGAGGGTCCTCTGAAAATGTAAAGTTCTGGAAAAATCACCCTAGTATATCACACTTTAGGGACAGATCTGCTTCCTTTTTTTCACCCCTCCCAATAGTTCCTCATGTTTTTAACCTTGTTCCATGTATTGTAGGTAAAATCCCGAAACCATCATTCAAAGTTATTCACTTCCCTATGGGAACTCTGAGCAGTGGGCTTGGCAGAGAGAATCCCTGCATGACTCTTATGACTGGGCCATTGCCATTCTTTAGGTCCCTGCTGCTGTTGGGCTACTTATCAAAAGGAGTCTACATTCTTCATTTATCTTTCATTCCTCTGTTGCCCTACTATGCACCCATATGTTGCAAAACATTACAGTGTGAAAAATCCCTAAATAAAGAGGTGTTGCTATATTCTATTAATTTGAATATGAGTATTCTTCCTATGTAATTTGGGTATTTCTCCAATTTAAATTGATTTCCATCACTTTCTTCCTAAAGTCTGTTTTAGAAAATCCCAAAATTTCATGATTCCATATTATTCCAACTAACCCTGAATTGCTACCTATTCAATATAACTTCCCTTTCACAACCTTTGTTTCTGAACATGCTCCTTTTTTAAAAAAAATTTCCACTTTCATTTCTAATTTTCTTTTCCTAAAGTTTCCCGTGATTCCCAGTTCTCCAAATCTTCCTTCATGTGTGTCTCAGTCACTAGGCAGTGCACCTGTGAGGCAAATGTAATCTCCTGATTTTCTACACTAGAAATGAAAACTTGAGAAATGGAAAGCAAACGTGCTCCCCTCTCTCAGCCATTGAGAAACGGTCATCAAGCTTAGGCTTTGAGCAGTAGCAGATGTGCTGAGATGTTTGTGTGGGACGTGGTGGGAGGTGTGGGGGGTGGGCAACATGGGAATCCCAGGGGGTTCTGTGTAGTATTTTCAGTAATCTAATCACCTCTTAAAATATATATATATATATATATATATATATATAAAAGAAGTGGAAACAGAGAAATGGAGAGGTGAGAAAAATAAAATAAAATAGTTTACAAGAATGGAAAAAAATAAAAAATAAAAAAGGCACTGTGAAAACAGACTGGTTGAAATGTCCAGCAGCACCTTTAAAACCATCAGAGCCTCTAAGAATTCTCGGAAAGTGATTTCATCCTGGGTTTGAAGCATTCATTGATAGATGGAAATGACTCATGGATATTGGCTTATAATCTATCTTTTCCTTTGTCTCTCATGTATACTGAACACTTTTATTTTGAATATGCTGTCCGCATTCAACAAATCAAAAGTAGGCAATAATAATGGACATGCACATATAATAACTTGCAACTCTGTAAAGTATCTTCCTGGCATGCCCACCTTTAAGTTGTTTGAGTGTAGGCAGAGATAGGGAAGTTATTTACTATTACCTTAAATCATTCCTGTACTATTTGTATCATGGAAGAGCCAAAGTTTTCTGGATCTGTTTTCAAGATTTTCCCGATTCTTCACCCTCTTCCCAACTTTCACCACTCTGGTAAGGTTAGCATTTGAAATTTATTCTGACAAAGAATATTTTTAAAAAGCCCAAATGATCAAATTCTGACACTCAGTGATTTAGACAATAGATGCTGAGACAGCTTTTTTCCCACTAATCGCCCTTTTACTTTGAATAATAAAAATGATTTAATTCAGTCCTCCTTTTGTCTTAGAGAAGCACAGGCTCTAAATTTACACAAACTCTTTTCAATGTCCTTAAATAAAATTTTAAAAGCTCTCTTTGCCTAAGTCCATAACCAGAAATAATCTTTGATATTTTTTTCTTTTGAACTTAATGACTGATAGACTTGATCAAAGAGGGGAAACCATACTAATTTCCACATATTTTCTTTAGGGAACATTATTTGGAAAAGCTAATCAGTCAAGGAGAAAAGTGTAAAACAAATAATGCAACATATTGCTTGGTGAATAATCTACTCCTCTGGAAGTAAATTCACTCTTTCAGAGCAATGTTGGGCTTAAAAAATTCTTTCTATAGAACTTAACACCTTTGAAACAAGATGGTCTTTACTCATTTAATATTGGGTAGGATTATAAAATTGCTATCATCAAGCATGGAAATGTTAATATCAATGCAGGTTTTTGTTTTGTTTTGTTTTTGTTTTTACCAAACCTATAAGTTCTTGTAGCAAACTCCAAGATGAAATGTAGTTGGTATCTTGTTCAGGTGTTTATACAATCACAATCACTTTCTGATTACTATCCCCCTTAATTTTAGGAGACGCTGGAAAATGCTGTATGCATTTTGAATAGTTTGAGTAAACTGAGGACAGATCTGTTTATAAATTAAAGCTATGATAATTTTAATGTATCAAACATTGAATCAATCAGGTGCCAGGTTACTCTCTCCTGTCATCATTTAAATGACCTAAATACCCTTTGCATATAAACGTAGGGTATAATTTCAAAAGAAAGGGATGATGTCAGAGTCCTAAATATGCTGGTACTAGGAACAGTCCAAAGTAGTGGAAGTAATTTATAGTCTTCTTTTCTTAAGATACACACGGAGTACATAGTTAGTCTCATCATCCCTTCATTTATTTACAGTTATCTATCCTTAAAATTTTGGTTCAGATTCAAAACCTAGTCATATAAGTGTACCATAAATGGAAAGACCAAGTTTGTGCTGCTTATTTCACTCCTGTTTTTATGGTTGAAGTGTAAAAATCAGCCTTTAAATGTCATTCACCTTGAAACCTGCTCTTTTCCATACACGTTAAGACAGTAACATCTGTGAATAATAAAGAATTTAATTAAAACTCACAAGCAAAATTTTCTTAAGCCAATAGTATTTAAAGGTTAGCATCTGACAGGTGTAGTAAAAGGTAAGGGAGGGGAAGAAAGAGGAGAGGGAAAAGGGTAAAAAGCCCAACAGCCTTGGGCAGAAGGGCAAGTCATTCAGCTTTAGTATGATCTACCTTAGCATGAAGACAACTAACCAAAAGGGAACTCAGACCATAAAGTTAGGCCTCTGCTTGTTTGTCTTCAAAAAACCTATTTTGAAAAATCCAGTTCTTTAATTACAGCTCTAGGTTATGGACCAGGCTAAATCTTCCTGCAAAATGTAAAATAGCCTGAAAAACCATATCTACCATCATTTCAGCCAAAGAATCTTTTGCAGTCATCAATTTACAATGTGGCAGCATACACATTGTGAATATGGAAGGTTGATGATCCACACAGTGGCTGGAAATGCTCCTCACGGGCCCTTATGGAGGGTGGGAATAATACAAGGTATTTCTAAGGATGATTTATTTGTGCTTTCCCTGAGTGGCAGAGCCTTCCCTAACCCTTTGCACAGATCTGGGTATTAAATTGTTATTGTTGCCTGGAACTAAAGTATCTAGATCACC
Organism: Tolypeutes matacus; assembly: GCA_026826555.1. Lineage (NCBI taxonomy): Eukaryota > Metazoa > Chordata > Mammalia > Cingulata > Chlamyphoridae > Tolypeutes > Tolypeutes matacus. The sequence goes on from JAKSZT010053928.1 coordinate 11,527,980, forward strand.
AAGAAGAAAATTTATGGCTGAAGTTAAAACCACAAGCTTCACAAGTATTTAACAAGTATTTAAAGTGGGTGCCCATTAAGCATTTATTGAGTTTATCCTGAAATAACAATGCAGGATTCAATGTCCATCTTTTGTTGGCAGATTTTGTTACCTTCTTTCTCCTATTTATTTATTTATTTATTTATCCCCATCCCCACCCCAAGAGGGCTCCCTCGTCTGTTTGCTCATTGTTTTTTTTTTTTTTTTTTTTTTTTTTTGACTCATTGTCTGCTCATTGTTTTTGCTTGTTGTCTGCTCATTATCTGTTTTTTCTTTAGGAGGCACTGGGAACCAAACCCAGGAACTCCCATGTGGGAGGTGGTTGCTCAACTGCTTGAGCCATATCCACTCCCTTATTTATTTTTAAAGTGTAGAAAACAAGTTTCAAATTCTGCAACAGAAGTTATTTAAGAAGCACAGTGAAATTATGCAAAAGTTGGGATTAGAGCTTCTAGGAGGGAACAAAAAGAAATGCCTTGACTGTGAACCTGTGTGTCTCACACAACAAAATCCAGCACATCACCAGAAATGCTCAGCAGGGTACCACATGAGCAGGTGAAAATTAGAACTGTGCAAAAATGTTTGCTTAAAAAGTCAAACAGTCAACTTTGGGCTTTCAGCCAAATTTAATTTCTTCCAGAATTTCTCCTGTTATTACATATTTGCAGAAAGCAATTAGAAAACTGTTATAGAAAAAAAATTCCAATTACCATTCATAGCCCTGTCACAGTTTGGTCCAGAAGAAAATGCCTCCCTAGCCTAGTGGGCCAAGTATAGACAGAACACACACACACATACACACACACACATTTTTCCTTGGAGGACCATGTAATTATAAGCAGTATCCTACTTGTTCTGCAAGATCTGGGAAGAAGACCCCAGAAGATTTTCAGAGTGTTCCAGTGTACTCTTGAGTTCGTAGGCTTTTTTCTGTGGCAAAAAACCTGAGCTCCCATTCACCAGCACTACAAGGTCTGAGGAATATGTCATAAACCTCACCAAGGCTTACCCTTGGTTACCATTCAGAAAGCATCCGAGAAGGAGGAATTCCAAATGCTGATGCTTTGAAGATCCCATTGCAAAATTTCAAACTTGAGTGGAGTTGGTGAGTGGCTTAGTCCAGACACAAAAAAGCCTTGTTTATCATGACCAGTCTCCTGAAACATACACACACACAGATGTACAAACACACACATACATGCATACGCCTATTCACATACAAATACTAAAACCTTAACCATGTGTACTCTCCACAGCTCCATTCCCAGTATTTCGTATTTGTCTTGATGCACCCATTCCATCATAGGGCTTGACCACATTTCTAGTAACTATTTAAGCCCTGGCCCTATGTTACTAGCCCTTTCCCTATTCAACATGGCTTTAAAATAATATTACCCACAAACTAGTTTCCACTCACCAATTTTTCAGTTACGTATTAGAGAACATTGGGATTGTCAGGGATAATGGTGAATGTGATAAGGTGTCAATTAAAAGTAAATAAAACAATTATTGATTATGAACACATGTTAAAAATAGTGAACCTTTAACCAATTAGATATATTCTCTGGTATGGCAGCTTGGGAATGGTAACAAAGACTGCATGTTATGGGGAAAATGTGAACTGGCTTTCAGTAAGGTGGGGTTAGCTCAGTAACTTGAGAACAAATGAAATGGGGTCCTGTGGAAATTCTGCTGTTCGAGCTGACAATGAGGCCCAGGCTGGTGTGGTTCCTCTGAGTCCTCAGACCTATCTGTTAAGGCTGAATCAGGAGCTCATAACACCAGGCCTCCAACGTTCCTGAATTTCTTTGGCCTTAGTTTTGAAATGTGTACCCTAGTCCATATTGTCTTTTTCTTGGTCATCCTGACTTCTGATCTTGTGATTCAGTTTCCTGTTTACGGCTTAGCTTCATCCCTTGAACCTCATGCAGTACCCCATTTCATGGGTTCATGACTTTTTACTTTCTTTTCAACTTTTACTTGGATTCTTCTCCAGTGTTGCTGCTTCAGATTCCCTTGATAAACAGCCAAGTCCCATAACCTCATCTTTCACCCATCGCTCCTCCCTCTGGAGTGAGAGTTCTTCTTCCTTCTTTACTAATCTGCTTTGAGTAGACCCAAGAAACAAAAAGGGAAAAAAAGGTGGAAGAAAAGGATATGATAAGGATGTAGAGGTTATGCTTAGGGTCAAACTCAGTTTTAGTTGAGAAGAACGAGTAACTGTGATCAGAGAGTATATTTTGAGAATCCAAGAACTAGATCAAAGTAATGATAAAGTCCAATTGTAACAGCACAATCAGAAGAGAGAATGGTGTCCTTAGTGTTGTGGTAGAAGAATTCAGTTCCTTAAAGGAATGTGGATGCTGACATCATCAAGGATAACAGAAAAGTTATTAGTTTCAAGTGTTGAAATGCTTATAATTGATAAGAGGGCACTTACTAGCTTTCTGTAACTCCTGAGAGGACAGAAATTTAATTTGAGCTGAAGAGTGTATTTCTGAAAGGTAAGGACACTTTTAACAAAAAAAAAACAACTTATTAAATCACGTAGACAATTTTCTAAACAGCTTTTAGTATCAAAGGGTGACTTGCTGCCTTATGCTCTTATTTGGTTCTCTGGGAACATATTAATAATAGTTATTATGTTACACTAGCCTCATATTAAATGATAATGATAGCAAAAGCTATACAACAGTTACTATATGCCCAACACTATGGTTTTAGTCACTTTACAAATGTGAATTTATTTAATCCTCAAAATAACTCTATGAAGTAATGATGATAAATACTATTTCTCCATTTTCTCATGAGGAAATGAGGCAGAGCGATCATTGAGTAATTTGCTCCAAGTCAACTAGTAGGTGTCATAGTCAGAATGTCAACTGAGGCAATCAGCTTCCAGTCTCTGTTCTCAACCAATTAGGGTTTATCTAACAGCATTCCATAGTTTCCCAGTAAAGTATTTTATGGGATTCATCTGAAACCACTTCTGGCTCTAAGAAATAATGTTTTGTGATTCTGAAACTGAGGACATTTCATACATTTCAAGGATGGCTATAACTCTGAGGTTAAGGAAGACATTCCAGAGAAATGCCAAAGAAATGCCAAAAAAAAAAAAAAAAAGATGGAAGGAAGGAAGTGAGGGAGAGAGAAAGAACAACATGGCCCATCAATTGTGCAATCTTTCCAATTTCAAAAGCTATTCAGATTGATCAAAATATAAAGTTGGTGTCCATAATGAAAATTTATATATCAATATACCCTAGAAAACTTTATTATTATGTAGTTTGGCTTAACACACTCTCAATGCAAATGTTTGCAAAATTCTGGGTTAGGCTCTCTATTCAATGTTTTACAAAGGTTAAAGAGAAGTGTAATTATGGATGATATTGTGGATTTTGGTTATTATTTGACAATACCCATCTTTGAACAATATCCAAACAGACTTTGAGAATATCTTGAAAAAAATGGAAAATAATATGGAAGTATAGGTAACACCATAGTTTTTATGCATATATTAGTGTATGAAAGCCAGATAAGACGTTCTTGAAAAAAAGAGTTCTGAGCATATTTGAAAGAAATGGTAATAACATAGTCAGGAGACTTTAAAATAAGCAGGAAGCTGGGGCTAGTTGGTTTGAAAGGTTGAAATAAAGAAAAAGGGGTAAATATTGAAGTTTGAATTTTATTGCTTCTTTCTAAAGGGTAAGGTGTTGGGAACTATAAATAGTAGTTTTGAATTGACAACTGCAATGGCTGGACCAGATCCTTTAGCAAAATAAAGTGTTGTACTTAAATATAAACACATGCCTTCCTTCCAAATATCATGTCTCCAAAAATTTACAGAGTAATGTGGTGGCTGTTGCCCAGCTCTTGATGACGGATGGATGATGAATCCTGAAATTATTTCCATCTCAGAATGAGTCAGTGACTGCAAGCAGCAATGCACTAATACACTTACATTCCTAAAAATAAACACTCTGGAGTTCTCCAGGACTCACAGGGCTAGCATATTTTCTACCAAAGAGGCCAGGGCTCTCAGAGTGCTCCTCCTCTGAACACTCTGGAATGGTGCAGAGGAAAGGACACCATCAAGGCGATCACAGCAAACCATGGCCAATTGCTGCCAGTTGTTCTTCCTTTGTGCACCCCTTGCCCTACCCCTTGTGTTCCAGTTGGAAACTGCTGCTGGCCTTTACCCTAGTAGAAAAACAGCTGAATTCTACCACATGCAGTGTTCAGGAAAATGGCTTGAAGTAGAAATAGAGGCAGTAAATTTTAAATTAAGCTTGTAGCTGGAAGTGGCTAATATGACTTGACAATGTGACTCTTGAATTGATATTCCAAAAATTCTAACTTACAAAATAGATAAATCAAGGGTACTCTTTGTCTTTACAAAAGGATTTTTCAAGGTTTCCCTGGAGTACTTATTACTATATTTTTTTACAAACATCTAATTATCTGACAAAGGGGCTTACTGATTAGACAATTTAAAGCTGAATTCTTATTATGACAGTGCTGACTAAATACAAACAAACAAGCAAACAAGCAAACAAACATGAGCAGAGATATTGATAAAGCACCTATCGAATTATACTGCAACTCAGTGGGAAATGTAACTCCATTTATCAAAATTTATTATACATAGTTTACAAAAACCCAGCTTCTTTATAATGTGAGGTTATAGCTACATTTTATTTCAATGCATTTAAGTGTCTATAAGCTAATGTAATTGATTTTCAAACATTATTTTACATTCAGGCTACATTTATTGAACTTTAAATGAAAAATATTGTTGACATGTTTTGAAACCATCTGTAAGTCCGGACTTTGCTTTTAAAATTAATGATGGCATGTGGCTTTTTTTTTTTTTTTTTTTTTTTAATGCTTTTCTATATTGGTAACTACCAAGTTAAGTCATTTAGAAATACACATGCTGATGTATTCTGACTCTTTGGGAGGATGCCATTGGATCTTTGACTAATAGATAAAGTTCCTAAAATAAACTTCTTTGGTATTATATTTATTTTAAGTTGTAAGTATGCCTGGAGCAATTTGGCAGGTTTCTTTTTACTTTTGAACAACCAAACATATCTAAAGCTTTAGTTCACCAGGCAACAAGGATATATCCTGCATACAACTAGAAAAATGCAAGAGACAAAGACGTACTTGAAGGCCTGCCAAAAAAGAGCAGAGAAAAATGCTAAGTGCCTAATGACAAGACAGTGGAGAAAGAGCTCATTAACAGAGATGAACAAATTTAAGTGCTCAGTGGAATTAACAAGTAAACCAATCTCCATTTTTTGAGCTTTAACTGAATATGTAGATTAGGTGTCCTTTTCCTCAACTTGTCCTAATTTTAAGAGAAATTTGGAATGCAAAATAAAAAGCAACAAAAAGCTACAGCTGGAAAAATAAGGCTTTATTCACGTGTACATCCAGATGTATTCCAAGTAATGAGGATGGGGTTTGAGGTTGGGCTGATGTTATGGCAAACAGTTGCATTATGACATATAGCACTTAGAAAAGTAACGAGAGTTGGTTTTTAGTTCTCTCTGCTTAAATCTTGCTTGACTTATTAACCTTACTGTGCCTCCATTTTCTTATCTTGAACTGAAAGGCATTAAATCACATAGTCTCTGAGGTACTTTGTATTAACTATGCATTGAGTTCCCTTTTTCTTTGGCAACATTTTAAGAACTACAGCTACTCTAACAGGAATTTGGTTTCCTTACTGTGCTTTTCAGTAGCAGATTATGTTTATGTCATCATTTGGGCCCACACATTTCCAAGAGTTATTAAGCATAGCCACATTTTCATTTGCTATTCAAAACTGATAAAAATAATTCAGTAAATTTGCCAAATTTTAATAAAAAAAAAAAATCCAAAACCTTTGCTTTTTCCATTGCCTATCTTATTGTTACTATTTTTTGTGCTTTTACTATTCATATTGCACAAATGGAAAATATTCAGGTTAGTAAGGTTAGTCGACATTGCTAGAGGTGGATGCTAATTATTAGGAAGATAAATAGTATGAAATTTTTACTCTGAAATTCATAGGTAGCATTTCAGAGAAGGAAAAAATATATTATGGACATACCACAAAGTCATATAAAGACCATTAACCTAAAAAAAAGTTACCCTGAATCAGAAAAGTCTGAAGTTCCCAATCAATCTGTAAGGAATGAGCCTGGAATTTTAATGAGAAGCATTTGTTTCAGAAGCAAGCAAAATCAAGTATAATTTAATTAAATTTCAAAGTATAATTTGAATGCATTCAGAAGAGGGGGAGGGAAGCAAATAAAAAAGACAATATAATATCAAATAAGTTCTGTCCCCCACAGACGGACATTGTTCAATCAAAAATGTTGTAATTACACTGCCAAGAACTTACTCAGTGGCTTGTTTTATAAATTAATGCATCTAGACATGACTCCTAGTTATCAAACTGGCCTTATGAAATGATCTTTTAATACCTGGAGATGTAATATCTGTATGTGTGTGTGTTTGTGCGTGTATGAGAGAGAGACAGGCAGAAGAGAGGAGAAACCAGGACCAGTACTGAGGTCATCAGAGGAGTCCAATTCCTCACTACCTCACCATGAGTAACATTTTACCAACCAAGTAAAAAAAATAATGATGTGCAGAAATTTTTCAATGGTAGCAAAAGGTAAAGTGAAAGACAGAATGCTAGAACTGATTGAAAAGAAACTACCTAAAATTTCCAAAGGCCTTGTTGGCTTTTTACCTAAAAGAAAACCCGAGGAAAGGCGACCCTCTCCTCTTCTTCTGTAATCACAAAAGACAGAGTTTTGGCTAACATTTTTACATGAATATTTTATGAAGTAAAGCCTTCCATGATCATTAAAAATGTCTACCTTTATTTTTAGAGTGGCTGAAGAAGGTTGTATCTTAAAGATGCCCAACACCCATAGGACAGCAAGAACACTAGTCTTAATTCAGACTACATTTTCCCCAAGTGGCACATTGCCATATTGCAAACATCTAAAATGCTGACTGACTTTTAAAAATGGAACTGATTGGAGATACCAAGAAGGAAAAATATTCAAAGATTAGGCAGGAGAGCAGAGAAAGATTTAAGCACAGAATTCAGTGCTTTCTAATTTCTGGCCCAATATTTTTAGCATTCAATAGTAACACCTTCTACTCTGAATATAGCTGAGGTAAATATTTTACTCATCCTCAGCACCCTATACATAAAATTTTAAATTAATTCAAACTACCTACAGTGACCAAAGAGAGCTCTGGTAAAAATAAAATATATTTCAGTTCTGCACCAACTGGCCAAATTTAAGCCCTCTATTATGTAATATTAAAGCATCCTTGCTTTTACTTGGTGTCTTAAGAGATCCTGTTAAAATGTTTTTCCAAAATTACTTCAGGCTCTAACATCTAAACATTTAAGACACAACGGGACCAAATTAAGGTGTTCACAGGCAGCTGAAGACAGAAAAAATCCATTTGAAACAGTATATAGAGCATGATACCTTTAAAGTAAAATCTCAGTCTTATCTATTTAAGTTTGTAGTTACTATAATTACGGTTGGCAGATGCAACTGGCAGTGCTTTTCTTAATTCTGCAAAACATGTAAGGACCTGATTCTTTAATCCTTCCTCCAGTAATACTCCCAGAGGAAATGAGACTATGGTTGGAGCAAGAACTACAAAATCAAACTAAGGCTTGGAAAAAGAACAATTTTCACACATTTCCCTGAGCAATCTGCAAATGTTGTCCACGTTTTAAACTCTTTCCTTCACCAAGTTAGAAGAAAATAGCTCATATTTTAAATACATTCATCAAATAAATTATCAATTTATGCTAATTAAAGACAAACTAATTTTTTTTTTCAGTTTTCCCTTTTAACTGGAAGTTCAAGTATATTCTAGTTTACAACTCTTTATCAAGAGTTCAATACCAAGTACTAGAAATGCTAAATATTTGGTGAAGGGATTAATAAATGCCCTAAAATTTAATAATATAAAGCAATGCTAAATATTGTCTTAAAGGCAAAATCCAACTGAATATTGTCTTTTATAATGATCACAATTTGAGTTACAGTCTCCATTGATCTTAAATAATTAGTGAGAACATCTTGCAATCAACGAAGCAGACAGGTACCAATGACTAAACTACACATACCTTTTGCAATACTTAGACTCAATCCCAAGCTCATGGAGATGTCATGTATCTTTACAGGTCTTCACAGGCTAGTTTCTTCCCTTATTTCATGTACAGCAAATTTCCCAGTCCCCTGAAAGCAACTGGTGGAGTGGAGGCCAGCTCCACTGAAGGATCTATCCAGCAAGTAGATGGGATGGCTGAATTTATTTTAGCCCTGTGTCTAAAGGATACAACTTGGCATCTATTTTTAGGAACTGAGCTCTTTAAAGGTGGGGCCTGAGTCAACCACTCTTTTCAGAAGTGTGTCCTTTAGGGCACTTTGCCTGTGCAATGTATGCATGGCTCTAATATGTGTGCAGTCAATCAAACTCTGCTCTGTAACCAGCCTTCAAGCCAACTCTCAACTTTTGAACAAACTCTAAAACATAACCAGCATGGATGAGTAAAAGGTGGAGTTAACACCCTTCAATTACTTGCATTTGTTTTTAATAATTTCATTCTATTACAAGTCCAAGAATATGAAAATAAAGGATGTAGGAAAAGTCCCAGTTTATTCTGGTGGCATGATTATCTACCTGGGTTCTTAGGAAGAGGAAAACCTGTTTTATTTCACAAAATAGTCTTAAGTATGTAAAACATTAGTCTGCTCTCTGAGGCTTCACATATAAAGCAAAAACACTATTGCAATGCTTATATAAGAAAAGGAAGTGTTCTTTTGATTTAAAAAGTAAGGAAAGAAAGGGTGAGAAGGCATTTTAGAGTGAACTCAGAGCACGCTTACTCTGTGATTACTGCCCGTTAATATTAGATTTAATCATTTGGCATGAGGCAGAGCAGGCAGGGAAAAGGAGTCACCTCACATGCTCCTGAGGGAATCATATTAAATATCTTTCACTGCAACCTCACTTACTTAGTATGGCCTGCCAACCTGACCTGGAAGAAAGTACAGGAACCAAACTAGAATTGCCATTTAGTGCCATAATGTCAAATCTAACAAATTCTAAGTAAATATGAAATAATCAGATCCCCCTATCTTTCCTGTCTTCTGTTATTTTCTAGTGTGGTTTTAAGTAAGTATCAATCTGGCCTCATCAGAAACCCCAGGAAGAAAGGCCTTTGACTTAAGAAAATCACCTGACTCATATACTATTTATTTCATACAAACTGCTTATATGTAAGCCATTTATCATTTTATATTCTAGTAAATATCAGTATATTCATTATATTTTTCCATATTTAATGTCGGTTTCTATTAAAAATAGGTCAAGGGGTGATATTCCAGCTTATTAACTCTAAGAAAAGATTTCTGAAATGGTGTACACTCCTCCAGAATTCTCAGGGCCAGGATCCAGTATATCCTAATCATTTAGAGCTGTGCTTTACAGTATGGTAGCTACTAGCCACAACTGGCTGTTTGAAATTAAATTTTAATAAAGTAAAATTAAGATAAAATTTAAAATTCAGTTCCTCAGTTGCATTATCCTCATTTCAAGTACTCAGTAGCCTTATGTGGCTAGTGGTTACTATATTAGATAGTGCAGATGTAATATATTTCCCTCACTGAGGAATGTTCTATTGGGCAATGCTGACTTTAAAGCACAGGATTACAACACAAATTCTACACTATCTAATCTCTGTCCTGAACAGCTTTCTTAAATTTTAATCTTCACTTTACTTATCTGTTACTGAACTGAATTGTTTACATACTTTAAATGGCTGCTGTGTAGATTAAATAAGATAATTTATATAAAGCACTTAGTACAGTCTAAATCTAGAACAAATTATTTAATAAATTATTATTTTTTATCATTTTTTTTTTTTTTTGCTATAAACATTAGAAAATGGATACTAGTTCTAAAACCACACTAATTCAATTTAAGTTATGGGGAGATTAATCCTACAATGTAAATGCAGTCAACTTTATTCTGTATTTGCATACTTTTCCTGACTGTGATTGTGGTGGTTTCACTTTTTTGGAATGTTAATTATGCAAAGATCTGACTTTTAGTTTTCTCATCTTCACTCGTTGTTCAACAACTCCTTACTTTTCTATTTCATGGTGGTAACAGGATTCTTCACTTCTTTCTTTAAAATCTTCCCTCAGGAAAACCTTTTCTCAACCTTTTCAGAAGGAAGTTATTTGATCCAAATTCCTTCAAAATATCTAAAGAAAGAACATTTATGTTAACCCCCCCTCCCAGAATAAAAAGGATTTGTAAGCATAAGTAAGTGACAATATTAAAATTTATATATTACATACTGGGTTGTAGGTTGAAAATATTTTTCTCATAACAAAATTCCCAATGCTTAAAATAGCCCCAAACCCCAAACATTAAACATTGCTAAAAACAAACAAACAAAAACAAAAACAAAAACAAAACATAGATAGGTAAAGAAATCTTGGTGAATATTGTAAAATAATTGGTAATTGATTATGAGTAGTAAATGATGGATCTAGAGTAGCATGCATAAACTAACCTAAAGTCAAGCAATAATATTCAGTTATAGAATTAATTAGTTATAACTGAATCAATGTAATGTATTCATTTTAGTTGTGAAGACAAGGAAAACATCAACAACTAGATTCTGACTATTCATTATTTTGGTTGTTTCAGACACTGAATTGCTCTCTTTATTTAAAAGCAAACTAATCACTCCATTTTGAGTCACTATGAAAGCAATATGTATGTATGGATGGATAACAGATAGATAGATAAGGATACAGATAGAAAGATCCATAGGTGATTTGTTGTATCAAAACAGCTTAGAAAGTTTGAATTGGAGATTTCATTCCCTATCCAATGTATAAATACACTTTAAATTATCTTCACCGTGCTTAATTACCTCCGACTATTCAAATCTCTATTGTACTCAGATAACCGGCATAAGACTTTTCCTTCTAGTGGGATAGATTAATTAGCATCAGGCCAATGCTCCCAAGGAGAACAAATTAGAAAAGCTGGATCAATTATTAAAATAATTTTTATAAAGTATCAGAGATCCGCCAAAACAATAAGTACCAGAAGGGCAAGGACTTTTCAAATGTGAGCTGAGGATTTGAGGCTATCCCCGGGGGTATCTGCCAATTCTGGGTGCATCTCAAGGCTGAGTGTTGCTGCTGGGGGACAGAAAAGCAGCAGGATTTTCGGCAGAAGAATGGGGCTAGAGTGACAAAATTGAAGTTGAAAAACTTCAATTTCTGTTTTCTCCCTCAATAAGTTGCTAAATTCTAAAGTTTCACAGGATAGCAAACTCAGAAAAGTAAAACGATAGAGCCATGCTTTCATTACACTTAGGACACAAGGAAACACCAGGAGGACAGGTAACAGTCAAAAACCCTCAAAGAAAGGTAAATTGTCACTAAAATACTCTGCAACAACTGCTTCGTCTCTGAGGCTGCTTACATTTCTGATCCAGCTAGAGGCTGAAAATTCAGTCTTGGTCCCTGGTAGCTGGCCACAGCTGGGAGACAGAGAAACCAGCAGAGATTTTGGCAGTTGAGCAGGATTGAGGTGACAAAACTGGTGACTTGAATGGACTCAATGATAGCCAGTTTTTCCCTAAAGATATCTGCAAATTCTGAAGCTTCATGAGGTGTGAGGCTAAATGTTCACGCTGAAAGCCTCTGAAAAAGTCGGGCAGAAATTTCTGCAGTCTTTCAGTGCTGAGGAAGAAAAGGATCTGCCAGATACTCAATGGGACCAAAATTAAGGTGGTCAGCTCCTCTTCCCACTACACTCTACCAAAGGAAAGGCTTAAGCTCTCTGATGTCGGTAACATCATTTGTTTTCAAATACACAATGTCTGGCTTTCAACTAAAAAGAATTACTAGGCATGTGAAGAGACAGAGCAATGTGAATGATAACTAGGAGACAAAACAGAGAAAAGAATATTTAACAGCAAATGTCCACCAATATATATATATACAGACATATTACTGCTAAAGACCTCCCTCATAAAAGCTCTGGTTTATAAGTTTAGGTCGACTTAGGATTCCACATTTGTAGGTGTGTTTTTGAGGAACCGGGGGCTATTGAACCTGGGACCTCATATGTGGGAAGCCAGCAGTCAACCTCTGAGCCACATTGGCTTCCCCGAATTGTTTTTTTGTTTGTTTGTTTTGCTTGTTGTTTGTTTTTTCAGGAGGCACCGGTAAGTGAACCTGGAACCTCCCATGTGGGAGGTGGGCACTCAACCACTTGAGCCACATCTGCTCCCCTGTAGGTGTTTTTGATCACCTGAAATAAATTTTATCTGGTTTAGGATATTTCAAAATTTTACGTGCTTCTTTACTAGGTCATCAGTCATATTGATTTTATCCCCCCCCCCTTTTTTTTGCTTTTGCTGATGCTACCATTTGTGGGATGAAGACTATTCTTCTTGACCTAAAAGGTAGACACCATCAAGGTATTCATTTGGGCTACTTTCTGTCACTTGTCATTAATATAATATATTAAAACATTCAAAGAAAACTGCTGACTCACTCTTCTTCCTTTAATTATCCCTAAATAATATCTACACTTTATAAAGGGACTGTGCCAGGAATTTAATTAGGTGACTTATGTTTATTCTCTCTTATTCTCACAGCAGCCCCATGACATTGCTGTATCACCATTTCACAGACAGGTAGCTGAACATAAGGTTAAGTAATTTCTCTAAAGGCAAAGAATTAATATTCAGCAAAAAGGCAAAACTGGGTTGGACTCAATTGCTGATTCCTACTAGATTGTTTGCAATGTCAGTTATCCTGACACCTAAAAGTTCTGTCCATTCACTATTATTTGTGCTGGGTGTTATGCATTGAGAGGGACCGACTCTTCCACATATTAATAAATACTGAGATTAAGGCATATTGCAGGCTTACAATAGGCAGGCCCTGGTAAGCAAAGAGATGGATCAGAGAACATTAGAGAGAGAGGAAGAGTGGGATCTTTAATGGAAGGACAATGAGAATTTAGATACCTGTTATGTATTTCCTGAATCAGTAGGACCTATGTAAGATTTTAGAATTAAAGAGCAAATAGTTAAATACTCAGGTTTAACATTATTAGCTAGCACACATGAAATACTAGCCTGCCACGTAGGGTTTAACCATCTGCTTGAGCATTGCAGGTGGCATCGCCTAGGTGTCATAACAGGATTAGGGTATTAGTAACTCAATTGAAGCAGAATTTAATTAACTGTGATTTTTGGCTGTTCAAGTTTAATTCCATTAAAATTACATCATGATATTAAGGAATTATGAAGGGTGACTGGCAGAAGAAAAATAGGTATGAATAAGGCTTTCAGGCATAAATAACTCATTTAAATCATACCTCACAGTCTCATGTAGAGTGACCATGTAATTTATCATCCAAACTAAGGCACTTTTGATAGTAAAAGGAGAACTATTAATAACTATGCCAGTACATCAGCAGAAAGTGGGACATATAATCACCTGACTAAAAAGCCAAATGTGGATCCTGTTGACTTACCATTGAAGTCCACATCAGCATGATTTCTAATGATCTGCCTCCAATATAAAAAAGAAAAAATAAAATTAAATAAGTTCTTTATTAGGTGTGCGTATCATTCTTATCCTTTAAATATACATTGGATTAGACGTGTCCCTTACAATAAAGATGGGAATGAATGAAAGAACTCTTGGTGATATGAAATATGATCCAGTAAAGCAGGTAACTTTTCATTATGGAGCTTCTTTGTTAAAATGACAGAAGACTAGATGTTCCTGATAGACTTAACAACTTTCAATTGAAATAGAGAAAAAAATTCACCAAAAAACATGAATTGATAATAATGAAATTCTGTTTAAACAGAATTTCCAATAGTGGTTATCACGGAGAGAAATTAATATGAATCACAGTTTTGGATGACACACTTCCTAGAATATCCCCTGAATCAGAAGAGGACAAGCAGTTTCCCAAATGACAGAAAAAGATTTTGACTCACCCACAGTGTTATTGCTGCTATGACCAAACTCAGGTGGCCCTTTTCCAATTCCATGTGAAATACCTTCCGGACAAACTGGAGATACAGTCTGACTCATCTTCAACCCTACCGCACTATTATTTACACATACACACAAACACCACAGTCCTCAGAAGGGAGAAGATAGGAATGGGTTGTTGGGGTCCTAAGGAAACTCTTAAAAAAGTACATGGTGGAGCTACATATAATTTTTCATGCTTTGCACCATACTAAGGAAAGTTTACACATTGTAACTGACAACCTAAATTAAGATTGTAAGGTATGGATGTAGAAATTTCAACCACTAATTAGCAAATTTGTAAAGGATCATATATTAAATATTTCAGATGTAGTTCACAGGGGAAAATATGGGGGAAATTATAGTTTCTAAGTACTCAGTGGTGACAGAATAATAAAAATTCACCCACCCTATCTGAAGGAAATACCAGGACAGAATCAATGTCAACCAAATGAAAGTAAATTAAATAAAATAGATATAATATAGGGTTCATAAAGAGGTATTGCTGGATGATGATAAAGGAGCACTGACTTGATAATGCCAACCAGTAGCATAGCTCTTAAAAATTAGTTTATTTCTGATATAATGGAAAATGTGGAAGTTATATTCTTGACATGTTAAAAAAAAGATGCAAAAGGAGATGCTTCTATAAAACTAGAGTAGTTTGTTATTAAGGACGGAATAGATAAAACAAAGGAATGGGAAAAGTGAAGGCTAAAATACTTTGCAACAAAATGCAAAATTTAATTACAGAATTAAAATAGCATTTGAGATAGAAAAGAGTACATATGAAAAAATTAAAATTAAATCAATGAGATGGAGAAAACTTGGAAATTCTTTTGTAATGCAGTAGCAAAATCAAAGAGATAAAAATAAGGACCTAGAATATGATGGATATGAGGGACAGAGATATGATCAAAGAGTCATAAATGTTTCAGAGGAAGAAACAGAAATATAGCAAGGAAATAAATAATTAAATTTAAAAGAAAAGCATTTTTGAGTTGATGAAAGATCTGAGATAATGAACTAAAGGCTCATCAAGACATCTGGATATGCCCTTATAAATTTTTGAATTTAAAGCTATAAAAATAATGATTAAGGAATAAAGACAAGCTGGTCTCAGTTCATTGTTAAGATATGTGTTATGATACATGGAATGCTGTGTATAAGGACTTTAGTTTTGTTTTATTCTAATGGCAGACATAGATTCGAACGAGGTATTCTATTTATAGACACGTGTCTGTTATTTCTATATGAAGGAATTAGAACCATTTGCAATATATAAAATATTTGCAGATAAAGAAAACAATATATTCTTATTGGGAATGCAATTAAAATACATTTGTAAGTCAAAAAAAGACTGTAAAAGATTATTTCAAATCAAGAGCAGAAGAATGGAAAATTTATTGTAAAAAAAATGACTTTTAATTTGTATAAAAAGAAAAAAACACTGAAAATGTAGTGAAAATATAATGTAAAAGTGAAAAATAGTCTTTGAAAACAAGATGCTTATGGAAAATAATAAATTTTTAGTATTTGCAACATATACTGTAACTTAGTAACAATGTAATAATTTGGCTGTAACCACAGATTAAAATACATTTTGTGACATATTTCAAGAGTGGAGAAAAGCATGAGAAGTAAAAGTTTGATGAATTTTTTAATCTCTCATTCATACATTCATTCATTGAATAAATCATCAAATATTCATTGAGCACACAAATTAAGCACATAAATTGTTATGTATAAAATGTTATAAGTGGTGTAGAAAGAAAAGCAGACATTTTAATTTGAGTGAAGATGATAATTTTAAATTTTATCAGAAGAATTAGTACAAAAAGAAAAAAGAATGATGTAACAAATATGGCATACTTGCCCTGGCAAATATTACACTTTTAAAAAACTACATTAATTAAAACGCTGTGAAACTAGCATAAAAATCAACATTCTGTTCAGTGGAATAAAAATAACCATCAAAGGTAACGGAACTGGAAGAAAATTCCCAACAGTGTTTGGAAATTCAACTAAGTAATTGGAAAAAAATATTTTGAAGGCATATCTTATAGTTCATATCAAAATAAATGCCACACTAATTTTTAAATTAAGTGCAATGAATAACTTTAGGAAATAGAGGTATGTAGTTATTAAAGTAATATATCTATATACATAGTAAATATTTCACAAAACAGAAGAGAGCATGCATAAAATAAAACCTGTTCCCTAGCCCAAACACCCAGTCCTTTTGGGGGCAACTGTAGTTGAATTATTCATTATCTTCCAAAAATGTTCTCTATATATCCAAGCACATATAAATATTCTGATATGTATAAAATATTAGAATGGGAAAATGATATACTCAGTTATATCTTATACTCATTTTTTAAATTGAGCATGTATCTTGCAAATCCATTTCTGTTAGTATATGCAAATCAAGTTAATCTTTTTTATGGCTGCATGGTATTTCACTGCATGCATATATCATATTCCATTTCATTTATCTCCTACTTGTGGTTGTTTACTGAATTTCTCTATTACGAACGATGATGTAGTAAATAACCTTGCACACACCTGTAGCCTGACATATTAAGGGGTACATGCTGAAGTCTGAAAGGAGCAAAGGAGAACTGAAACAACTCATCCAGATACCTTTTACAAAGAAGGTTTAATCTCACCTTCTAATAATGTGAAGCCTATGGTGAATGTGATGGTTAGATTTGTGTGTCAATTTGGCCAGGTTACGGTGCCCAGTTGTTTGGTCAAGCAAGTACTGGCCTGATTGTTACAGTGAGGTTATTTCCTGGATTTAAATCATCAGTACATTGATTGCATCTATAGATGATTACATCTACAATCAATAAGGAGATTGCCTTCAATAATGAGAGACTTCTCATCCAAACAGTTGAAAGCTTTAAAAGGAGAAGTGATGATATTAGCAGTCAGAGAGAGAATTTCCATCTGTGCTTCAGCCAGTCAGTTTCTCCTGGGGAATTCATCAAAAACCATCATCAAGTCCGCAGCTTGCAGCCTGCCCTAAAGAATTTGGATTTTTACATCCCCACAGTTCCGTGAGACAATTTTTTTTAACAAAACCTCAGAATATTTACAGATATCTCCTGTCAATTGCTTCCCTAGAGAACACTGACTAATACAGTGAACTCAATATAATTAAAGTAACTAGAAAGCTCATATCTAACTCATTTTCAGACTAATTTGATTAAACTCCCACTTTAGTTACCTGACCGGATGTGTGCCCTTTTCTGTGAGGATATCTAATTTATTTCAGTTTATTCTGTTCTTTTACACAAAATGTCCAGTATTCAATTTAAAAATCATGAAACGTGAAAAGAAGCAAAAAATGTGACCCATCCATAAAAGAGAAAATAGGCACTTAGCCAGTTGCAGAGATGGACCAGATGCTAGAACCCTCAGACAGAAATGTTAAAATAGTAGATCTAGTAGGAAAAAAATGAAAAATATACATGAGAAGACCTGGTGTTTTTGTAGCGAGAAACTGACAGAGTAAAACGGAAAAACTGTAAATTTTTTTAAAGGTCAGAGGTAATGCATAATTTTAATGGAGTTACAGGCTGGATGAAGCAGAGGAAAGAGAGGATATGTAAACAGGTTGACAGAAATTACCTAAATTGAAAACCAAGGACAAAGAGTGAAAAAATAGAGCAGACAAGATCTGTAGGACAATATCATATTATATAATAATATTATATTTAGATATAAATATGTGTGAATATCTATAAGTATGCATATTTATGTAAATATGTGTGCATATATCTACATATATAGTGCATATGTATGTGTACAAACACTTGAAAGATTGTTTAAAGTCAAAATAATAACAATGTGGAATTTGTAGCATATAAGTAAAATATATGACTACAAAGGCAGTAGAGTGGTCATTGAAATTAAACTGTTCTATGGTTCTTATATTACACTCTAAGCACTAGAATATTTTTGGAAGATAGGCTGTGACAAGTTGAAGATGTATATATTTTTGTACAGCAATCACAAAAAGTAACACAGAAATAACTAGAAAGTTAACTAGAAGAGAAAATAAATGGAATGCTAAAAATAATCAAGTCACCAGGTAAGAGTAGAGGAACAAAAATCTGATGGGACTAATAGAAATTAAACACTAAGATCTTAGACTTTAACCCAAATATATCATTAATTAAATGTAAATATATTAAATAGTATCATTAAGGGAAAATTTTTGCCAACCTTTTACAAAATCAAGACCCAACTCTTTGTTGCTATCAAGAAACATACTTTAAACATAATGATATAGACAAGTTAAAAGTGAAATTGGGGAGCAGATGTAGCTCAGTGGTTGAGCACCTGCTTCCCACATACGAGATCCCGGGTTCAATCCCTAGTACCCCCTCAAAAAAAAAAAAAAAAGTGAAATTATAAAAAAAAATATACCATGAAAACACTTAGAATATGAAAACTGATGTGTCTATAAAAGTCACAAGGCACAATGATAAGGGGTCAACTTACCAAGAAGATGGAAGGAATGAAGGAAGGAAGCAAGGAAGGGAGGGAGGGAGGGAGGTAGATAGATAAATAGATATATGTATATAATATAGTCTGGGATCAAAAATTGCAGTAGAACTACTGTCAAAACAGACATATGCACAATAAAGTTGGAGACTTTAACACCTTTCTTTCAATACTTTGATAGAAGACAAAACTCAGAAAGTATATAGAAAACATGAAGAACACTATCATCCAATTATACCTATTTAACTATTTATGGAATGCAAACTTAGGAACAGCAGAAAACATATTCTTTTCAGGTGTACATGGAACATTTATCATGATAGACAATATACTGGATCATAAAGAAAACAATCTTAATATTTATATAGCAAAATAGTGAGAGTATTTTCCTTGAATGTATTTATATTAAATTAGAAATAAATAATAATATATATGGAAAACATGGCCAAATATTTGGAAATTATATAATTGATGTCTAAGAATCCATGGGTCAAAGAAGAAAAAGAAGGGAAATTAAAATAATGCTTTGAAATGAATGGTAATGATAATATACCAAAATTGTGTAATGCAGTTGAAGAAATGCCTCGTGGGAATTTTATAGCACTAAATGCATTTGTTAATAAGAAGAAAGCTGTGAATTTGATGATCTAGTGTTTACCTTAAAGAACTAGTAAAAGAATAAATTAAACAGAAATTAAGTTGAAGACAGGAAATAGTGAAAATAAGAGTAGAAATCAATAAAATAAAACAGAATAGAACAGAAAACAGAGTCAAAATATGTTGCTTTGTAAAGATTAATAGCATTGATAAACATCATTGATCAAAATAGAAAAGAAAATACAGATTACCAATAGTAGGGTTGAAAGAATGAGTATCACTACAGATCCCATCAACATTAAAAGCATAATTAAAGGGTATAGCAAACACAGTTTTTGACAATAAATGGGTCAACTTATGTGATGTCAGCCACATTCTTTGATTAAAAAAATACCACTTACCAAACTGATGTTATAAGAAATGGAAAATTGATGTAGCTCTATAGTCATTAAAGGAATTACATTTTTTAATTTAAATTTTTCTCACAGAAAACTCCAGCTGGAAGTGACTCCACTGCTGAATTCTATCAAATTTTAAGGAAGAAATAATTTCAATGTTACACAAATTCTTTCAGAAAAGATAGTGGGAAGAAATACTTACTGTCTCTTTTTATTGAGCCTACATAACCCTGATCCAAACTGGATAAGGTCATTAAAAGAGGGAAATTATTCACTCATGTCTCCACTTAGCATAAACTCAAAAATCCTTAAAAAATTGTTAGATAATCAAATGTAGCAATATAATAAAAGGATAATAAATCAGGTTCAAGTGAGGCCATTCCAGGAATGCAAGGTTGCTTTAACATCAAAAGTCAAACAAAATCATTCACCATATTTATAGATTAAAGGCAAAGAAGTCATTTGACAATTTTAATTACTTAAGGAAAATTATGTGACAAAATTCAATACCTATTCACGATTTAAAGTTCTCAACAAACTAGAAACAAAAGGAAACTTTTTCAACTGGATAAAGGGCAACCTACAAAAACAATAAGTAATGGTCACACTTAATAGTAAAAGTTGAACACTTCCTCATTATTAAGAATGAAACAAAGATGTCTACTCCTACCAATTCCATTCAATATTAGAGTGATTTCCCAGTGTAAAATGGCAAGAATAAGAAATACAAGTCAAAATAATTAGAACCAAAGAAACAAAACTGCCATTATTCACGGATGACATGACCAGATTGTAGAAAATCTCCACAATACTACTATAACTAATAAAACCACAATCAAATTCCATTACACATCCACTTGAATTTAGCAAGGTCACAGTACATACAATATGCAAAAATCAATTCTATTTCTAAACACTAGCTGAAGACAATTGGAAAATAAATTTAAAGAAACATTATTACTTAAAAAGCATCCAAAAGCATAAACTGCTTTGGATTAATATTATAAAAGATGTGCATGACCTCTATACTGAAAAGTAGAAAACATTAATGAGATAAATTAGATAAGGCCTAAATAAATGAAAAGATGTATCATGTTGCCTTGTATAAGACTGTTTTTCTGCCCAGAATGATTGTAGATTTGCATTATTGACCAGATTTTTATATGAAAGAATTATTTTATAATATAATAACAGTTTACAAATAAGAATTATCTATGTACCAGATACATTCTAAACATATTACAAACATTAAATAAAATATTTATAAGAATTATATAAAACAAGTCCTCGGGGACGGATGTGGCTCAAATGGTTGGGCGTCCGTTTCTCATATGGAGGGACCCAGGTTCAATCCCCGGGACCTCCCGATAAAAAAAAAACAAAAACAAAAAAAACAAGTCCTCTTTTTTAATGAAGAAACAGAGCTATAGGAAAGTTAACATTTTGCCTAACACATTTTGCCCAGTGTCTCACACCAGAAATTGGATCTGGGCTGGTGCCAAATTCAATGTTTTTGATTATCGTTATACATTTTACTCTTTTTAATCACGGACAAATCAATTAGCCTAAAAAATCTTCATCTTTTAGAAATTGCATCAAATATATTTAAAGAGGAATTCATCCTTGACATAAGAATAAAAATATGTATGATCATAGTGTTATCATGACAAATAAATAAGATAATGCTTCTAAATGTTGGTTTTTTTTTGTTTTTTTTTTTTAAAGATTTTATTTTTTTATTCATTTATACCCCCCTTGCTGCTTGTGCTCGCTGGGTCAGCTAACCATGCCGTGCGGGCGGGCTTGCCTTCGCCAGGAGGCCCCGGGAACCGAACCCGGGGCCTCCCATATGGTAAACAGGATCCCTACTGATTGAGCCACAGCCACTTCCCTCTAAATGTTTTTTGACATATTAATATACCAATTATCAAACTTACTCCTCTCAGCTTCAAACTTAGCCTCCATGGCTCTGATACTAGAACATTTCTCTCTTGGCAGCTGGCAACATGTTAAGCTTCATCAATAGCGGACCCTGGAGTAACTATGAAGGTTTCCATGAGTCCTCCCTCTTGGCAGGGTCCTGAAGTGTATAGTGCCAGCAACACATGGCATCACCTCTGGAAAGGCTCCCTCAGCACCCCAGAAGGTGATTCCTGGGGAATTTCCCTGTGTAGCATCTCGGTGGACCTAACCTCTATTCCGTAGGCCTTGGTAATGCCTTCCCCAATGAAGTGAAGTTTGGATTCCAGCCTTGGAAGGTTTAGAGGCCCATTTCCAGATGTGTTTCTTTCTTGGGTACTCTACCTTAGCCCTAGAAGTAATGACTATTCTGTATATTTGCTATTACTGTATTTCTTAGGGTTTTCTTTATTCCTGAGTAGCCAATCCTCTATTACTCCAATCTCCTGTTACAGTTAAAAATTCTTTATTTTAAACTTTCCCTGTTCAAATTACTCTGTCATTTCTGTGTTCTAATTGAAGCTTTACTAACAAAACCATTAAATACAATAAAATGTAAATGGCTATTTTTGCAATTTAATTTTCTGTATATGTATTTGGAGTAGTGTCCTAACATGTCAATCATATAATTTCCGAGTTTCGATAATCTTATTTGTATGCTGGGAATTATAACACCTATCGCAAAGGATAAGGAGTAGATAACACAGTGTTTGTAAAAGTGCTTTGTATATTGTGGAAGTACTATAGAATGTAAGTTATCTTGACTAGATGGTAAACTCCAGTGAAGGTGGGACAATCTCTGTCTTGCCATTTCTGGATACTCAGTGCTTTTCTCAGAGCTTGGCACATTGTGGGTGCTCAATAAATACTGGTTTGAAGAACAGATACAGAAACACATCTATAGTACCTTATTTCATATAAGTTTATTTGAATTTCAAAAATGTTGCAAAAATAAATCTAGTGTTTTAAACTCTGCAAAAGCTAAATCTTATGCTATAAAAAAATCTATTTAACAGCCTTCAACTGCATCCCAAAATAGTCTAGACTCTCGCCTTAAACTAAGTTGTAGCACTAATTTAGAAATAATAGAAAATATGGAGAAAACCCTGTAGTCTTAGAGATTAAAACTTTGGCATGCTGTTTAATGAGCTATTTTCAGGTACATTTTGTAAGGCTATATAATCTTTGTAATCTGAGAAAAGGCATATAATTGATTACAGTTATTGCTTTGTTATCTTTACATAAACACTGTAGGTTTTGATGGTGAGTTCGCTATTTTACAGCATCAGTAGATCAGTGTTTAAAAGCAATTTGTAGGTGCATAATTTGATGCCCTTTATTTTTAGTGGAGAAGAGAAACAGCTTTCCTAGGTTTTTAAACACTTAATAGTCTTTCCTACAATATTTTCACCTAAAAGCTAGACACATATCAGACTAAAATGTGCTATTATAACCAAGATGAAGCTGTAAGATATTTTCTTCCTGTATCAGTACATCGGCTACTATACTCAGCTGATGTTTTTTATTTCCCTATTGCAACATTTTTCATAATGATCCCCAGCAGCCTTGTCAAGAAACTTCATTGTTTTTCATGTTTTAAGTACATGGTGTTACTAACACTATACAGGTTGCTTTGACTGTAGGGAGGAGAGAAAGGCAAGGATTCTGGATTCTCAACACTTTTTCTAAAGGTAATGAGAATCACTTATTTTACTGGACTATTCTTGTGTGAGTGAGTGTGCATGTCTGAGTGTGTGTGTGTGCCCAGTGTTTCTAAGAAAAATGGAGATAAAGGATAACCTCCAACCTATTATACAGGTTTATTTATACAGTACATGTGTAGGCTCATCCTCTCTGTTTCATATAAGGGAAGAAATTCCGTCCTCTAAGCTCAATATTTGCTTTGAGATCTAGGGAAATTCCCAACAACACACTAGGATCAAATGCTCTCTCAGGCAGGAATGAAGAATTTGAGTCAAAAGCATACCTGAAGTGTGTCTTGGTTTTATGAAATACTATACACACACACACACACACACATATAAATTCCTGAAGGCTGAGAGAATATGAGGTGATGATGAGCAATACATAACCAAGAGTATTGGGTTTTCTCATGAGACCTCCACTTCTTTCAAGAATACCATTTGAATGCCATAGATTGTTGCGCGTGTTTATTGAGAATCCTTGTTTCCTTGCTTTAGTGCATTGAAAGCATTTGTTGTTGTTGTTGTAGCAAACAAGAAAGCACAGCAAACATTTCCAAGCAATATTTGACTTGTTTATATTGGGAATTAGGAAAATATGTAAGAATGGTTTCAGAAAGGCATTTTTAGATTATAAATTGAAAAAAGTGAAAAGAAAATAAAAGTTTGAAAAGGTGCGATGGGACTTGGAAGAGAGGAAACCACGAGTCAGCTTCATTATCTCTGCGGTCTTAGTTGTGAAGTACCTATTTGCTCATCCATTTAACTTGGCTGACCAAAGAGCCATGTGTATTTCGTTTCAACTGCCATTTTAAGTTGACAGGTCAGTTTCTCATGTTCTTCAAGCTCCAGTCAAAAGACTATTCTGTTGACAGGTCATAGAAATAAGATTCAATGTTTTGAGGAACTTATCAAATTTAGGACTAAGAATTTAACCTATAGATGATCACCTTGTCAAAAGCTGGGAAATCATGTATTCACCTCAATAATATTCACTGAATGTCCACTAGGCATTGAATATGCAAGTAAAATTTAGCTTGTATTTGCTGAACTTACAATTATTTATTGCTTCAAAGAACTTTAGAAGTTCTGAGAGAGCTATTTTAAATTAGTTCATCCTAACTGTAAATATGTCTTTCTATAGAAGTTTTCTAAAAATTAACATTTCCTAGTTGACAAACGAAATTGGGTTTTAAATTTTTATGAAAAATAGTGCCATTTAAAAATATATATTTTTATTAGAGAAGTTGTGAACTTACAAAACAATCATGCACATGTGTGGAATTCCCATACAACACTCCTCCACAAACACATTACATTGTTGTGGAAAATTTGTTACAACTCATCAGTTAATAACATCAAACTACTACCACCAACTATGGTCTATAGTGCATATTTGGTATATTTTTCCATACCCCGATATTATTAACACAGAAAAATCTTAGGCATTGATACAAGAATATTATAGTATTGCTGTTAACTACAGTCCCTAGGTCATATTAATTATATTTTTGCCATACTTCTCCACATTCTTACTACTTTGCAATAGTGATGTACACTTATTCTCGCTCATAGAAGGACATTCTTGTATTTGTACTATTAAACAAAATACTTATCCATCACTATGTTATTCAGAGATCATACAACTTAACAATAAAAGTGTAAGCAATACAATTAAACAATGTGCAAAAGACTTAAATAGACATTTCTCCAAAGGGGAAATACAAATGGCCAAAAAGCACATGAAAAAATGTTCAATATCACTAGCTATTAGGAAAATGCAAATCAAAATGACAATTAGATATCATCTCATACTGTACAGAATGGCCATTATTAAAAAAAAACAAGTGCTGGAGAGGATGTGGAGAAATAGGAACACTCCTTCACTGTTGGTGGAAATGTAAAATGGTGAAGCCTCTGTGGAAGACAGTTTGGCTATTCCTCAGGACTGCCAGAATACCCAGCAATTCCTCTACTAGGAATATATCCAGAAACACTGAAAACTGTGATGCGAACAGACAGTTGCACACTGATGTTCATAGCTAATTGCCAAAAGACGGAAATAACCCAAGTGTCCATCTACCAACGAATGGATAAACAAAATGTGGTATATACATGTGATAAATATTATTCTGCTATAAGAAGACATGAAATTGGTACACATATGAAAATATGGATGAAACCTTGAAGACATTATGCTAAGTGAAGTAAGCCAGACACAACAGCACAAATATTGCATGGTCTCACTACTATGAACTAAATACGAAAAATAAATGCATGGAGTTAAAACCAAGAGTATAAGTTATTAGGAAATAAGAGGAGGGTTGAGAAGGGGCACTGCTAAATGTATCTAAAAGTTCTAATTAACTTGACTGTAAAAGTGTGGAAATGGATAGAGTTGATGGTAACACATTATAGTGAGTAGAACTAAGCATTGTGGCTGAGGGTAGTCTAGCTTTGAAAGAAAGCTAGAAAATAGTGCTATTCTGAGTGCTATGTAGTGTGCTAAGTTATTTTCACACAATATTCCAGGTAATCCCTTTAAGATGCCTAAGAGGTAGGGATAATTTACTATTTTAAAGTGTAGGAAACTGAAGCTAAGCACTTAAGTATGTTTCTCTAGTTCACACAACTTGTGAGTGCCAAATAGAAGTTTAAACCTGGGTTACATCTCACTAAAGTTTATGTTCAAGGTTTTTTTTTTTTTTTTCATTCACACGAGTCTGTATATGAAGTAGCATACTCCATAGAACCAAAAATTACACTTATGCTCAATGTTCTTAGTATGTCTCTCCTGTGGGCTGAAATTAATTTGTCTACTCATTCAACAAATATTAGTTGAACATTTACTCCCTTTATGTAATTAATGAATAAGACAAATAAGTCATAACAATTCAAAATATGCCAGAATCATCATAGGAATGAGTACACAGGTTGCATGGGTGGGGGTGGAAGGTTGCACTTTGAGAAGCAGTTGAAGAAGGCCTCTTAGGATCATTTAACTGTTACTCTACTGACAGTGGTACAGAGCACCCGCTTCCCTTTCTATCTTGCAGAATCTTCTTCTCAATGTGGTGACATAAAGGAGCACTAAAGTGGAGAACAATTCCCCACAGGCCTCTTTCCTATTACTGTATCAACTACGTGTATATCTGGAGCTGAGGGTTCTATTATACTGTGTTTCTATTCCTGATTACGATTTGGCTTGTCTTCTTGCTGTTCAAGTGCTGATTGTGTTGGGCATAGAAGTCATAACAAATCTGTTGCCTCAAAGAAGTAAAAATGTATACAAAGATGTTAAAAAATATAAGCAAAAGAACCCAGTCAGTCTAAAACAGTAAGCTTGAGGTGAATGAAATAACAGTGCATGTTTGGGACCTTCCTATCACAGAAGGAACTGTCAGCCATACCAGCTTGCATCAGGACTTCCTGTAAGTTGACTTAGAAATATGACAACAGGAAAAATGAGTTGTTAACACTTTTATAATCACTCCACTTGTCAGCCTCCTAAAACATAAATAGAAAATATCCTGTCAGACACAAAAGCTAATTCTTTAAAATCTCTTTAGAAATTGAATTTTAAAAATTCTGTTAAAATAGTTGCCTTGTCTCTAGCGATCCCATAGCAACTCCACGCACACAATTTTCTTCCTTCATTATCACAGTTTGTAATTTTGTGGTTGGTAATTTGTTATGGTTTATGTATTTATTGTCTGCTTTCCCCACTAGAAAGTAATCCCTACATGGGCAGGAACCCCATTTTTGTTCATGAAGGTGTATCTGGAGCCTGGCACCCAGTAATCATTTCACAAAATTGTGCTTTGAATAAATGATGATTTCTACAGCTTTGTTAGCATTTATCTCACTATCCACCCCCAAGATGGCTCCCTCACGTGTCTGCTTGTTGTCTGTGCTCGTTGTGTCTACTCATTGTGTCTGCTCATTGTCTCTGCTCTTTGTGTCTGTTAATTGTGTCCACTCATTGTCTGCTCATCTTCCTTAGGAGAAACTGGAAACCGAACCAAATCTGTCTACACTAAACTGAGAGCAATATTATGGTCTTACATTTGTGTCTACAGAGCTTAGTATATAACAAAGGCTCAACCAGTGTTTGTTAAATGAATAAATTTAAACCAGACATTGCAACATTGCTCCACTCACACCAATCCGACATGTAGTTTCATGGAGTGGCTATAATGGAGAGAGAGTAAGCCTTCCAGTATCCACCTGAGGGCTACTTCCTCAGTAGTCTTACCAGTTTTTCTCTACCTAAAGTGATTTTTCTCTACTCTGAATTTTCAAAGTATTTTTGTGTTCTTGTGCTTATATTGTTAGTCCTTTCCATGTTGACTGACCACTATCCAAAATATTCTCTCCTACTTCAGCCCACCTCCAACCTCTCTCCAAACACAGATGGGACTTGATACAGATGAGATGCTAGAATTAAGTGGTGCTTCCCTTAGTAAATGAAAATCTAAATGAACAGGCTAGACCAGAATGCAAAGGAATCACTTGGGAAGTTTATTAAAATTCACTGATATTCAGATGGTCTGATTCAATGGGATTAACCTGCAGAAATCTGCAATTTAATAATCATGCTTGAGAAACTGTGAGCCAGATCGTAAGACTTGAGAATTTAGGTAGGATGTTTTATGCATCCTTACATCGCCAGGATGTCTGACACATAATTGGAGGAAACATCCTTCCTTAAAATGTAGATGTCTATGTTCTGTCTGCTTTTATTAAACTTTCTTTCTGTCACAGACTTCATTTCCTGTTATTTCCTATCCTATGCTATGACCTGGCCTCATAAGAATTCATCCCAATGGTTAACATTTAATGAGAGCCTTTTAAAGCCAGTAACAACATCAATATCACTTAAGATATTTGAATTGTTTATCAGTGGCTGGTTGAAATGCAAACAACTCATAGCAAAGGGGACCCAATCCAAATTACCTATTCATAAATGAACAAATATGTCCTAAAATGTTATTTACTATTTTTTTAAAACTCTTAAATCTCTAAAAAACTTCCACCAAATTTAAAAGAAATAGAACAGTGATCTCTAAGAAACATGGAATCAAATGACTAACAAAAAGACAAGTTTCTCTACCCAAATGACCATAGTTTTATATGATTCTTTCTGTTTATCTTGCTACTATAAAATGTAAACTTAACTTTTACAGCTAAACAAATTTCAAGCACATAGGTGTGCCAGCCAAAGTACTATGACATTTTAATATCTACTTAAGCAAAAAGTTTCCCAAGCTCTTAGAGATTTCTTCATATATATATTTTTAATTATATAAGTAATACATGAGAGCAAAGCCTTCTTGCTATAACACACTGAGACAACAATCTAACAATACATTTTAGAAACCTGTCTATGTAAGTACCAACTGATCTACTTCATTCTTTTCAATGGTTCATGGTGTAGGTGATCCATAATTTATCCAAGTATTCCTCTAGTCATAGGCATATACTTTGTACTCATTTTTTCACTAATAAAATCAATACACTAAATATCCTCCATCATTAATGGTTGTGCTCATGTGAAATATTTCCTTTGGATAAATAGATAAAATTGATGCAGAAATATTTTTGTTCACAGGGACATTTTGGATTTAAATTAACACTGAAATTGTCTCCTGAAGGGACTCTACCATTTTGGTACTATCAACACCAACATATGAAAGGGACTATTTCTTTATAAATTCCTTAATCCCATTTTTTTTCTTTGCTATTGTGTTGGAATAAATATGTAAATAATGTTAATTTTATTTCCCATTATTATTAGTGCTATTTACATTTTCATATGATTATTGGTCATCAGCATTTCTTCTTTGGTTCATATACTCTGCCCAAGTTTAAATGTGGTTGCCTCTTCTTTGTTAAGGGTTTCCTATATATTTCACATATGAATCTGCTGTTGGCTATATATATTATTAATATTTTCTTCCAATTTTTACAGTCTTTTAACATTCACTAATAGTTTAAACATTTCTATTGCATTGACTCTGTCATATTTCCCTTTCTGGCTTCTGTTTTTTGTGTGTTTCATAGAAATTCCTTTCTTCCACTGAAGTCATACATATATTATTCTATATTTTTCTAATATCTCTTATCAGAGTTTTGGATATTTATGTTTAGCTCTTCAAATCAACTGGAATAATTTTTGTGTATAATAAGAGACAGGGATCCACATTTTTCTTGAATGATTAATTCTGTTTGTGTTTCCTACTGATTCTCACTTATTGTGTATAGTTTTCCTGTGTGCCTTTAAATTTTCGAATTTGAGCACATGGTCCATGGTCTTTCACTGTGGTAATCTCGTGAAGTGTGATGTGTTTTTCTCCAAAGTATTTGACTTTGCTTCTTCCAGATCCTCAGTAGAAAAAGGAATCTGCAACAAGTTTAAGTAAACTCAATTTTGGATTTTCTGGATATTTCTGGCAGTGCAATTTGCTTGTAATTTTATGGATATGAAGTCTCAAGGAAGACTTTTTGCTCTGCTGTGTTCTAGTATCCAGGATTGCCAATAGAAGTCTTATGCCATTCTGATATACATTTTTTTTTTTTTTTGAAACCTGCCTTTTTCCTATCCCTGGAAATTTTTAGGACTTTATTTTATTGTTCTACAATTTTGCCACTTTGTGTCTATATGTGAAGCTAAGTAACTCATTGGAATGCTGTGGGTCCTATTAATCTGAAGGCTCCTATCCTCTTTCAGCTCTGAATGACTTTTTTTTTCTATTGTTTCTTTGATAACTTCCCCTTGTCCCTCCATTCTCTCCATTTACTCCCTCTGGAATTCCTATTGATTAATATCTTTCAGTAATGCCTCAAAAGTTCTGTCCTACTGATGGAACTCTTTTATTATAAAAAACCATGTTTTCTCCTTTTTTGGTTGTGGGATGCAGATATTGTATTTTTGGACTGCCATTTCAATAAATTCTGTCTTCTACATTTTAATTATTTATATTGCTTACAAAAATATGGGAAGACACAGCAGGGGTGAGAATTGTAGTCAACAGAAATGTACAAATAATGAACTATAGTGCACTTTATGTTTTGCTCCTGTAGTTAAAGAAAAAAATTGCATATAATGTACTTTATTTTTCTGCTAAGAAATAGGATTATTTAGAAATGCACAGCTATAATAAATAATTTTATGTATGGTTTGGTATAAGCAAAACATATCAGGGGTTAGCCAAGACAAGGTTGTTGGTTGATGCAGTTCTGGGATGGACCCAAAAAAATGTCTAGAACAGAAAGTAAAGCAAAACAGTCTTTAATTCCCAAAGGATTATTGATTTATACTTACCAGAATTTCCAATTTTAATCATTAAAAAGTATGATCATCTGAATTTCCATTCATTTCCTAACTCTTAATCTGAATTATTATAAGCAAACTCTGGGGACATTAAAATTCCTCATTAGTTTCCAATTGATAATAAAATAAAAGGAATGGACTCCGTGTTCTGATACCAGATCTAACGAAATAGAAGGAACTCGGCAAACACGAATCCCACCTGTTTACCGAAAACATCTCTTCTCATTGGGCTGTTTGCCATCATTAGGGATGGAGAGTGAAGATATTTTAGCATATTAAGACATTTAAGAATTAGTCATATTTATTGTGATGTGATGGTATAAAATAGGTTTGGAGGTGGTGTGTTAAATTATTCCCAGATGTTTATGAAAAACAACAGTCTTAGCATAACACTAGAGAATGATTGTATATCCCATAATAAATCTGGAACTATCTAGAACCACTGGCTTTTCCTTTTCACCTTAGGCAATGCAAAGTTATGTGGTATGAATCAAGAAATACTGACAGCCTCTGGCTGGGACTTTGTGTACTCTTCTAAGTGAGCCCTCATATGCTATTTCATCAGTTTGGGCGTTGCATATGAAGAACTGTTACTATGACATGCAAAATTTATTCATGGAGCATTATTTTAGCTCCATTCCCTTATTTATAGATGTAGAAAAAGTACCAAATATAGAAACATGTAACTCTTTGTAGCTGTAACTTCACAAACAGTAAGGTTCCTGTGTGACTATTTGTGTTTTCACATTTATTGCTAAGTTATTATTTTTATCATTCTTATGAGTACTGTGTATTTTAAAGGGCATGTGAAACTACATCAAGCAGAAATAAGAAATGATGTTTACAAGTTAAATATTCACAATTTTGATTGCAAATGAATTGTGGGGGGAAATACACTTTTAAATAAAAGTATATTGCTCAACACCTGAAAATACAAATACATTAAACACTTTCAATATATTAAAAGCTGAATTTTAAAACAATTGCTAATTAGCTAATATATTCAGTGGCTATTTTCCCATTCTCCTTATCTGGGATATCTAGAGTTTAGGATTGTCCCTAGAACGTTAGTTTTTTAGCATAGTGTAAAATAGTCAAATACTCTACTCCCCCAATTTGTAAACATTGTTACAACATGTCAATGAACATTTTATTTAAATCTGAAAGCACAAAAATCAAGTCTTCCTATTTCCTTCCAATTATCCTACTTAACCTAGCAGTTGAGTCTGATTAATCTCAACCTGGATTGTTTCCCTCCCAATTTAGAATCTAGCCATCTAATCTGGCCCCTGTTTATGTGAGGATATTTATTGGAATTGTTTGCTAAGGATCAAACATATGGAAGCAGTCGCACCCCACCCCATCCCCGAATGCCTTACTTTCATTAGCCCTTCCTGAAATTTCTTACTCTACCTGGAATTTCCTCTTCCTCTCACTCGCTCTCACACATCCCTTCTTTCTCTTTTTGGCCAACTCCCACTCACATTTCAAACTTTACTGAAAAAACATTAGCACTTTTGTGAAGCCTATCTGGGTCCAGGAGACAGAAGTAGTTGCTTCTTGTACGTACTTCTACTGCAACACTTTTCACCTTAAAACATGGCTTTCTATTTAATAACCTGCCTCCTTTCCTAAACTGTGAGCTACTGAGGATTAGGGTCTGTGTCTTCACCAAGCACAGAGTCTGGTCCATGGTGTGTGTTCATTGAGTTTGCCGAATTGTGGGTGTCGTTCCTGCTCCTGCTCTGTGTTTATTTCTGACCCCAAAACCAGTCCTTTAGTAACTAGATTCTAGCTACTTCTCAAAGGCTTCACGAACTGCTTTATTTTTCTTGTCTTCTTGCCTTCCTCCATTCCTGCTTCTCTCTCTCTGTCTCTTCCTGTCCTTCTCTCTCTTTGTCTCTTCCTCTCCCCTTCTCTCCGTTCTTTCCTTTCTTTGTTCCTTCTTTCCTTTAATTAAAAATCAGTGCCTCAAATTCATGAGTTTTCTGAGCCATGCCCCAATCCATACTGGCTGGATTTTTAAAAATCCTTAAACCCAGCCTTGCTAGGACTGCGTCACCAACACCTGTCATCAGATTTCTCTGGTGTGGCCTTACCATGCTCTTGAATCTCTAACACTGATTTTTTTTTTTTTGGAACACTGAAAATTATATGAGCCATGCCAATCTGGATAGACAAATGGATTCAGTAGTTCAGTTTAAGATGTGGCTGATATTCTAATTTCAAACATTCAGTAACACAATTCCCATGAATCTGTTCCTAGGATAATCATTTCCTGGTTTGGTTCTCATGTGTGGACAGCAATCTTCAACCACCTTTGTGATTTTGCCTGAACCCCCTGCCCTTGGCTCTCCCATCTGGACGGGTCCTCTGGAAACCAGATAGAGCAATACTTAAAAAAGACAACATGTAGACTGAGGAGCAAGGGGAGGAGTAGTTCCACAGACTTCACACTGGTGACAGTGGTAAGCAATAAGGATATTAGTGCCTCATATTTTTCCTTTGTCTTCAAGAACTGCATAGAAGCCAACAAGATAGTCATTCCAATCACAGAGCCTGGGATCACCTAGTGTTAATTCCACCTCAGAACTTACTGGTTATATTTATTTGTCTCGAACACAGCAAAACCCTGACTTTAGGAATTTATTTTTTTTAATACAGAAAAAAGAAAACATTTTCTTCAAGTCTTTTAAAATACTCTCTAGGAATAGAGATAGTTTTCTGACATTCTCAAATCAGAAGATTTGAAAATAATATTCAGTTCTTTTCTATTTCAAACAAGAAAAATGGATGAATGGCTTTAAAGGAGAGTATTTATATTTGTTGTTCTCTTTCTTTGATGGCATCATGTTTTAAAATTAAGTATGATCATATACAAGTTCAAAAGGAGTTCCTGAGATTTTGATTATTTATCTATGGAAAATTTCCAGCATTCCAAGGTGTTGATTTATAGGTACCATTTGAACTACCTCATGAATAGACCTTTCATTACATATTCCTCAGAATAGCAAACTCCCAGCTGCCCCTTCTACTGGGTTTATGACTTAACTTTGGAATTTGTTTTGACTCACTGACTATAATAGTGACTAGAAGGAGCATGTGAGAGTCATTGAAAACTGCAAGTGAAACCCATTTTAAGAAAGAGAGAGAGAAAGAGAGAGAGAGAGAGAGGAAAAACCCAAACTGGGTAAACAGATAAAGTAGAAATGATTACTGATATGACAAAAGGATTCTTTTTTTTTTTTTACAAATAAATTTTATTGATACACATTAATAAAGCATAAATCCATCCAAAGTATACAATTAGTGGAATTTGGTGTAATCACATATTTGTGCATTCATCACTTCAATCATTCTTAGAGCACTTTCATTATTCCAATAATAATAATAATAATAAAAAACAACCAACCCAAACTCATCATCTCTCAATTTCTCTATGCTTCCCCTGCTGCACATAGCTGCTATTCTTTTTCCCTCTCTCTAGTATATTTGTATTTATATTTATATAGTATATTTGTAAAAACAGTCTAAATATGCAATATCACTCATATTCGTGTTTTACTTGAGGTTTTACTATCTTATAGAGCCCCATGTTACAGTTTTTAGCTTTCCTTTTAGTAATATACATGACCTTAGACTTTCCACAAAAGTATTCTTTACTTTACAAAAGGCATCACTGCAGGTTTCATTTAAACGGTGTTTCACAGATGGTGTTATTCCTCATGAAATATCCCCTATGTGAGTGAGCTGATGTTAAATTTCAATGCATCACGGTGTGCTGATAAGACCTCTATACTCCTATAGGTGTGGTAAACCCAGTTCTTAAAAAAGACTTTGTATTTTAAATCTTAAGCCAATATTTTTTTCTTTCTTAATTACCAGAACCTGCTAAGAGCTATAACTTACCATAAAGACATTAAAATAATGCTGCTGTTTTCAGTAGAAGAATGTCTAGATCATGAAATAAGGGATAGATGGGTAAGGACTTGGAAACAGAGGCTCATGTTTGAGACTCTTGGGCCTGCAATGGTGTGTCCAGAAACCAGGCCTTTACACCTGTCCTCTGCTTCTCATTATAAGGAACATATCAGTTGGAACAGAACAAATGGTGCTGATAGTTTTTGCTGGAGCTGCTCTGTGACTAAATGTCTGATTTATTTATAAGTTTCCAAATGAAGCCCTTTTATTAAAGGAATGGTGATGCTAAATTTTAAAATATCCAATTACATCATTTCATTTAACTTTCTTGACCTTAGATATTTAGAGAATGTTTTGCTTCCTGACCTGAGAGGAGTTATATTCTCAAGACAACTAAGCTCTAGAAAAGATGTGATGGAAAAATACATAGGCTCACAGTAGATATTCTGTTCTAATAATGCCAATGTTTTTTCAGCATGTTGAAGAAGGAACAGATGAAATTATTTTTTCTTAATTTTATCACTAAAAGGTACTATAGATAACTGACTCACAAGCATTTAAAGGCAAGCTTTTTAATATGTGGGTTATTCCAATTAATTAATTGAATGATCAATTGATTTTGTAGACATGAATTCTCTTTCCACTTATCCACATACATTTTAATAAAGACAAATTTGCTGGTAAAGATAACTTAAAATTTATTAAAGCATCTGGATAACTCGCTACGGGAAGGATGAACAATGAGTTCTTTGGGTAAATATCTTCTAAAACTGTGCTGCACAATACAGGGGCAATTTAAATTTTAATTAATTAAAATTCAATAAAATTAACAATTAAGTTCCTCAGTCAAACTGATCACAAAGTGCTCACTAATCACATGTAACTAGTGATTACCATATTGAATAGCACAGATATAGAACATTTTCATTATCATAGAAAGGTCTATTGGACAGCATTACTATAAAATGCCTGATTTTAAATTAAAAAAATAATACATGTAACAATCACTTATGTACACAAAATACATGTACTGCACATATTTCAATATTTTAGAAAAATCAATAACTGGAAGGGTCCCACCACTTAATGAGGAATGGAAAATCAAAAAGAACAGAATCCCCAGTTTGTTTTGTAGAATCTGTCAAAGGAGATGAATAGCCAATATAAGAATAAAGAAAGAATTTAGCTTTAATGGAGCAAAAAAAAAGAGAAATATAGCAGGTAATTTCCAAGGTTTATTACAAAAGCCTTGAAAGAGTAACTTTGAATGCATATTTTATCTGTTAGCATTTTACATGTTGATGAAATACAAGATTAACATTAAAATTATGGTTTAGAGAATAAAAGTGAAAAGCAATGTAACTGTCATATAAAAAATTCCAAGTAATATAAATTGAGGAACATTACCCAATCACCTGTGCTATCTAAAGCATCCTTTGATCCAGAGTTTTTCAGTAGAAAAGTAGATTTTTTATACTACCTACATGTAGATCGGACATGTAGGCAGTATAAAATTCCCACGATTCATTCTTCAGCTTAATGGTTTTTAAAAATCTAAAGGAAATTTACCAAATCAGAATGATTATTGCCACAAGGCAAATAATTAAGCACACCATTTAGACTGATTTCTTTCTTTTTTTCCTCACATCTTTTGTATTGACAACATATGTCAAATTATGGATTTGCCATGTTTGATATTTAATTTCAAATGAGCAGTCTTCCTGGAATGGCTGGAACAACTAACCATTAGAGTACATCCCAAAGAAAATGTGAATGGAATACACCAATATGCCCACTGAAGCATGACACCAATAAATAGGTGAGGAAAGTGGAGCAAAGAAAATAAGGGGTAGTGAGACCAATTAAACACAACCTGGATGGATGATCAAGTCTAGAAAGGAAGGTTGGGGAGAATCATGGTGCCTTTGAGCCTGCACTGAATCTGCAGTTGAGTGCAAGGAGCAGAACCCAGGGATGGATTTATCAGATTACACTGGTTTAGCTAAACTCTAAAAATGCATGAAATTATGTAGCTGCATTTTAATGAAAAATTATGAGCTTTTAAAAAAAATCTGTGTCAGTCTAATAGATTTTAAACATTCCATCCTATTGTCTAGCTAGGCCTCCCAATTTGGTTAAGAAAAGGAGAGAATTAAGAGGGAGTGGAGATTAGGAAAGATGGAAAAAAACTGCGATCATATAGTTACTGTCATATAGGTTGCGACATTTTAAAATTCAAATATGATTATTAAGGATTCATGCCACATGTACCTGTAAGTATCCATTTGGAGAAGAAAAATTACTCTAGCTATAGGAATAAATCCCTTTTCAAAGTACAGTATATGAATGGAATGCCTGATTCCTATTAGACTAATGGGTTTCCAGTTTGCCAGAACATTTCAAGTGTACAGTGGGGCTCAAGGCTGGCCTGGATTCTGGCAAGGCGTAGGCAGTGGGCAGTGAGGTGATGCAGTCTCCCATCCCACTGAAGCCAAATGGGCAGAGAAAGGTACACTTGCTGTCCTTGGGCATCAGAAGTCCTTGTCTGGGGCTGGCCAAGTTTGCCAACATTATTGAAAGTTCTCTGGTGAGGAGGAAAAAAAAAAACAACCTAGTTGTCCTTATAAGGCAGAAATTTCCTTCTCTCTATTCCCATTTTTCCTTAATTTCCCTTAGTTTAGTCCAAGTTCCAGTTCTTTCAGACCTTTTTCTGGATTTCCTTTCCTCAATAAATGTGGAAAGCAGTTCAGAAAGGGGTATTTTTCCAAATCTACAGTAAAGTCAGAACCTTTTCTCAAAGCACATTGATGTCCCAGAGGGAAGGGCACTCCTGAAATGGCCTTCACTAGACCCAGAGGCACAAGGAGCAGGAGTGTTCAGACACCAGCTAGAGGATCTGCTCCTTCGTAATACTCTTGGGGGTACACTTCGTTGTAATGGCCAGCTTACAGGTTTCTTCAACTCCACTTTGTCATTTGACACACAAATGGCTTTTTATCCACTCACTCAGGAGAGGTTCTCCCTTATTTTGGGCTTCATAAATGATCCTTCTCACAACTCATGTTTGCTCATGTTGGGGTTCCCATTTCCCATCCTGCAATTTCCCCCTATAATGTTGAGAAGTTTGTAGTTTTCTTTTTCCATCTCCTTTTAGCCTACATCCATTGTATTGTTCTATTGTGAAAGCTCATTTAAAGAAAACCCATTTTTGTCTTTGTTTGCCATTTTTCAATCTTCTTTCTTAAGAACCATAGGAAAGGCCTCTGTTTGCAAGTCTCAAATGGCAACAGCTACCATTCCCTTGTAACCATCGTGTTAGAATTATAGGACTTCAGTTGGATGATGGCAGAGGTTTTCATGAATACATCACTGTGTCTTACTAACCCAAAATCTCCAGTGATCCTCCACCAAAATTTTAAAGGTGAAAGAAAGTACAGTCTCAGTGCTAGCATCCTTCTTTTCCCTTCTGTCTCTCCCAATCTGACTTTCACAACAGTGGGCCTCGCCAACCATGGGTTGATTTCCATCAGGACTATATTTAATGTTTGCTTGCTTGTGAAACAATCAGGTGTGATGAGTGGAGTTAATTATCTCAAATAACTCAGATGAGTTTGCCCACCTCATTTACCTCCTTGTGCTAAAATTTCCACTGGCTGGCATCATCAGAACATAATACATTCTCTAAATCTTTCCTTTTTTGTTCTTTGTTAATCAAATCATTTTACATTCAGCCAAGTGAACATAAAGTTTGATCACAGGCCAGGAATATGTGGAATAAATTCTTTAAGATTGATACTATTCATATTAGGATATCAATTGGACATACTAAAATGAATTGAAAGGAAAAATAGGGATTGAGATCCCATTTACATGTATTTAGAAGTCTCTGCCCAGTTTTTCAAAATCATCTCTTTTTAATCCTCCAACATCCAAGTCCCACTGGACATCATAAACTCAAACCAAATGGAATCAGAATGGGCTAAACTGTATGCACATTACTGAGTTCAGTCTGTCCTCTTTTACATTGCTTCTCAAACTTTGATGTTCATACAAATCACCTGGAGATCTTGCTAAAATGCAGGCTGTGATTAAGTACATCTTATGTGGGGTTCATGATTCTGCATTTCTGAAATCATTCCAGGTGATGATGAAGTGCTGATCCACAGAACACATTATGCTTAGTAAAGTTTGAAAGCGGACTAAAACGTGCTTTCCAAATTGTGAACTATTATATTCCTAGACCATTACACATTACTCATGGTAACTGGCAACTTGATAGTTTGTTATATATAATCAATAATATCCTAAGAGTTCTACTAAATATGATCTTTAACAAAGATCACAAATATTATAATATATACTACTTGACTAAAATGGAAAAATCCAGAATATGCCTAAACAAAAATGATAAGTGGCATCTTTATTTTTTCAATAAATCATTATATTTTACACTTCTGTCATTGTTGGAAAATATATTAATAGTGCAATTTCTAACACAGGAGCTATTAACTTTTTAATGACATTTGCAAAATATTAATCACATTTATGAGGTTTTCCCCTAAAATATGACACTGTCATGCCACATTTTATTCCAGATTCATTAAGCACATTTAGTTTAATTGCCTGAAAAAGATGTTGAAGGCATTTAAATTTTTTTTTAATTTTGCCACTGACAGGCACTTACATTTCATTCCTTTACTACTCACAGAGAGATAAATAAGTTTCCCTTCTTTTTCATGAAAAGAAAAATTAGATGATGGTTAAATGCATTGTTTCAAAACACTAATTCTGAAAATGCTTGGTTGTACTGGCTTATAATCAATTGAAAGATATTTTATTTAGTTTTTTTTTTTTTTTTTTTTTTTTTTTAATCTATGTCAAGTATAATAGGAATAGGAGTATTTAAATATACCTTTATTTTTCCTGAATTGTGTTTCCTGGGTTATATGCAGTTGTCATTTTCCTTAATTTTTAAATGAAAACCTCACACATTTTCTTTATTAACTACTTGTACAAGGTATGATCCCATGAAATCACATCAAAATGTTATTATGCTAACCTTCAAAGATGTGACTGTGACCACTTTCAGATGGCATCTTGTCAAAAGATGTTTCTTTGCCTTTTTTGTCTGAATCTTTCACAGAATCGTCAGGCTGGTTCCCAGGGTGACTCTTAAAGGTTGGTGGACATAAACTTCGCTCAATTTTCACTTCCTGCTGGAAGACATTAAAGGGATGTGTGTTAAAAGCTATCAGTCAGAAACAGATGTGGTTTTCGGGGGTTCAGAAGATAGGAGAGAGAGAAGGAGGGGGGTTCTATCATGATGATGCTTTCGGTTAAATTTTGATAACTTTGCAGAGAACAGCAAGCACATATCTGATGTTTCGTTCACTTTTTCACTGCTGGTTCCACTTCTGAATTAGTTATTCTTTCATGTGGCTTTTTTCTCCCTCATGAAAGAAAGAAAGTGGAAATAAGGGTCACAATACAACATAATATATGTTAATAGATGCAACTTCCTAGGCCTGAGAAATGTCGATGAGGGAATTTCAGAAAACAGCAATATATCAACATTATATACTTAAGACAGAAGGAAATGAGTTTTTTAATGTTATGCTTACCATATAATGATAATCTTAGCAATTACAGAGCTCCCGAATTACAAACCAATTCAGCCATCACGCAGTAAGTACAGTTTGCTATTTCATAAAGATGATGAAATTACTTCCTTTGGCTAGTAATTCAAAAGTGTAGAGATGAAAGGGTCCCCCCAAAAAGAAGTATAAAGGGGATTTTAAAATATAGGGAACCTAGTGTTCCTCATTTGATAGACTGAGTATTATAATCTAATAAAACAAACCAAGTCAATCACACTAAATGCTTTGAATATAAAATTGTAAAAGTATATAAATGGCCTAAGACATCTCCCAAAATAAAGTGTTTTTATTTTTAAAAATCAAACAATATGTTGAAAAATATTTTCAATAACTACTCATAATATTTAGGTTTAGATTTAGCTTTTATTTTCTAAACAGCAATTCAAACAATAATGTGATAAGTTGCTGTTCACTCTTGTGCCATTTCAAATACACTGGTATGAGTCAGTCAAGTTTGAGAGACAGCTAAAGGCTCTAAAACGTTTCTTAGAGTAGACACATTTTCTAGATCTATGATATAGTCAGAAAGGCAATGTTCTTGGAATAATAGTCCCTTAACATGTTTTCTAACTTGCATATCTATTAAATTTAAATTGTATATATAAGGCATTAAAACCATTTTGTAGTTCTTTAATCACTTCATCTTTAAATCGCCCCTAAATCTATACTATATTTTCCAGGATATTTCCTTTAAAGTTCATGTTTCCTCCTATCATCAGAAACACAAAGGCTCTTATCGTGAAATAATGTGTTATGTTGTTTAGCTGCAAATGTCAGAGCTGGGGGGCATGTGGCAGTAAGTCCCTTAGCTCCTGTATGAACACAGCTAACCAACCACATGCACACCTCAATTCATTCTGGTGTCCTCTTCTATGGCCATGTATGAAGTGGATGCAGTATGTCTGCCTGCTTTTGTTTTGTCAATTTAATCCAACCGCTATCACTGGAAAAATAAAATAATGAGAAATCGATCACGCTTTAAAAAGTGGAGATTCTTGTTCATATGTTTTGATCAATTAAATGGTGGAGTGCTGAACATGGTCAAAGATTTAGACTAATGATGTGAAAGAATAATCACTATGTTTCATGTAGAAATGGCATGTGATTATATGAATTGTTTAAGCAAATGTTTCAGCAATTGATAACATTGCCATTTATAGCATATTGGCTTCCTCTATCTGAGAATCACAAATACCAAGGGTATATCATAGACTGAGGCAGTAAGTGAACTAAAGACAATCCATAGTGAACATAGTGGGCTTATTTCAAAGCCTTGAACATCAGGTCTGAGTCATTCTGAGGTACATTCTTCAGGGCCCCAGCAATGAGGTAAGGAAGGGGCTATGTAGAGATGTAAAAGAGCTTTTTAGATGAGGTTGAATTTAGCTGTTTCCAATCAAAGCAGTGATCTGCTTTGATTTCTTTTAGTCTGGTTTATGCACTATGCTTCTACAAATTGTTTGAGTGAAAATTACAGGCTAAATTAAATTCACAAAACACCAGTTTGGAGGAAAACATGTAGCACTTCATAAGTAGATACTATTTTCCAGCCCTCATCTATAATTAGCAGTATGGTCTTGCTTAAGTCACTTGACATTTCTGCAATTAAGTTCTCTCATACGTTATGCAAAAAGATTTAATCACCAAACATCCAGTGTTCAACAATCAAACATTTGTAGTAAAATTTTATTTGAAATAAAAATTAATGCTTTGAGATAAAACAGACATATTGTTGTTGTTGTTTTGTAGCTTCCAGTCTAGTGAAGGACACAAATCAAGCACAGAAGCCCATGTAAATCTGCAACTATGTACAGACCAGGAAGGAGAGATACATGAAGCTCTGAGTGTCTACATAGGGGAATTAACCTATTGAGGAAAGTCACATAAAGCTCACAACCCTCCCTCAGGTAATGATCTTCAGTTGCTATTTCGAGGATGACTGAACCTTAACTAGGGTAAATAAATGTCCAGGTGGAGAGGACAACATGTACAAATATCCTGTGCTAGGAGGAAGCCCAGTGAATAGAAATGTGGCTGGAGCAGAGCCTGGGAGCGAACATGGTGCTGGATAACCTGCAGAGATAGACAGAGGCACAATCATGAAGGACCTAGAGGTCCATATGAATAGAAAGTCTCTGAAGTAAGTGTGTAGGTGTGTGTGTGCATGTGTATATGCATATGTGTATGCGTGTGTGTATGAGAGAGAGAAAATGTGGTCTATAGCGTGAAAAACTCATTCTATCTCTAAATCAGAGTTTCTCAATCTCAGCACCATAGAAATTTTGAAATTTTGGGACAGAAAATTCTTTGTTGTTTTTCTGGGCATTGTAGGTAGTTTATTAGTATTTCTGGTCTCTACCCCCAATGTGCCAGTAGCATCTCTTTATCCCCAGTCATGAGAGTCAAAAATGTCTCCCAGTTGATATTCCAAATCTTCCATGGGGAGCAAAGTCACCCCTGGTTAAGAACCACTGTTATAGAGTAGGATAGATTGGAAGAATGTTAAAATATATGTGGGAAGATCAGGTAGGAGTCTATCGCAGCAGTAGAAGCAAGTAATAACAGTCTTGGACAAGGGTCGGTGAGGGAGGTGGACAGAAGTGAACTAAGTTGAGAGCTATTTAGGATGTAAAGTTGACAAGGTTAGGTAATGGGTTGAATCTGAGATGAGATGAGAGACAGAGACAGACAGAAAGAGAGAAACGCATACATACTAGCGGGGGGAGAGAGAGAGAGAGAAAGAGATTGATTTTAAGGAAAGTTTTGTTTCTCTTTCTGTTGTGCACCACCAAATGGGTTGTGGTACTATTAAATGATATCAGTATCAGATGTGGACTGGTTTAGGAAAGATCATGAATTGTATACCAAGACGTCTAAAAGGCAAATGGATTTATAGCTCTGGAGTTCAGAGGAGAAATCTGAACTTGCTTAAGGA
Source organism: Tolypeutes matacus (assembly GCA_026826555.1). Classification (NCBI taxonomy): domain Eukaryota; kingdom Metazoa; phylum Chordata; class Mammalia; order Cingulata; family Chlamyphoridae; genus Tolypeutes; species Tolypeutes matacus. The sequence goes on from JAKSZT010053928.1 coordinate 11,571,169, forward strand.
AAGTGTATATAGAGTGTGATGAGGAGTGGGCCCAGAAGCAAGCCTTGAAAAATGTTCACATTTAATGTTGAGGCAGAGGAGGAAGAGCAAAGAAGAAAAAGGTGGAAAATCAGGATGGAAGAATATTTTAACAATAGTGTAATCTTTTAAGAGAATATATTAAATGATGATTTAAAATATCCTTTGAATTTAACAACATGGATACAAACTATTTAGAAAAACTTTTGGTAGAAGTATAAAGGTTGGAAGGCAGAATGACATAGGCAAGGGAGGGAGTGAGAATTAATGAGTATAGATAACTATGTGAAAAGTGGAGGGAAGAGACCAACTAGTAACTAGAGAGATATGTTTTATTTAGTTTTGTTTTAAATGGAGAAACGTGCACATGCTGAAAAGCCCATAGGAAGGATTAAGTGAGATGGAGAAAGTGCAGAAGAGAAGGAATAATCAATGATGTAAAATTCCTGAGATGGGCAAGAGGATGGTTCCAAAACAAAGATGGAGATACAACCAGAGATGGGAGAAGGGAAATCACTTGTGTTGTAACTGAGGAGAAAGAAGATGAAATTAATGTAAATGGTTGGTATGCTAAAAGATAAGAGCATTCCAGTCTAAGGTCATCTGTTTTCTCTATTAGGATACAAGATCTGGTAACAGTAGGAGAGGAGGGATGGTTAGATATTTGAAGAGAATGAAGAAAGTTTAATTTCATTGCTATGGGGAAAAGGGGAGTGAGATGATCAGATAGAGATGTCTATGGCTGTGCAGCTTTGTGGGGGAGCTATTAGAGGTTGGTAATACTAAATTTACAGGGCAACCAGTAGACCCTGTTGAGTGAATTTGTCTGAAATGTCTATGCAGTTCTACCTCAGTCAATGAAAAATTGGATAGCTGACTTCAGTCAAGGAAAGGTTTTGTAAGGCGAAAAAAAAAATAGTGTTGAGGCTAGGTTGAACGGTTGAGGGGAGAGGACAGGTATACGGCAATTTTAGGTTACTGTGAAGAGAAGAGAGAGAATGATTGAAATGATTCTCTATAAAATCCAAAACGGATTAAAAGGGAAGAAAGAAATGGAAGGGTAGATAGGAAAACAATCAGTGGATGGGAGTTCTTGGTGAGCTTAAAGAACAATTGTAGTGTGAATAGCTGGCAAAGCAAACTAGAAGGAGAAATGACCCAGATGTTTAATTTAATGCTTTGGAAAGTAGAGCATTACAGGTGCTAGGATTCAGGTTTAAGCATGAAATTACTCTAAAGTGGAAAAGAGGAGAAAGTTATTAAATAGGAGAAATCTGGGAAACCAGAGGTGGGGATAGTATCCTGAGAGAGATAGGAGAAGGGCTTGGAAGGCAGAGCAACACTAAGTTAAGTGTTAATATTTCTGACAAATGAGAGGCCTTAATTGACACATAAATAATGGTAATAAAGTGGGGCAAGGGTGGTACACCTGACTGGCATGAGTCTAAATTTAAGTTTTTTAACAAGAAAGTAGGAGTGGAGTGATCAGGAAGAACAATGGCCTCCACGTACACACAGGGGATTCAGGGGTGGTGGTGTTTTCAGGGGAGAGCAAGGTTTTGGAAGAGGCATTTGGAAAAGAGTCTGAAGACTCAGAGAAAGTTGTTGATTATGAAGGGGAAGTTCCAGAGACACCAGTGGAGGCTCTGCCTTACATAATATTGAAATAAATAAAATCTCTCAATAATGTCTAAATCTTTTCTAGTTTTAAGACACAATGAGGGAAGTGGATGTGGCTCAAGTGACTGAGCTCCTGTGTACCATATGGGAGGTCCCGGGTTTGGTTCCTGGTGCTTCCTAAAGAAGATGAGTGAGACAGCGAACTAACATGATGGGTTGGCGTGGCAAGCTGACACAACAAGATGACGCAACAAGAGACACAAGGAAGGACGACAAAATGAGAGACACAGCAAAGCAGAGAGTGGAGGTGGCTCAAGCGATTAGGTGCCTCCCTCCCACATGGGTGGTCCCGGGTTTGTTTCCTGATGCTTCCAGAAAAGCAGACCAGCACACAACAAACAAATACAGCAAATGCAAACAACGAGGGGTTGGGGAGAAATAAGTAAATAAAATAAATCTTTAAATAAAAAAAAAAAAGACACAATGAAACCAGGAAAGCAAAGGAAAATAGGGGAAACTGAAGCCTAAACCATAATAAGATACATTTATGTATATTTCTTCCTTTAACAGATGTGTAATTATAATCTTAGAAGATAACATTTTTTTAAAGATGTGAGAATGAAAAAATTCAATCTATGTGGCAGTTTGATATTATTTATGAATTCCAAAAAGAGATAGAGATTATGTTTGTAACTGGTCTGTTCCTCTGGGCATGATACCTTTTGATTATATTAGATTCAGCTGAAATGCCTTTGATTAAATTATGTTATGATTAGGGCTTTGATTTGAACATGTCTTTAGGGCATGCAGGGTTGAGTCCCAGCCCCTTTAGTGGACTATATAAACAGACAATCAAGAACACAGAGAAGTAGATACACAGAAAAACTCAGCAGAGGAGAGAATTTAGTTTTGACGATGGAGCTCTGGGGAGAGATGAGACATTTCTCTGATAGTTTACAGCTGATCTCGTGAAGAGAGCAGAGCAGATGAGAAGACTTGAGAGATGAGTCTTATGCCAGTCTCCAGTTGAGGAAGAAGCTGGGCCCAGGAAGAAGATGAAAAAGAAAGGCTGAACCCTAGCCAATATGAGCAGCCATCTTGCTTTAACATGTGGCAACAGACATTTGGTGAGAAAATACCTCTTATGGTACCTTGAGTTGGACTCTTTAGGGCCTTGTAACTGTAAACTTCTACCTCAAATAACTACCCTTTATAAAAACCAACAGATTTCTGATACTCTGCATCAGCACCCCTTTGGCTGACTAATACAACCTGTAATCATGATTAAACATCTATTTTACGGGATCCCCCCATATGATCAGAACATCTTACCACATATTTCAAATGAAAGTGGGCTGCCTTAATGCTTTATATTATTTTATATTTGGACTTATGGCTATATTTAAAATGCTGATACATTTCATATACACTCCTGGACTCAGTGGGTTCTTGCATTTAGAGAAATAAAAATATTGAAATAGACAAACATAAAGAAGTTTCACACAAACACAAGGAACAGGCCAGAAAGGAAGGAAAATTACCAAAATATGGGAGACCAGACAAGAAACCTCATACTGAATTCTGCTGTAATGAGAAAGACATTTCTAGTCCTTGCTTGGTTCCTCACCTGGTTTCAACAAAATCCTGCTTTCTCATTCATGCCTTTGTATTTTTATGTCTTTCCTTAACCCCTTTCCTAGAGGGTTGCCCTCCTCCCTTTGGGTATTAATAGTAGCTCTTCCCTCATTACCCAACTCAATGCAACCTCCTCTATGGAGCCTTGTCAACCATTCCATTCAATAATTATCTTTCATTCAATGAAGACATTTTTGAACATTAAATATATGTCAAACACTTTTTTAGGCCCTGTGAATACAAAGATGATTAAGATGCAGATTGGATCTTCATGGTCCAGTGGCAGAGAAAGGATAATCAGTTGAGCAATATAACACAAAAGGGAATGTGTAATAATAAAGAAATGTATAAGGCATCCTGGACAGACAGGAGTCCTGAAAGGAGTGGTTAGGGAAAGCTTCCTAAAGGTTCTGTCAGAGCTGAATCATGGGTAGGAGTTGAACTTGATCCTGTATATAACAAGAATCTGTGGAAGTGAATCAAATAGGGGTTACAAGATTAGAATTATATTTTAAATGGATATCTCTGTCAGCTATGTGAAAAACATAATAATCAGATAAGATGCAACATCTTATATAGTAAGTATAGTAAGGAGTCTTTTTAAATTTCCAAGTGAGAGAAGAAAAAAGCCCTTAACAGGATAATGAGAAGGGGATTGGAAAGAAGGGAATACATTAAAAAATATTTAGGAGAGATTACAAGGTACCACCCAGTCATGCAAGTAAAGAAGACTTGCTGTTTCCACCGGAGTTTCTTGGAATGCTCACTTTTGGGATGATCCCTCTCAGAAGCCATCACTGTGTTTCTGAGAAGCCCCAGAACTTAGAGAGATCATTGGAAGGTGCCCCATTCTACAGTCCCAGCTGATTTCCCTGGCTACAGGACTATCAACCACCCAGGGATGTGGTTCAAGTGATTGAGCTTCTGCGTACCACATGGGAGGTCCTGGATTTGGTTCCTGGTGCCTCCCAAACAGGATGTCCAACCTGGTAGAGCCCCAGCTCACATTTGACTGGAACTACATGAAAGATTCCAAGTAAGAACTGCCCAGCCAAATCAGGTCAATCCAGACAAACCATTAGAGGTGATAATATATTGTATTAAGGTGACAATATATTGTATTAAGACACCAAATGTTGGGGTGGTTTATTAGGCATTAATTAATAACCCAGAACATATAACCCTCACTCACTGTATCTCCTATTGTTCAGCTTCTTTGGCTGTCATTTTTCTACTTGGAAATAAGAAAGCTGAATCAAAGAAATACTGTTTAAAGAAATCATAAAGCCACTATTTGTTGAATGCCACTTTGTATGAAGTGCTCTGCTCTACATTCATCTTTTTCATTTAATTCTTTTAACAATACCATGAGGTAGTTGTATGATAAAGTAAAAAACCTTAAGTGTTGCCTTGACATCTTTGAGCTCCAAATGGCCCCAAGGGCCTAACTGAGAGTTCCCCTCCTCTCACCAGATATACTTTCTACCCAGAGGGAAAATCTCCCCACATGGCTAGTTCCCTATCAGCTGTACAATCTGCACTCCTTCCCTGTCAGCTCATGAAATTATTTCACTGAGCCAATCACATCCTCCTGTGAGAACTAGGTGAGCTAGGCGGCACCTCACCCACCTGTCCCCACAAAACCTGCCTCCTACAGCACCTGCTGGTTCACTCTACCACTGAATGCAACACCTATGTGGTCCTGCATGGTGTCCAGTGTCCTCCACCCCCGGGCTGGGCTGTGAGTATGTGTGATGTGTGACTGATAATCTGCTGCCAATCTCATCTGGTCAGTGATGGGTGTCCTGTGTTGGACCATTTAATACTTTTTAGGGCAGGGGATTCCTCCTTCACCAGTGGTGTGAATTGGAGGTAATCAGAACAGTGGTTTCCAACATTAACTCTATTTTACAGTGAAGAAACTAAGGTTAGAGAGTTTAAGTAACTTGTTCAAGATCATGCAGTTAGAAAGTGGCAGACATAGGTCACAAACGCTGGTCTGTCGATTCTAAGCTATTTTTAACTGCTACATCATTCTGCCTCCCCTGTGTAATTTACCAACTCCAAATCCTGAAATCATATAGGTTAGAAAAGGATAACAGGAACAATATCAACCCCTTAGCACCTATGAATATGTTTTATTCCTCCTTATATATCTCATGCCTTATAAATTCAACAGCTTCATAAAAGTTGAGCTGAATTTGAAAAATTTCACTACATTTTATACTCACATAGAATCAAGATATGGAAACAAGAAAAATAGGCAAATACAGTAATGAGTTTTGCAGAAATTATAATCATTGTCATAGCATTATCACATTCTACTGTACACCTCACTCATCTAGAAAGGCCAGAAGATACCATCTGGCTTGCTCCTTCATTAACCCTACTAGATAAAGGATTTAGACGTTGGTTTTAGCCAGCTGGGCTAACTGGGATGGCTGATTTTCTAGAAAGGTCTCAGTGACTTGGCATTGAGGATCCATTAGCATGGCTCCACAGAGTCCTGCCAGCCTCTCCTGGGCCATCCCACTGGCTGTTCTTAAATGGCAGCACTTGGTGTCTCCTGAATCACCTCTAACTTTCTGCCTCTCCACCTATGTTCATACATATTGTCTAAAGTACGCCTTCCCTCATGCCCCGATTTGTCATCTTTTTCTAAAGAAACTCTAACTGTCCTTTCATATGAGGTTCAACTGCCACTTTAGGAAGCTCTCCCCAGATGCCCCAGCCAAAAGCAATCATTAATATCAGAGTTCCTACAGTATTTGCAGTATTCTTAGTGCTTTTTCTTCTCATTCTGCTTTGCACTCTAGTAATTTTTGACACATCTTGTTTCCCCAGTACTATGTCAGCTCATTAAGCATAGGGACCATGCTTTTTACATCTTTATAACCCACATCAAATCTCACACACAGTCTTCTTTGAAAATTGCAGATACTAAATGATGTTGCATTGACTCGAATATTTTGTGAGGTTTACAGTCACATAAAGCATCCAGAGGAAAATATAATCTAAAAACGTCCAAAGATGGTAAAAGTGCCTCACAGAGTGAAACGGGCACACACAGGCTAGCTGCCTCAGAGTGAGGAGGAAAAATAAAATTTATATTTCTCTACATGAACTAAAACGTTATTGCCAATACTTTTTAAGTGTTCTTTTAGATAGAACTCAGCACCTAAATTTTCCTAATAGTCTAATACAAAATAATTTTATCATCATTTTCAAAACTTCAAACTTAAAGAAATTCATAGGACATGAAACAATATCAAAGTAATTGTTTATGAGGAAGAATATTTTTCTACTGTACCATGAAACAATTTTTTAAAAAATTGATCATCTGTTTTGTTCTCATGTTTCCAGAGTGGGTTTAAATATTAAATAACAAATCAACGCCTCCCATTTTCCAGGGAAGAAAATGCATAAACAATTTTCACAAATTTCCAATTGTTTTCATCAATCTTTATTGGCTTTGCAGTTGTAAAATCAGCGCCATCCCCATTGCTCCATAGTAGCCTGTTCTGCTCCCTTGTACTCAGGCAGCACATCCTCTGGCATTAATTAATTCATTTCACTTACTAAGGAGAATAAGATTATAACATATCATTTAACATATTTATTAAAGTAAATAAGTTCAGTAGCTTAAAAAATAATAGATTGAAGGAAAAAGAAGAAATTAAGAGAAAAAAAGAAATAATAATAAAAGAAAAAGAAGAAAATAAAAAGAAAAAAAGAGAGATTTATTTGACTGGTTGTGTCTCTACAGCCAGAGAACTTTTTAGAGATTTACTATAGACTCTATGCCAACCCTATTGGATGAATTGAACAGAAGAGCTGTCAAAGTACTTTTGTATGCACAGTTTTTGAATGCATATTTATCTCAACATCAATTTACGCTGCATTGGATAAAGAGCTTACATTTGATATAAGGAATTCAGAACCTAAATTCTGAGACAAAGCCACAGGCAAAAGTTTTCATATTTTATTACATTCTGGTCAAAGTAAGACATATTTTTGAAATGCTGAGTTTTTCAAATACATTCCCACCAAGACTGCCAGTATTCCAGTCAATTTTATTAAGTCCTGAGGTTAAATGAACTCAGGTCCAATCTGGCCCTTGACAAACCAGCACAAATTAAGGCACAAAGTCCAATAGAAGTCCCTGGAATAAAGGCCTAAAACGAGAAACCAGAAATTCATAAATGGCATTGACCCCAAGAGTCATTCTCTTTATATTTTATTTTATATTACACTTTAATTTCTTCTCATTTAATTCCAGATTCACCACTTATAGGCCATTCTCTACCTTGACTTTAGTTCTATAATAATATAAAAACATCCTGATATTTTATTACTCTGGTACAGTATTCCTAAACCTGAAATATGAACTAAACTTCTACCCCAAATTTCTGCTTCATAATTCCTGAAATTAGAGGTACTCAGGGACCAAGACTATGTCTACTCTTTCTTTGAGCTTCCCCTCTTAGTGCCCTGTACTAGGAGTGGAGGAGGCAGGCACTAAGAAATGTTCTCAAAATAAAAGACAGTTCCCCGAGTTACTCTAGATTGTTTAATATGATGCACTTATGGATCACTACTGTATGAGCAAAGAATTTGATAGATATGTTCATTCAAAAAAGGGCCTTCTTTGCTTAAAACGTGTGACAGTGGTCCTCATGAGAGCTTCTGCACAGGCAGAATCAAGTCCCTTCAGAGGACTATCTAGCACCTGTACTTTGTCAAAGAGGGCAGCGAGCCTGGACAACCAGGTCAATACTATCATACGCACTTCACTTCTGGGCCTGGAAACAATGTCACTATTAGCAATGGAGCCTTAGAGAAGGCCTGCAAGGCCTTTCTGACAACTGTTATTTCTCTCTAACAGGAGCCTGCTCATCCTCACCTCTCCTAGAAGTTTAGATGGGTAGAAAACAATTCATCACACTTTCACCTTCTGGGCATAAAACATTGTACTTTGCCCTATATGGTTAACTAGATGTCATTATCCCCATTATACAGATGGGGGAAATTAAGTGCAGAACAGTTACAGTTGTAGTCCTGGTTCATAAATCCATTTTTTGATTGGGTCTAAAATGAAAACCCACATGTTCCAACTTTTCAAGAAAATATGCTGCATCTGTGTGTGTACCATCTGGTACGATTCTCAGAAGAAAGGCTTTCGGGCGCGAGCAGCAAGTGGACGCTGATTCAGATCTTATAGCCGTGTTTCCCACCTAGTTTCTTAAGATTAACTGATCTCCTTTAGAAGACGTATGTGTGTTTTTGTTGTTGTTATTTGCAATGGCCCTAACAAAAAGAGTGCTGAAAAACTGGAAGAAGTATATTTCTAAGTTCACTGGGGTTCTCCATGTGCAAAATTTAAAATGTTGCCATTTACTGAAGCTTTGAATGGCAGAGCATCTCATTCTGTCCCTATGTTTTTCACCTCCTTGGAGGCTATATTTGACTTTCCGTGTGCTTAAGAAAGCCTGTGGCATTTTATGCTCAGGGAGTACCGAACACAAATTCCCCAGGAGATGCAGAATTTTACTTCTATGTACCCTTATTTTCATGCTGGCATCACATTTAGGCAGTTAATTTTCCATATGAAGCAGAAATACTGCCTTTCTAGCCGTCTCAGTCAAGAATAAAATTCTCCAACTTATTCCAGTTACTCTCATTTGCTTAAATAGGACCCTGAAGTATTTTATGATTATCTTTATTAGTTGGAGACTATATTCAGTCTTAAAAGAATTCTAATGAAAAGGAAACTTCTATTAAAATGTTTTAACAAGTTTCAATTGACCATATTACTGCAATGGAAAAATCCCCAATGGCTAAACCTTTTAAAGCTAATTTGCTTGAACACATTTTAAAACTGATGTGCCATTTGAGATTTAAGGTGTTAGTATGCAAAGTGTTTTCTTTTTCTATTTCTTACATTCATTTGTTATTTCCTTTCCCTTTAACTTTTCAAAGATAAAATAACCCGATGATATGGCTAGAGTTGCATAAATGAGATAAAAGGGCCAAATAAAACAAATTTCTGCATTCAAACTATCATACTGCTTTAGTTTCCTAATTGCTAAAACAAATACCATACAAAGAGTTGGCTTTAACAATTGGAATTTATAGGCTCATGGTTTTGAGGCTAGGGGAAGTTCAAAATTGAGGCACCAGCAAGGCCATGTTTTCTCCCCAAAGGTTGTGGCATTCTGGGCCTGGCTGGCCGTGATCCTTGGTCCTTGGCTTTTACATCACATGGCAAGTCACATGGTCTTCTCCTTTCTCTTCTGGATTCTGTTGACTTCCAACTTCTGGCTGTTCCCCGTAGCTTCTCGTTCCATGTCCAATTTTCTTTCCTAATAAGAATTTTAGCCATATTGGATTGAGGCCCACCTTTATTCAGTTTGGGCACAATGTCATATTAAAAAGTTCTACTTACAAATGGGTTAAAACAAACAGGGCCAGGGCTTGGGATCTGAAAATGCCTTTTGTGGGGGACATGATTCAATCCCCAACACAGACTAAAAAGTATGCAAAAAATAAAGTGAAAAATAAATTTGCATGGGAGGTGCTCTAGTAATGCTCGGAGTGAATCTATTATGTTGACTTAAGGAGCACAAAGTTTTTAACAAATAGAACACTTCACATAATTATGTTGAGTTCGGTTGATGTGGTAGAAAATGGCTTGAAACTAGTCAGACCTCAATTTAAATTCCAATTTCAATACTTTCTAGTATTGAATACTTGAATACTTAGTGAATTTGAGCCAGTTATTTCATCTCTATAGGTTTCCATTTCCTCAATTGTAAAATCATGATACTAGTGCTCACTTTGGAGTGAATACTGCATGTAATATATGGTTGGGTAGACATTCAATAACAGATAGCTATCCCACAGATATTTTAATACACAATTTTAACAATCACCGATGAAATACAAAGAAGGAAACTATGTTTTTCAAATTCAAAGGGACATTTATGAGAAGATTCCTTGAGTAGTGTCTTTGATTTCTGTCTGGGAACTCTTCTAGACATGGAACTGAGTAGTCAGGCAAAATGTGAACCTCATAAGGTATATTTATATTCATGTGTTAATTATGTCATGTTGGGATTTTGTTGGGAGCCTCAGATACACACTCTTTTTTTTTTTTTCACACTCTTAAAAAGCTTCTGAATGCTCTAATAATGATTGAAGTGATGAATGCACAACTATGTGATTATACCAAATACCACTGATTGTACACTTTGGGTGTATTGTATGCTTTATTAATATGCATCAATAAAATTGATTTGTTGAAAAGAAAGCTTTGGGCTGTCCATGTTTTTTAGAAGGCAAGTCTTCTAATTCTCAAAATGTTTGGCTTTTATCTTCTTTCAAAGTGCTATAGAACTTTGGTTATATCATAAATATCCTTTAACACTTTTCCTTTCCCATAAATTGAGGATAAGATTAATTCATACTTACTATAGTGATAATTAGAAAAATTTTTTAAAACAGTGCCTATAAAATGCCCTTAGCACCTTGGAAGCAAAGCTAAAATTGTTCTGAAACAAGAGGTAGAAATATTGAGACTCATGAAGGTATTGCACAGTCTACCACACTTATTTGCTCATTCTAGGGGACATAACACTCAACACCACAGAGGAACAGATGGCAAAGAAAGCTTGCTTAAGTCCTTCCCTCCTTTGGGACTGTATTCTGCCAGAAATAACAATGTGGAGCTCTTAGAAGCTAGATATGGCCCCCAGGAGAAAATGTTCATAGAGTGGCACTGAAGAAGTGCCATGAGGACCTCATCTTTTCTAAAGCATTTCCTGAGAGAGTTCTTGTTTCTGCCTTACTGGACTACACATGGTCAAAAAACGTTGAGGGAAAGTAAGCCCGCTGAGATTGAGGTAAATCCTTTTAAAGGTTCAGTGAAAAGTGGAAAGTAAGCTAGTACCCTATAATTTCTCATGTCTTAGAGACTCATTTTATAAATCCTCATGAACAACTCAACAAGCAATTTTAATATAGTAGCACAGAAGGGGAGCCTCTAAGTGGATTATTCCTATAACATCTTTATGATGCTAAAAGGAGGAAAGTGCTCTTAGAGACCAGTTAGATCAGCACTTTGCATGCGTGACCAAATGGTTTTTAACATTAGCAGGGAGAGAAGAAGAAATGAAATCATCACATAAATAAACTGCTGATCTTTACTATGTGCCTTATTAAGAAATTTTCAATCTTCTTAACTCTGAAACTGTGCTTTAAATTGTAATTATTTCTGTAGTCTATGGAATAATTGTGGGCATCATAAGTGGAATCTGTGCATTCATTCAGCAAATATTACTGAGCATCTTTCAAATGTAAGAAACTATCACATATTTAAATTTTACAAAGGTGAACAATCAAGAGCTTGGTCTTCAAGAACTCAAAGTCTGCTAGAAGCACCTATAGGCTACTCTTATGCTTCTCAGTTGCTGGTGTGTTTGTGAGGTTGTGTTCATATACTGAACTTTCCAATTGATTCATATATACTCCCTTTTAGCTTTGTTTCATGGTCATCCCTATAGTAATTTATTCTTGTTTGTTTGCATTCAAAGGATTATCTTAAATGAGGAAGGGAAAGCGTGCAAGTTCAGCCATTCCTGGAAAAATCAGATTCACTTCTATGACTATAATCTGTCATGTGCATAGGCCCACTGAGACTAATTAGTTGCAGATTGAAGAGTTGTAGCCATCCTTTGGTCAGTTGGCACTTTGCTATCAAACTGGCCATTGTTCCAGAATCCACATTTGTAAAATGGGAGAGCAGATGACAAGCTAAAGAAAAGAGGGTGGATTTAACAACTAAAATCCTATGTAGACCATTAACTCTACTTTTAACTATTGTTCTTTTTCATGCAGATAAGGAAACTATAAGGACAGAGAGGTGAAGCTTTTCAACCCAATTCAAATATTAATCAAATTCAAAGGAATTGGACCTGATCTCTCACAAAGTTATCACACTAGATGAAGTAGGACAAGAAGAAACTATTTTTTTCTGGCAAATCTATTAACTTACTTGAATGTAAAACCCATTCTTCCCCCTTCTGTAAAGACCAAGAGGTATTCTCTTTGTGTCTATGGCTAATTCTCTCATGTGTGCCCTGGTTCCCACATCTTCTGTAGTGGTTCTCATCCCTGGATATTACTGGGGCCCTACTCTACACTACTTAAATTGGAGTCCCTGAATGTGGGGCCAGGGCTTAAGAAGCTTCTGAAACTTTCCCAGATGATTCTGATTTGCAGCCAGAGAGAGGACACTGTCATCTTGTCTTCCTAGATAACTCATTCCACAGTTACCCAGCTTCTGTAATGTATCATGTCAGAAATATTTTCCAAAACTTGTAAATAAAGCAAAAAAAAAAAAAAAAAAAAAAAAAGAAAAGAAAGGAAAAAGAAAAATGGACAGCACATCCTTTCAAAATCATGTGGGAGCTAAGGCCACATAAGGATTGTTTTGGAGAATGGATTTATTATCATTGTTTACTACTGATCAAAAAGTCACAGTCTAAGACTTAGTGGAGACTCTTGTTAATATGTAGATTTTTGTATGGCATATATGCAATTAATTTCTGACTGGTGTAACTGATAATCCAAGTAATTTATGGTCTGTTGGACATTAACCTGTTTTATATCTAATCTAGTAATCTTACTCTAACATTTGTTTGTTAAATTGCCTGAAAATATCTTAGTTTCTTAAATACTTCCAGTTCCTGGTCCCATCACACTGGTTCTCTCATTAATGAGTTAAATAAAATATTTTATTTTATATTTGTCTGACATTTATGATTTTATCTTTCCCAAATTTATATTTTAAATACTTTAAAATTCTTCCTAGTTTCTGGCTTCTTTCCAAACAACATTCCAAGATACAAATGTTTATTTAATGTTAAAAAAATCCCCTCCTCTATCTTCCTCCTACTCTTTACAAACTCGTGAAAGAACTGCCTACTGACACTATCTCCATTTCATTACTTCTCACTCCTCAACCCATCCCAATAGGGCTTTTGCTTCCACTGATTCACTGATATTGATCTTGTCAAAGTACTAATCTTATCAATGACTTCCTTGCTTCTTAAATCAATGGACATATCTTAGTCTTTAATTAATTTAACACTTTAGGCCCCTTTCTCCATCTGAAATTGTCTTCCTCCCTGGCCTTCTATGACACTGCATTCTCCTGATTTTCCTCCTACCTCTTTGGCCACCTTTGGGTGATTTCTTTCTTGTGCTGTTGTAGTCTTTCTCTCTCTCTCCCTCTCTCTCCCTCTCCCTCTCTCTCTCTCTCTCTCTCTCTCTCTCTCTCTCTCTCTCTC
>JAKSZT010053928.1:11584800-11643771 GCA_026826555.1 Tolypeutes matacus
CTCTCTCTCTCTCTCTCTCTCTCTCTCTCTCTCTCTCTCTCTCCATATTCTCTATGTAATCTCATTCTCATAATTTCCATCTATTTATTTACAACTCCAAATATATATCTAAAATCCAGACTCTGTCTTCTAAATTTCAGGTGTACATGGATTTGGTTGTTTAGTGAGGATTTTCTGTTCACTCAGAATCTTGGCCAGGAGTCCACAGTTGAGAGAAAAGGGTATAAGAGGCAACACATCATAAACAAAGGTTCCAGATCATTTATGCAGAATTTGCTAAGGGGTAATACAAATTACTTGTCCCCCAAATCTTAGATCTTTACACACCTAGAGGGAAATAAAAAGAAATCAGGTTTTGGATGATAGAAAATGGGAAAAATTCTTTGGACAGAGTTGCCAGAGTACTGTGTATTCTAGACCCAACATATCAGATGGAGGAAGGTACTTCTCAAACCATCTCAAGGCATATGAAGAAGTCTTCCATAGAATCATCCCAGGTGAGTGTATATTGGACAAAAGAAGACCACAGATCCATGTGATGCTAAGGTGCCAGAGCAGAGTTTAGTGAGAATAAAAGTTATGCTTGAATAATTTTAAATGGATGTCTCAAAGGAATTTTTTTTTTAAGGAACCAAGTAAAAATAGGCTGGAATATATAACCAGATGCAGAACTTGATTGTGTGTGTGCATGCATGTGTGTGTGTGTATGTGTGTTGGGTGGGGTGATCCACAGATTTTTATTGCCAGCATTATGGAATGAGGAGGTAGAAGATGTCTAAAGAAAAGGAAGTTTCCAAAGAACAGAGACAATTACTCCAAAAATGTAAAACCAGTATCTGGACATCTTCCATACCCAGAGGTCAATAATACTAGATAGAAATTGTACGAGTCAGATAATAATATTTCTGCTCTTTACTTCTGTTCAGTTGTCCCTCCTCTTTCCTGCTAGTGTGGTCTCTGATGAGTACAAGTGGAGATCAGGACTTTCATCAACATATAGCAATAATGAAGCTAACCCAAACATTGAGGTGTCAATGGAGCCACATGGGGAGAACTAATGAGGCCTCTCTGCCCTTTCTAGGCAGGGTGGTATAAGTGGAGGCCAAGGGGCAGCTGGAATTCCCATCAAAACCCAGCAGTAATGAGGAGCCCCTCCCAATCTCGGATGTCAATGAGAGCCAAGAACAGAACCTATATTTCTACCTCCACCTGTCAGGCATGAGAAAGCACCTTCCCTTCTCCCGTAACAATGCTATCTATCTGTTAGATAAAACAGCTATTTTAAATAAGATCCATAGTCACATGACATAAAACCCAAAATGTACAGGCTTCAATTTAAAATGACTCATCATACTAAAGATCAGACATATTTTAACCCAAATGAAAAAAGATACTTAACAAATGTCAATACTGTGATGACAGAGAAGTTAGAATTACCTAAAAAAGATTTTCAAACAGCTATCATAAAAATTCCTCAATAAGCATTTATAGACAAACTTGAAACAAATGAAAAATTAGAAAGTCTTGGCAAAGAAATAGAAGATATAAAGAAGAGTCAAGCGGAAATTTTAGAACTGCAAAATATAATAACTGAAATGAAAATGCAATGGATGAGCTCAACAGCAGAATAGCAAAGACAGAAAAGAATCAGTGAACTTGAAAACAGAACAATCAAAACTATCCAATCTGAAAAACAGAGAAAGTAGACTGGACAAAAAATGAACAGAGCCTCAGGAACCTATGGAAGTATCAAAAAAAATCTAACTTTCCTGTAATCAGAATCCCAGAAAGAAGGGAGAAAGAGGATTTGAAGAAAGTACTTGATGAGGTTTAGATATTTGGATGAGGAATTTTCCAAACTAAAAGTGGAAAGTGTGGCCTGGCTTCTTGCAGCTTATAGTAAAATGCAAGAGGAAAGGGATAAGCTGAGAACTGAAATCCTGGGCACAAAGAAACCAGTAATTGTTGGTTTTGTAAATTCTGAGCTTCCAGAAAGTGAGTGCCCAGAGAATAGTGCCCCTTGTGCTAACTTAACTTGCCAGCCATTTCATTCCAAGTCAGAATTGGAAATGCAGTTATCCAGGAAGGATCTGTGGAAGGTCTTATTGTCTGACAGCTTGTACCCCTGCATGTTACATGCAAAACTGACCAGTCTTTTGCAAGATCTGTATAAATGGAACCACTGCCAGCCTAGACTAAAAGGGGCAGAAAACGGACAGATTTTAGGAAAAATGACTTCAAAGGCAGAACTGTGGAAGCTGAGGTTTGGGCCAGAAGAGTGGATCCACCCATGTGCGTGCTCCATTGTTCAGGGAAAGTGCTACTGCCCCAGGCTTCAGAGAGGGTGGGGCACATTCCTGAGGATTTTGGGGAGATTCAGGTCACCACCCCAGTGCACTTAGAGGTTGTGGCTAGAGTTCAGCCACCACCCATATGCCTGATGAAGGTAGAATGGAGAACAGGGCCCTGGGGAAGCCCTTGAAAAGGGTAGGGCTGCTGCTATATCAAGCCCCTAGGAGAAGAAACCATGGTTCTTCATATGGGAATGTAAAATTGTAAGCCATCTGGCAGTTTGGTAGGTTCTTTAAAAATTTTATCATGCTACTACCATATGACCCAGCAACTGCACTCCTGGGCATTTAGACCAGAGAAATAAAAATTTATGTCACATAAAAACCTCCACATGAATATTCATAGCAACTTTATTTGTAAAAGCAAAAAATTGCAATCAACACCAATGTCCTTCAATGAGGGAATGGTTAAACAAACTGTGGTACATCATATCATGAAATATTACGTAGCCATAAAAAGAAACTATTGATACACACAAAAACTTGGATGAACCTCCAGAGAGTTATTCTGAGTGAAAAGAAGCCAATACCAAAAGGTTATATACTGTATGATTCCATTTACATAACATCATGAAAAAAACAAAATTCTAGAAATAGAGAACAGATCAGTGGTAGTGAAAGGTTAAGGAAGGGCTGAGATGGAAGTGGGTGTAGCTATGAAAGGGCAACAGCAAGACCTTTGTAGTGCTGGAATTGCCTACTTGTGATATTATTTTATAGTTTTACAAAATGTTACTATTGGAGGAAACTGCGTAAAAAGTGCATTGTAACTCTCTGTATTACATCTTGTAATTGTGTGAATCTACAATGATATCAAAATAAAAAGTTTATTTTAAAAAACTAGCATACTAGTCATTTAATAATAATAATAATAATAATTTTTTAAAGATTTACCACTTTAAACCCCCCCTTCCCCATTTGCTCTTTTGTGTCCTTTCGCTGGGCAATTCTCCATGCCCTCCTCCTCCAGTCTTCACCAGGATTTGATTCTGGAGGCCTCCGATGTAGGAGAGACACATTCTGCCACCTGCGCCACCTCAGTTCCTGGTTTCTAGGGCTTTCGGAGCATCTTGTCTTCTCTCTCCTGCGTCTCTCTCCTGTCTTGCTGCATGGCTCCCGGGTCCTGGCGACTCACCGGCACACAGAGCCTGGCAGCCCATGTGCCTTCTATATATATATTTTTTATTTTACTGGGAGGTCCCGGGGATCAAACCCAGGTCCCTCCATATGGCAGACGGACGCCCAACCATTTGAGCCACATCCGCCCCTCTAATAATTATTAATCACTGGTAGATTTTGATATTCAGTTAATCAATTCAACACATGTATAGATTGATTTAGCAGAAAAACTATTTTGTTCAGGAACTGAGTTTTATATCTATTAAACATTTATATTGGATGATTTCATCATCTGGCCTAATTGACCAAGTGAGCTACATGTACATGCAGACTAAAGATAACTGAGTATTATTATAAGTTGATAATATGAATGTCCAAGAAAGGAAATTGAAAAGTAACTTTGATGATTTAAATCCATTATGGCTAAGTAGCCCTATGCGTGTATAACACTACTAATGATGACAAAAAGGGAAAGGGCTAACACAATTCAATTTCATGTGGGAAGAAATAAAATAAGCAATACTAAATAAAAGCTACTAAACCAAAGTATTTACCCAGAGGTTACTTATTTGGCAAATACAAATATTATGAATTCAGAAAAGTATGTAATACAAGTAGAAAATATTTCTAAAAGGCCAAGAAATGTCACTAAGTTCACACAATAAAACACAAACATTTGGTTCAAGTTGCTACATTGTTCATTTAACTTTACTTTAGAAGCAATTTTATAAAGTTTGTTTATGTTAGAAGTAGAAAATTAGAATTTGTGAGTGTATATAAATGTAAATTGAGAATAAACTGTAAGGATACTGGTTATTTTGGGGGATGGGATCAAATTATGTGGACTTGGTGGAAGTTTGTAGAAGAACTCACAATTTTTATTCTACATGCATCGGCATTTTTGAACTTTTTACTGTCATGCATTTCTTTTTGTAATTATTTTTAAAACCAAAAAATGGAAGAATGAAAACGAAATATGGAAAATACTCAGATAAATTCTATTGCCAAAAGTAAAAATATATTTAGTGATTACTTCAACCAAGTAAAAATACTAAAAACCTTCAAGTGAAAAACCAAGAGAATGAAAGATAGTGATTTTTTGTTAAGGAGAATTAATCTTAGAAGAGTATCATCTCATATCAACTGGTGTGCTGGGAGCTTAGTTTTGTACTCATACAAACCCTGAATGAACACTGTAAGAGAAATTCTAAAGGAGCACTGACAATAATTATAGCATGCAAAGCCTCACTAGAAATGACTGCTGACTCCATTTCCTAACTTGGAAATACAGATTAGGGCAGAAAAGCAAATCTTTGTTGTTGGTAATAATGCAAGAAATTTAACAGAGTCTAGTGATAAGAGTAGCTATATTTTAAATTACCTTTAGTTTGACCTTGATATTTTAGTATTTATTTATTTATTTATTTAATAAAGATGAACCATGAGCATGAATTTTTACAATGCCAGTCAGGGACAGAGCAGCTAGTACGAATCCATTTAGCTGAAGTGTTTTCTGACAAATGAATTTCTATATTTTCTTAGGTATAAATACTTTATGAAAGGTTTCTATAGAAACAAAATATAAAGGGTAATCTGTTTTTCCACTCCCTAATAACATCTGGTTGACCAACAGCTTTCCTGTAGCCTAGAGCATTGCTGTAATATTGGCTAAATCTGTTTGCTGATTTGGGGCAACATAAATTCCTAGTAGCAATGGTGACTATCTTGAGATTTGTAGGGAAAACTGGTTTGGGAAAGAAAGGGAGTAAGATGTTACTATACAAATTTAGAAGAAGAAAATCACAAAAAGCAGCAATAAATGTTTAAAAAAAGGGGGGGGGGAAAGCAGGTTTCCTCTGTGATAGACAATTATCCTATTCAGAATCATAGCTAATGGTTTTCATTTTGGCAAAGAAAAAAGCTAATTCTCTAAGAACTGTGGCAAAATTAGAAGGACACAATTCTTTTTTTGTAAGAAATAATATTTTAGAAGATAACCTGGAAGATTGCAGTAGGCAAATATCCAAAGGATTCTATTCTTTTTTTCCCCACTTCTTTTATTTTTTAAAAGTTACTTCGATTACATAAATGTTACAGAGAATATATAGGGGATTTCCATATGCCCTGCTTCCCACATCTCCCACATTTTCCCACATTAGCAACATCTTTCATCAGTGTGGTACATTCATTGCAATTGATAAACACATTTTGGAGCATTGCCACTAAGCATGGATTATAGTTTACATTGTAGCTTACGCTCTCTCCCATTTGACTTGTAGGTTATGGATGGATATATAATGGCCTGTATCTGTTGTTGTAATATCATTCAACATAATTCCCCTATTACACCTGTTTTTCCCTCTCCCAAACCCCGGATTAAAATAAACTTACTAGTATTCTACTATGGACTTACTGTGATTATAGCAATGTAAGAAATACCATTTTTGTGGAGGCAGTGACCCTTGGATGTTCTGGAATTCTATTCTTTTTATTTACAGAAATTAATCTTCTATCTGACAGGCCAGTTATAGAAAAATTATATTTAGTAAATTGTCCTAAGAGATAAAGAATAACAGTTGAATCTCTAAAGGGAATATCATGCATTTGGGAACTAATTAGAAGTAGTACTAAAAATCTACCTACAACGTCCTGTAAAAAGGTAGGAAATCCATGGAATAAAAGTGACTCTATGAACTAAGACCACTTGCAGACACAGAGGATATGTACAATGAAAACTGACTTGATGGTCTGTCTCTAAAGCTTTCTGATCTTTCTGAAGATGGTTCTTTTATGAAGACAAAAGAAGAACATATATTATAATTTTTATTCTATCTAAAAGCAATGGTGTATCATGATTTTAAATGCAACATTTACAGTTAAACTCTTCATAGCAATACATTTGGGTAAATGATATAGTGAGGGTAGTTTTCACACATAGCATGTTTTCAAACTATAATTTTAGTTGTCTTGAAGCTAATTGCTTCTCTACAATGTTTACTTGAATGTTAAGTTGTTTATATGAATGCCAATATGCATATTTTTGCAGTTATTTTTGACAGAAAGTGGCTCATAAATAGCTGTTTAAAGATATATAAAGATGACCAATGAGAAAAGGTGAGCTTTAAAAGCCACATTTCCAAAGGATTGTTCATACAGGTAGGTGACTTTAGGATAATGATTACTTCATACCAGCACCTACTTTGCAATGTCCCTCCTTGTCTCTGATTCTGAAGACTGTTTCCACTATCTCTAGCTTGCTCCCTATGAACTGCTTTCCCAGCTAATCCAAATCAAATACCTATCACCAATGTTCAAAGAGTTCTCTAGGGGCAACTACTTACTTTCTTCAATGTGCAATTAAATCCTTCAGTTGAGACCACTACTCTGCACTAAAAATCCTGGACACAGAGTGTGAAATTCATCTTGGCCAGATGACCACTCATTTTTATGTTTCAGGATTGTTGATAACACCCCCTCGACACAAAGTGCCTACTCCCAAACCCCTCCCCCACAATAACAACTCAGGCTAAATGCATGGCACATTATAGAGGTTTAATGAATGGTCCTTGGAAGAATGAAGGAATATATCCTATGTAATCATATTTAGAGAAATCTTGAATTGTGTGACTTAACTGAAAATTACCTTAAGCATGCTGTAAAAGTTTTTTTGAATAGTACAAAAAGTGTATGAAGGAAAAATAAGTTTCCCTTCTACCCCAGAACTCAGAAGCTGTTTTCATATATCTTTTCACTCATAGTCAATGCATGACTTGTATATATGTACACATTCAAATAATTTCACCATTTTATACAAATTGGATTATATTCTATACACATTTATATACCTTAATTTTTATTCAATAAAATACCTTGGAAATTATTTAAATTATTACATATAAAATGTCCTCATTCTTTTTATGGTTAAATAATAATCCAATGTATGAAATACATAATAATTTTTGAATTATACTTTTAGAGTTGAAATAGAGGGAGTAAATGAGGAGAGTAAATCTCAGTTATGGAAAATAACAAACCCAAAGTGTGCAAAAGGTTTTTTCCTAGTGTTCTAGTGACCTGGAGCATCTGGAGAAAGATATACAAAAACACCTAAAAAAAACTAAAAAAAGAAAGGAGGTCAAAAGATCCTTTACGTATTTAAAAAAATCTAAGAAATAACTGCTTTATCTTCTCAATAACTTATTCTTCTAACAAGAAGTGAAAAGATATGGTAAAATGTGACTTTACCCAAGGCTTAGGATCAGGGAATTACTAATGATAGAAGGAATAAGGGTGGGAGTAGAAGTCAGGAGAGCAAAGTAACACACAAAGATCTAGCAAAAGGGAGCTTTTTGATTCCATGTTAACCAGAATTTCCTGAATGATTACTGCAGGCAAGACGCTTGCTTGCTTTTAATCTAAACAGACAAATGACTATTCAACACAACATATGCTCAGTTCCGGGTGAGTGGTTACAGACTATAATTGCTAAAGGAGTCTGCTGAAAATATTAACACTATCTTTAACTTTCTCCTTTAATATTTCCAAGGGGAAATATTATTTAGATTTTAGTGGTCTGCTTCTATGGGGGAAAATCTGGTGGTGCAAAAGGGAGAGTATCTCCTGGGGATGGTAATCCTAGAAAGGCTATTATATCACATAGGGCTAAAAAATTTCCAAGCAACTGTTACATCATTTATTATTCATATAAATCCTGAGCTTAAGAGGTATCATACACCTTGACAAAATGTAATATTTGAAAGAAATCTAAATATATAAACATTTCTCAAATAACTTTTCACCAGTTAACTATGCCAGCTGTAATAAGAAGTCCATGCACATTATTTCATAAATCATATATATCTGTAAACACTAGAAATACGTATGACTTTGTAAGATTTTTTTCCTCCTTTTAAAAAGCATGGTATAGTGGGAAAAGCATGGCTCTGTATGTCAGGTAAGCCTGGGTTCATGTCTCAGTTTTACTAAATACTGATTGAGTCATTTCTGTGAAGTTTCTCCTGGCCTCCGTTCTTCTTAGTGTTGTTTTGAGGAGTAAATGAGAAAATCCGTACAAGAGTTTTCCTTTGAGTAAAAAAATCTTTTATGGATCTCGAGGTTTTTATATGTATAGATGTATTTTATATATATAGATGTGTGTGTATATATATATATATATATAATATATATAATTTCCAAAATTTAAATTAAGGAATTCTGGCATAAGCTAAAGTTAGGATATACTACAGAATAAAAAAATAATTTTTACTTTTACAACTTTTGTACAAATATCTTTTGCTTTAACATCCATTGTACACTCATAATATTATGCGATTAATATGGCATTCAATCCTGTTTACCTTTCTATGTACTATATATCATTAGATTTAAAAAATTCCTTCTACAGTCATATGACACTTGAATAAAAGTTCACTATTATTTTTCAGTAGTGATCCCTCACTTTCGAGATCAGTATCTGGCATGCAATTTGCTTAAGCCTGTTTCTACAACTCACAAATAACCATTTGCATCTACCACTATGTATCTTCCTTAAAGCCAATCCCTGGATAAACCACAGTGGAGTCATGGCATTGGCAAATTTGATTTATATAAGTAAACTGTTTATGATATATCCCAGAGACCAAGACAAGTTTTCAGAAGTGATCAGCAAGAATTACTATAACATTCAAAAACAGATGACCAGTTGGGCATGTGCTTTAGAGTCAATGTGAACATTTAATTCAGCCTGCAGTCCAGAGGCATAACAGTAAATTGCAATGCCACAAAGGAAAAATACCTTTTTCAGATGCCTTTTATCATTTTTAAAATTTACAGTGCTAATATTGTACAATTCTATGTAATTAAGATAAATGGGTTAGAGATACGAATGCGACTGATTGGGATTTTCTTGTTTAACTGTGAAAGTAACACTACAGATGAAGAGACTGAGGAAACTTTGAGATTGTTTTTGAAAGCCATGATATTAAAAAGTAAACATATAATAATATGGGATACGAACTATGTGGTTCTCAAAGGCAAAGAATGTACAAACAAATTGAGCAAAATAGAGTGATATACAGGATGGGTCATGACAGACATGAACCAATTCAAAATTTACTACCAGAAACAGTAATCTAGGTAATTTGTTTCAACTCTATAACCAAGAGCAGCTGTAAAATATTGTGGGGACCCCACAGCCCGGGCTCCCCTAAGCCCTCAACCTGTAGCTGCCTGTGTGACCTAGACATAAGTTAAGGTTAACAACCCTCCCCAGAGGGGAAAGGATGAATAGATGGTATCGTAAACCATAATCTCCTCGTAGTGGTAAAACTTCATTCCTGTGATAACATCACCAGAGCCCATATGTGCACATCACAGGACCCTAGCAGAAACTCTGTTCTCACACCCTATGGAATGTCTTTGTTTTGAAATCCCTTACATTGCCCCTAATTTTCCTGTCTCTTTGCGGAGCACTACCTTCATTCTCCGGACTGCTGCCACCAGAGACTCTCTTCTGTCTGTTAAGTCCAAATAAAACTTATGTCTGACTCAGTGCCTGGCACACCTTTAGTCTCACAGCAGCCCCAACCTGTGTCCTTCAGGAGTTGGGCTGGAACCATTGGTGAGCCATGAGCCAGGAGACTGAAGGGCTGCTGGCAGTACTGGACATGAGCTCAAGGAAAGGAGAATTGGCAGGGGGTAATCTCAGGTTGGCCTATAACATCATGTAGGGAAGGGTGGCTGTCCTGGATGACTAGGGACCACCAAGGGAATATGGGGACATCCTAAAAACTCTGGCAGGTACAGGCTGTGCTTCAACAGGTAGCAGAGCAGCTACACTTAAATAAGAAAAAAGACTTCCAGATAGCAGCAGCTATAGCATGGCCCCTATTAGGAGCCTTGCAGGTGACTACCAAGGCAGAACAAGTGGTAAAGGCCTCTGTGCACTGCTTAGAAGAGTTAAAGTTAGAAAGTGATATGTACCTATCACAGGCAAAAATGAAAGATTTCTTAACCAATCACCTGTGCCAAGTTGATGATCAGTTAGAAACTTTGTCTTATAGATATGCTGGAGCTAGGTGCTGCAGCTACCTCGAGTCCAGGTCCAGAGAATATTTTAACCACCCCTGGATGGGACCCTAAGGCATGCGGTATATCTCATCCCTCAGATGAGGAGAAAGAGGAGAATGGGAGGTGGAAGAAGATGGAGGAACCCCTGAGAGTGCACCCTATAGTACAACAGAAGTAGAAGGCGTTACAAGTCCAAACCTCTGGGGTCCAACATTTCCAACCCTCCAACCACCCCTCCAAGCAGAAGTTACATATAAACATGAAGGACTATACTGTTGGTGAGTTGGGCGATTTGGGGCAAAGTTACAGGCAGAGATCTAGAGAGTACCTGCCTAATTGGCTTCTAATATTATGAGACACTGGAGCAGAAGGAGTTGTACTATAGGGGATGGAAATGAGTAAATTGGCATCTATTACCATTCACTCTTCTCTGCATCAGCATTTTTACCACCTCTAGTGAAACAAAAACAGTGTCGCTATTGGTATGGCTGGTTGCTGGATGCAAGGCTGCCTGGCCTAATGAAGGGGATATACCTCATGCCGCCTCTCATTGGCAATCCATGGAAGAATTACAGGATGTTTTACGGGGCTTGAGGATGATATAGGGAATCAATAGACGGATCTGGAACCAGGCAAGAAGTCCACGTGGACATCAATACCCCCAAGATGGCTGCTGGAAGACCCTTGTGAGATCTCCGCCATTCAGAATGAGATTCTCTCTGGAAGCCAGGAGAAGCCCCGGATATTCTCCAGGGGCCTTATAATTGGGCCTACCTGGGGGATTGATGGGTGGGGTAATCAATCAAAATAGCAAACAGCTGGAACTCCTCCCATACCACTAGCAAAGGGGTAGAATAATTACTGGTTTAAAAAGCAAGTACAAAGGCCAAATCTCTCCTACTCCAGCTCGTTCTCAGCCCTCTTGGCTTCTGTGTCCTGCTCTCACCATGCTCCCCCTGTGTGGATCAACATGCAGGTAAAACCTGGACATTTATAATCTACAATGGGAAACTGTAGTCTATAAATTAGCCCTCTTTATCACTCTTCAGCCCCTTACTCTCTATAAGGAACCCCTGATCTGTTATTTTCTCCCATTGCTCTTCCCTCCCTATCTTAATAAATTACTGGCCTAACTAACCTGATGTGCTCTGAAATTCATTTCTGCAGCATAAGAATCTAAACCAAATCTGGTAACACTATAGGAGATGGAAATGAGTAAATGGCATCCTTTACCATTCACCCTTCTCTGCATCAGCATTTATATACTACCTCTAGTGAAACAAAAACAGTGTCACTATTGGTATGGCTGGTTGCTGGATGCAAGGCTGCCTGGCCTAATGAAGGGGATATACCCCATGCCGCCCCTCATTGGCAATCCATGGAAGAATTACAGGATGTTTTACAGGGCTTGGGGATGAAACATGCCATTTATGCTGCCAACTTCATGAGGCCTGACAGAAGTTTTTACTGCAGGAATGAAAGATACTGTGCTACATACTGCTCCCAACCATTATTATGAACCTCTGGTGTCAATCCTGAGCCACCGAGGGGGGCCACTCGTGTCTTGTGTTGCGCAATGTAAGCAAATGTGGATAGATCTTATTGCCGCAAGCACTGAGCTAGAAACAAAAGACAGGCCACCCAAAGCGGTTTTAGTGAGACTTTGGAACATGCTCCCTAAGGACAAGAGGAAACTGGTCAGCTCAGAATGCTGAAGGAGAAGAGAAAATAGAAAAAAAGCTGTCACCCTAACACTTGGAGCCTTCCACTCCCCCAGCAGAAACTGGGCAGGCACCCTTTCTCCTGCCAGAGGGTCGAAGGCCACATGTAGACTTAACTATTTATTGGTTCCCTACTAATCAACAAAGTGTATGCCCTTAGTAGACACAGGAGCTGAGTGTGCTTTAATTCATGACAATGTAGCGTGATTCCATGGGCCAATGCTGGATAGAGATGGCTTTGGGGAAAAAACAATTTATGCTAAGCAACAAAATTTAGCTTTACAAACTGGATGATTAGCTCCCCAAAAATATTCAGTGTATTGACATTCTCCACAATGCCACATTACAGACTACCACAGGAGAACTCTGCCTTAGATTCAGAGTAATAAAGGCAGTGCTAAGGGGACAAGCTAAATGGTCGCTGGTGAAGGTGCCCTCACCCCCAAGAATTGTGGCAACCAAACAGTACCAACTCCTGGGGGGTGGGGGTGGGGGGAGCAACAGGATATTACTGCTACAATTAAGGAATTAGAAAGGGTAGGGAAAATAATTACCCATAGTCCCTTCAGTAGTCCTATATGGCCAGTATGAAAGCCTGACAGAAGGTGGCTCATGACAGTAGATTACTGAGAATTAAATAAAGTAACACCACCTCTATATGCAGCAGTCCCAAACATTGCTGGTTTATTGCAAGAAATTAGTACCCGGTTATGTCACTATCACTTTGTTTTAGATCTTGCTAATGCTTTCTTTAAAATCTCCTTAGACAAGTCAAGCCAGCCCACATTCATCCTCCCATGGGCATGTCAGCGATGGACTTTTATGGTGTTTCCCCAAGGCCACAAACATAGCCCAACCTTCTGTCATGGCCTCCTGGCAAAGGATCTGCCCAAGTGGAAGAAACCTGTGGCTGTAATCCTCTTTCATTATAATGACAATATAATATTAACAAGTAATTCTCTTTCAGAATTAAAATAAGTATCAGAGACAATAGTATCTCATCTTGAAAGCTGGGGCTAGGCAATCAATCGGGACAAGGCCCTGGCTACTGTGTCTAATTTTTGGGTGTTGTTTGGTCGGATAAGACAACAACTATACTCCCTGCTGTAATTGATAAAGTACAATGTTTTCCCACACCAAAAACTCCAAAACAATTAATGGCCTTTCTGGAGTTGGGGTACTGGAGACCATTCATCCATCATTTAACTCTAATATTAAAACCACTGTACAGTCATACCTTTGTACCCAACTGCTTTGAAACTTGTCGAATTTGGTACTCGACACATTTTGACGCTAAAATTTTGTCCCGGTACTCATCATTTGTTTGGTACTCGAACTGCAAGCTAGAACTTGGTGTTGGTTGCCTCTAGATGAAACAAAAGGTCACGTGTTAGTCACACAGTAGCTCTTGCCCTGTGCACATTACATTGTGGTCTTATCTTAGCTTCTGTGGTCATTCTGTGTATTTTTGTGTTTTTTTCTCATTATGGGTCCTAAGAAAACGGGCAGTGATAGTGCTGAGCAGAAAAGAAAATTACTTCGCACCACCACTGAGCAAAAAAAAGAAATAATAGGGTAAATATGAGAGCAATATTTGCATTACTGATCTTGCTAGGGAATACAGTATGCCTAGAACAACATTCTCCACCATCATTAAGAATAAAGAAGTGATTTTAAAAGGCTGATGTTGTGAAAGGATTTAAAGCAGTAACAAAGCAGCATTCCCAAACACTGGAGAAAGTTGAAAAGCTGTTACTAATTTGGGTAAAGGAAGGAGTCGATGTGATGTGGCTTAGTGGTTAAGCACCGGCTTTCTACATATGAGATCCTGGGTTTAATCCCTGGTCCCAGTACCTTAAAAAAAAAAAAAGGATAATTTGGGTAAAAGAGAAGCAGTTAGCAGGCAACAGTGTAGACAAAGCCATGATATGTGAAAAAGTGAAAGTGTTGTATGCCAATTTTTTGAAAAACAAACTGAAACCAAGTCATTAGTGTGCTGAAGTTTTTAAGGCCAGCCACAGCTGGTTTGATAATTTAAAAAAGAGGACCTGCATCCATAGTGTCGTGAGGCATGGTGAGCAGTGAGTGCTAATAAAAAGGCTGCTGCTGAATTAATCAGTGAATTTCAAGACTACGTAGAGGCTGAGGGTTTTATTCCTCACCACGTTTTTTAACTGTGATGAGAACAGAGTTGTTTGGAAAAAATGCTGAGTAGGACCTACATCACAAAAGAGAAGGCATTACCAGACCACAAACCAGTGAAAGACAGGCTCACTCTATTGTTGTGTGGGAATGCTAGTGGGGACTTAAAACTCAAGCCTCGACTAGTGTACGATAGTGAAAACCCACGAGTTTTCAAGAAGCATAATGTCATAAAAAGCAAACTCCATGTGATATGGAGGGCAAACAGGAAAGCTTGGGTCATAAGGCAAGTTTTCACTGAGCAGATAAATGAAGTGTTTGGTCCCTCAGTGAAAATATATTTTCTGGAGAAAGATTTGCCTCTGAAAGCTCTCCTACTTTTGGACAATGTGCCTGTGCCCACTCTCTAGGCTTGTAGGATGACTTATTGGAGGAGTTCAGCTTCATCACTGTAAGGTTCCTGCCCCCAAACACTACTGCTCTCATCCAGCCCATGGCCCAGTAGGTCATTTCAAACTTCAAAATATGGTATTGGAAGCCTCCTCATAAGATACCTGGTACATTGTTATCTCTTAATGGAAATGTTGTCTATATACTATTAGACCAGCATGATCTGCCCCTTATTGTTCCACATAAACATCTATCTTTTTGCTCGTAGTGCCCTAACCAATACTTTTCTACAGAGGGCTTTGGCAGTAACCCATGCCTACAATCAAATCCAATGTTGAATTTGCACAGACTTACCATCCTTGGGTACTACAAGCCTTCCTTGGACCATAAGTTCTGCAAACTGGCTAATGTGGAACACCTTGCTGGCATGGCAGAATACAACCCATTGACTAGATTGGAACAAGACCTTCTCATTTGAGACTGAAATCCATCCTGTCTTTCAATGAGACTCGTAATTATATATTTTTCCCTTGTAAGGGAACAGGTGAATAATCCCAGGACTTTATTAGGATATGCTGTATATGATGGTTTAGGACGGTTAATGGTTGAGTCTGTCACCCTAGATCACACTGCCACTATCTGCATGGAACGACAGGACTGAATCCATGATGTGGGGTGGTTACCCCGAGTTGTGTAATTTTACTATCAAACTAGAAGACAATAGTCTTTTCTAATGGCAGACCTCTTACCATTCATTTGCTGGGGCCTACCCATCTCCTAAAGGATGGCTATAGACTTGCAGTCAAAGAGGTGGTCATATTTGCCCTATAACTGCATTGGACGATGTACATAGGGACAGCCATATGTCCCTACCACCCTATAAGACTCATTACCCCATATCCCCAGTAATTAGGAAATGATCAAGGCTAGATATAGAGTAATGCATGCCCCTTTGTGGTTCTACCCATTGGCCATTTTTATGCCAGGTGGTACTGCAATTGTCATGAAAACACATAACTACTTTAGCTAATCACACTGTTCAAGCCCTTAATGAATCCAAAGTAGCAATTTCCATATTTGAGAAGCAGTCTTTTGAGAAGCAGTTTTGATGGCCCCAGAAGAGAAGCAAGCCATTCACCTGATCGTCTACAGCTGACCTTGTGGAGGAAACAGGAGCTAAGCCCGGAGAGAAACGCAGCCCCTGGAAGAGAGGAACCCCAGAAGTCTGAACCCTGGCAAACGCTGGCAGCTGTCTTGCTCTAACATGTGGCAATGGACTGTGGTGAGAGAAGAAACTTAACGCTTTATGGCCTGGTATCTGTGGACTTCTACCCCAAATAAATACCCTTTTTAAAGAACAACCCATTTTTGGTATTTCACATTAGCACCCCTTTGGCTGACTAATACAGAACAAAGAAATTACCCAACTATGAAAGGTAGTTTTACAAAATAGGATGGCTTTAGATATTCTTACTGCAGCACAAGGTGGGAGCTGTGCCCTCATCAACATTCAATGTGTATGTGATCACTCCCATAATATTTCACAAGCTCTAAATCATGTGCAAAAGCACAACAGCACATTGATAAATTAATATTGACTCCCTATTTGATTGCTTTAAGTCCTGTTTTTTTGCCCTGGTGATAGGTTTTTTACAGGTCTACCAGCCTTTGGTGGAGGATGCCTATTATTCTGTTGTCTTTTACACTGTCCTACGGTCAACATAGGGTGCTGTATGGGGGTGGATTGTGGTACCCTAGGACCTGGGCTCTCCCTAAGCCCTCAGCATGTAGCCACCTATGTGACCTAGACATAAGTTAAGGTTAACAACCCTCCCAGAGGGGAAAGGATGTATAGATGGTATTGTAAACCATAATCTCCTCAGAGAAGTAAAATTTCAATACTGCGATAACATCACCAGATCTGATATGTGCACATCACAGGACCCTAGTAGAAACACTGTTCTCATAACCTATGGAATGTCTTTGTTCTGAAACCTCTTATATCATCCCTCATTTTCCCATCTCATTGTGGTGTGCAACCTTCATTCTCTGGACCGCTGCCACCAGAGACTCTTTCCTGCCTGTAAGTCCAAATAAGCTTACGTCTTACTCAGTGCCAGGTATGTTCTTTGGTCTCACAGAAGCCCCAACCCATACACTTCAGGAGATGGGTTGGAACAAATATTTAAAAGTTGTTCAAAGACAATGGAAAGCTTTCAAGGTATAGATTTACAGGGCAAGATCCAGGAAAAGGGACTCCAGAGGAGTGATCCTCAACTTTGGGGCTCTGAATTTTATAAAAGGAGCCTGAAAGTCTGATAAATTGAGCAAGACTGTTGACAGACTGCAAAACTATGGTGACAAATAATTGGAGTTTAGTTTCCCTCAAGGAAGGAGATAGGAAAATTCCAGACTTTTAGTTTAGACTCTGAAATGTTATAATTTCGTAGAAAAAGTGTACTTAAAATTGACTAGCACTGAGATCCAGCTTCAAAGGATCTCAATTCCTTATTGGATTACTAGATTGAATACCTTTCCAATATGATCCAGGAGAACTAGTAGCCAGAGCAAGCATTCCAGATGTAATCAATAATTCTTTCTGGCGGAAAAAAATATCATATAATTGTATCTCTATAATATTTCATACCCAGCATCCAACACTAATTCAGAACATAAGAATACAAGGCCACCTGACCAAGAAAGCTACAAAAAATAGAAAAATAGAACCATTGTTGTTATCAAAGGTAGATTTCAAACTATGACCATTATGTTCAAGGAAATAAAAGACAAGCTTAAGAATTTCATTAGAAACTTGAAATTTAAAAGAGTTGATTGGAAATTCTAAAAGACAGAAATTACAATATTTTAAATTAATAATTTAATATAATAGTTTAAATGAGATTAGACCCAGTTGAAGAGGGAATTGGTGGAAGACAGGATAAAAATATATACAAACTAAAAAAAAAAGCCAGGATAAGTGCAAAAGGAACATTGGCGATACAGTGAAAAGGTTTATCATAAGTATAAGTGGAATCTCAGTATGAGAGGGAAAAGGAATGATGCAGAAGCAATATCTGAAGACAACTGGGAATTTTACCAAACTGACAGACATCAAGCCACACATTTGAAAATCACTAGTGAACCAGCGATAACAGATACAAGGAAAACCACACTTGGAATCAGCAAAGAAAAAAATGGCTGAAGGTCAAAGATAAAGAAATATCAGTTTGGATTATATTCAAAGAGCAACCATAAGACTGTCAGTTAACTTCTCATCAGAAACCATCTCAGCCATCTAAAATTGGAATGATATATAGGATTTACAGTTTTCTTCTTTAAGCATATTGAAGATATCAAACCTCATCCACCAAAATATCCTGGTGATATATGAGGAAAATAAAGCCATTTTCAAACAAATGAAAAGAGAGCATATATCAACGTCAGTCACAGATTAGACAAAATAGTGCAAAGTTTTCTTCAGGTGGATGGACAATGATACTAGATAGAAGTTTGAAGTAATGTCTGAAGAGATAATTGACTTGTATTAACTGCATAAAATAAAAATAATAATGTCTCATAAGGCTTAAATATAAAGAGAATTTACCTCACAACAATCATATATCAATCAAGAGTGTGTTAAATGCAGGTGAGTTGAAGTGTTTAAACTCCCTGAATTGTCTGAGTAGAGGTAAAATTACTTATTTATATCAGATTTTGATAAGAATGCATTTTGTAATCTTGCAGGCAGCTGCTCTCAAAATATGGTCCACAGATCTCAGGGGGTCCACAAAATACTTTTAGTGGTTTCATAAGGACAAAACTATTTTCATAATAATTCTTATTTTTTCACTGAGTTGACATTTGCCTTATTGAGCAAAAGCTATTGTAAGTAAAACTGCTAGCATCTTAGCACAAATCAAGGCAGTGACATCACACTATACTAGTTGTCATGATACTCTTCTGTTAAGCATTAGCAAATTATTTTCTGTAAAGGTCCAGATAGTAAATATCTTAGAATTTGCAGACAATACACTCTCTGTCAAATTACTGAATTCTGGAGTTCTAGTGCAAAACCTTTTTAGAAAATACATAAATAAATGGACATAGTTGTGTTCTCATAAAACATTATTTAAAAAAGCTATTAGTGGGCTAGATTTGACCTCTTTTTTTTTTTTCTAAATATATATTTTTATTTTTTAAAAGATACTTAGATTACACAAATGTTACACAAAAAATATAGGGATTCCCATATGCCTCACTCCCCACACTTCCCACACCCTCTCACATAAACAACATCCTTCATTAGTGTGGCACATTCATTGCAATTGATAAATGCATCCTAGGGCATTGTCACTGAGCATGGCCCATAGTTCACACTGTAGTTTACACTCTCTCCCACACAATTCTGCAGGAATTGGGAAGATATATAATGGCCTATATCTGTCGTTGCAATGCCATTCAGAATGATTCCTAAGTCCTGAAAAAGCCTCTGCATTACACATGTCCTTCCCTTCCCCTACCCCCAGAGAGCCTCCAGTGGCCACTGCCTCCACAACAATGCTGTAACTTCATCCATTGCTAGCATCACAAGTCTATAGTAGAATACCAGTGAGTCTACTCTAGTCCATAGTTCATTCCCTAATCCTGAGGATTCTGGGATGGTGATGTCCACTCCACCTCTAATTGAGAGGGGGCTTCAATCCCACACAGCAGATGGATGGGACTCTCTTGCTTGCAGTTGTAGGCTCTCTCATTTCCTTGTTATGGTGGTTGTCAATCCTCACCTCCTTGTTAGTTGTCCTGGGTGAGTCCAATGAACCGGAGAGTAGGTGCTGCAACTCCTCTGAGGCTCATGGCCCAGCTAGCACATGGACAACCCAAAGATTTAAGTCTCTTGGATGTACACCTACCAACTCCAGCACCAAGTATAGGCTAAAATAGAAGAGACAGATGAGCCATGTGTAGGGAAGCCATAACTGAGTCCAACTCTGTCACTTTCAGGAGCACAAACCCCAAAATAGGGCCCACTGGCAAGGCACAAAATTCCGGAGCTATCTGCCTTGACCATAGGACCTGAGCGTCTCCAGAGCCCTCAGGAGCCGCACTATTTGGGGTAGTATTCACTTTGGCAGTCTATGAGATCCTGCTCAGAAGTGCATAAGCATTACCCCTGAGATGACCTCCTGACTCACTTTGAAGTCTCTTAGCCATATAAAGTCATTTGTCATTACCTTTTCCCCCTTTTATTTGAGGTCTTTTTCCAGTTGCATTGCTAGTTGGTGCTTGGTAGTAATCCCTCGGTGCCAGGGAGGCTCATTCCCGGGAGTCATGCCTCATGCTGGGGTGAAGATAATGCATTTATATGCTGAGTTTGGCTTAGAGAGAGGCCACATTTGAGCAACAAGGAGGCTCTCAGGAGGCAACTCTTAGGCACACCACAACACTAGGCTAAGTTTCAATTTCAAGAGCAAAAGCTTACAAGCATAGTTGTCAATATAAAGAGCCCATCAATGGACCATCCTCCTTCTCCAGTCATTGCCCCTGTACTTGCGGGACAGTTGCTACTCCATTAGAGAATGTGACAGAGCTCCCCAGGATGGGAATTCAATATTCTCTCGGTTATTGTGTGAATCTCCACCCACTGTGACAATGCCCTGTGAACATCTGAACATATTTATGTACCTTATATATATGTCCAGGTGAACTTCCTCCCATGTATCCCCCATCACTGACACCCCACCCCAATGATCCTCCCCTACCCCAATTGTAACCCTTCTGTGGTCTAAAGCTTCTTCAAAAATGAAGCCAATAATATAGCCAAATACAATTAATAGGAAAATGAAATAATAATGATAGGTTTAAATATAAGAAATAAAATACATAAAAATTTAAAACTAAAAATAAAATTAAAAAATTGGGATATTAAAGAATAATAAAAAATATTGAAAAAATTTTTTTTTACATTTTTCCTTTCATCACTGTAATATCTGGTGTCCTGTATGTACAGTGGCATTTTCTTCCATTTATTCCCCAGTATCTTACTTTTTACTATTTTGTTTTCAAAAAAGTTTTAGATTACAGTAAAGTCACATAGGTAAGACAGGGGACTCCCATATACCCAACATCATACAGGCAGGTTTACTTAAGGAATGCTCGTGCTTAAGCAGTGGAAATTATTGATTTTATTAAATCTTGATTTTTGAGTCCACATCATTTTACTATTCTTTGTGACATAATGGAAGTACACATAAAGCATTTAGTCTGCCTACTGAAGTATGCTTGTCTTGAGGAAATGCACTAATGTGATTGTGTCAGTTGCAAGCTGAACTAATTGCTTCTTCATGCAACACCACTACTGCCTGGAAAAAACAATAGCAAGAAACTATGGTTATTCAGTTTTGGGTATGCGGCAGACTAGACAATGAGACACGAAAAGAACTCTAATGAGGGGCTTTGACAAAATTTGCTTTGCTATTACAGGAGTACAGGAGTTACCACTCTCCTTTCATCAGGTTATTTACTTATCCACTTATTCACCAAATATTTATTGAGTGCTAATTATATGCCTGGCACTGGGGATATATAAGCAGGGGAAAATGTCAGAGAGTACTTTACCTTATAGAAGTTAGACTGTAAAAGGGAAGACAGAGAATGAACTTGTAATTAGATGCATGATGCATGAACTTGTAATTAGATGCTATGGAAATATAACCTTATCTGGGCATGCAGTGAATGATTTTCTTAGAGAATGTGATGTGTAAAAGTTGGCTAAGATAAAGGATAAGGAAGTGTTTCCACAGAGGAAATTGATGTGCCTGGTGTCTGAGAGAGAAAGGAAAACATGTTAGGAAATTGAGGAAGGTCATTATGCCTGAAACATGGAGAACAAGGAGGAGCGTATCATGGCAGTAGTTGGGGCTGAAGAAGTGGTAATGTGGGGATGGGCTAAATTACAAATTTTGAACTTTATTCTAAGAAATATGCAAATTTATTGACAGTTTCAAAATTTCTATTTTAAAAAGAACAAATGTGGCTATAATATGGAGAGAGTATTAGCATCGAGTGGAAGCAAATACCCCCACAGAGGCAAACAGAAATCCAGGAGAGAGAAATGGCTTTAAGTGGGGTAGTAGCAGTTGTGTTGAAACATACGGAAATGTAACCAAGTTGGAGTTGCAGTGAATGTGAGAATATGAGGAATAAGCAGAGACATGAAGGATGACAAAGAATTGGCTATGATAAAAGGATAAGCGGGTATTGACCAAACTTGTGGTTTGTGAAGAGGCAGGGAAAGGAGCAGATGTAGAATGCTGTATAACAGGTTCCAGATCAAAATTTCTCTACTTTTTGTCTAATTTCACACTTTGTTTATTACATCCCAGATTTTGCCCATCTATACTATTATTTCCAAAAAAGTTTTAAGGTCCTTATCGCCAAAAATATAGTAATGCCACAATGGAATATTTTCATATGACACATGGTTTCCAAACTTATAACCTTTTATGTGATTAAATGTAATTGGGCAAAATACATGTTTAATAGGCATAATTGCATGATTCCATTGTACACAGCTATCTATTACTTCCCATATAAAGTACCAAATTAGATTAAAACAAGAATCATAAATTGGGAATAATTTTTCAGAAATTCAAGAGAAAATACATCAAAGCAAGCTACACATTTTTATTTTTCTCTTAATTCTAGAATAGCTTAAATACACTATTTGATGTAGTTAACTACATTATTTAATGTAGTTAAAGAATCTACATTAAATAGTTCCTGTTGTCAGGCCCAGTATTTAGAGATCTTTCATTTTATTCATCTTAGATCAGGGGTTCTTAGCCTTTTTTGTTCCATGGATCCCTTTGCCAGTCAGTTGAAAACCACGGACCCCTTACTAAGTCCACACTCTATTGTGCATTATTTAATAAATATATCACACCCACACCAACAAGTCCCCACATGAATAATGTGTTTTTAATTTCAATTTAAGCTCATGGACCCCTTGATAAGACCCCCTGTCTTAAATAAAGAAATATAAAAGTTGAAATTCTCACAAATGAAAACATTTTCTGTGAGAACAGTTTTCATTTCATCTGACAATTTTACTAATAGAATACAGTTTCTTACTGAAAGTGACCATGCATTATATGTTTTTGGTTCCTTTTAATTGAAAGAAATGGGGCCTTCTGGTTTCTCTCTGAGCTGTAACAGTTTTAAGTGTCTGATTTATATGTAATTACTTCATTTAGACAGTTATGTACTTTTGCCCCATGTGTAAATTTGAAAATTAGACTCAAAAGCAAATCCTATACTATTTTTGGTCAAATTATATCATTTTATTTAAATGTCAGTAATTATATAGAATTTTATATATTTAGATCAGACAGTTAGTACATATTGTTCCAAAACCTTTAACATGTCTACTTCTAATATTTTAGTAATCATAAGATATTTCCTTAATACAACTTTAAAATAAAATTATGTTTGTTAAAATTTTAAATAAATGAGGGTTAAATAAAAGTTGTGGCTATTGAATTGGCTTTACATCTCTCCGGCAATGGTTCCTAGATGTAAGAAAAGGTGCTCCTGGAATTCTAATTTTCAGAAAGAAATTATTTTACTCCAGGACTCCAAAGCATGAACTAATATCCAAACAGTAAACAAACTCACTAGTTAAAACTATTTTGTCAAATATTTATTTTGTTTTCTAGTCACTGAAATGAGAATGGGATTTCTCTTCCTCCCTTCCTTCCCTCTGTTTAATCTCCTGGGATTGAAAGAGATTGGATTTGTTTCTGGGCCATCCTTACCATAATAAAGCCTTTCAGGGTACCACCTTACTACGTGTGTTATCCTGTTAGATTTTTGTCCCTTGGCACCCCCTGGTATCGATTCTGCCCCTTCTCCTTAACAGTCCATCAAAATCTCAGCTATTCTTGCAGTATCAGCAAGTATCCTCTAGGCCAATGCAATTTCAACATCCTGTTTATCTCTCTGGGATTTTACTGTCTCTTAGGTTTAGTTAGAAATTCCTTGCTATCTGTGTCAGCTCCTCCATGCTTTGACATAAATATTTTAATTTTTCACCAACATCTTTACTTGCTCTAATAACCAATGTCACCATTATGACAAACAATACCATAGCCAGAATCTAACCCCTTTTTAATCACTTTTACTCTTTACCACTTTGGCCCAAGCCACCATCATATCTTATCTGGATTATTGCAGTAGCATCCCAACTGGTCTCTTTTTTATTTCCCATGGACCATAACAGTCTATTTTCAACAGGATAGCCAAAACAATCTCATAAAAAACCTAAAATAAATTATGTTACTTTTCTCCTTAAAATTTTCATGGCTTCCTATTTTACTTTGGGTAAAAACCAAACCCTTAAACTAACTTATAGGTCTTTCTCTGACACTCTAGGCATGCTGCTGCCTTCAGGTCTTAGCACTTGCTGTTGTGGCTGAAACACTTGTGCCCCAGCTATCCACATTGTTTACTTCTTCAATGTTTCAGATAGTTATTTCAGCGACTTTCCTGGGACACTCAATTTAAAATCACAATCCTCCTCTTATCCTTGCTGATCCTATGCCATTTTCATTCATGTTTCTTTATCTATAATACTTAGAGCATACTGTGTATGCATTGGCTTTTCTATATTTTATGTCTCCCTACTTGAAAATCAGCTAATAAGTGAAAGGATTTTCTCTATTTTTTCATGCTCTGTCTTCAGTGCCCAGGCTCTCAATAATAATTTGTTGAATAAATGATTCAACATAGATATTAAGAAAGAGTGACAATTTGTGTCATATCAGAGGTATAAACTATCTTTAAAATGATTATAATACCAGTTTTATGTGGAATCTGATAAAGCTAACATAAACAGTTCATTCATTGTACCAAAGGTTTTCTTTTCATTGAATAATATTTTCTTTTTCCCATAATAAATTATGGAAACAAAGCAAAAATAAAGGAAGACAGATAGAAACATAGTAGCTATTATCTTAAAATGGAAAAATATTTTCTTAGCAGCCCTCCTCCCCACAAAATGAATATAAATTGAAGGTTTGAAAACGTAATCTTCCATTTCAAAATTCGCTTTCACAACTTGAACATGTAATCAACTCACATGGAATAGTCAACCTGAAGTCTAAGAAAATAAGACTAAAAAAGCAAAAAAAAAAAAGAGTATTTCTAAAGCTTATAAACTATAATCAAGGAAGAAGATACTGTCCTTGTTTATCTTTTATAAAATCTCTTCCCTCTCCAGTCCTCTGCATTCATTTTTCTGCATATCATCTGTCTTTTATTTCTTGATTCATTTTGCAAGTTCATTTTTTCCCTTCAGTGGGTTTTCTCCTGCATATAATAGACAATGTTTTCTAAAAATTCATCATGGAGCTATATTTCATAACAATTTATTCAGCTCCCTCAGTTGTACTATTTTAACTTCAATAGTACTGAAAGATTTTCAGCTTGAGCTGTCAACATTAAAATAAAAGATTGAGTATATTCTAAGGCAGAAATTGCATGGATGTCATACAAATCGCTTCTAAATTTCTTTGGAAATGTTACCTTAACATTCAGCTACCATTTGAACACCTAATATTTAAGATCATTTACATTTCAGAAAATTAGAAGCTAGAGAAATGAGCCACTGTTTTCTATCATAATTAGTAAACATCTGTTGTCCCCTCTCATGATTCTCTCTTACCCATATTATGACAGTTGCACTCTAGGAACCTATTTTACCTTCAAAGAGAACTCCAATAAAGACCTACCTATTCTGAAGATTGGCTAAATGAATACTAATTAGGGCTTCCTTGCTTGAAAGGCAAGTCTTATTAAAAGAAACAAGAGTATTTTTAAGTCTCTTTGAAACTATTTATCCTGAATGTAAGCCATAATATTTTTAAAAGTAGACAGAGAAATTAAAACTCAGAGACACAAAGAAACAAAACCTTTAGCAATCTAATAAAATTTAAAATTGCTAAGAAATGATGACAATACCTAGGCCAAGCCGGTGTGAAACCGTTGGAAATGATGTGCTTCTATTTGGGTGAATTATTCCA
Source organism: Tolypeutes matacus (assembly GCA_026826555.1). Taxonomy (NCBI): domain Eukaryota; kingdom Metazoa; phylum Chordata; class Mammalia; order Cingulata; family Chlamyphoridae; genus Tolypeutes; species Tolypeutes matacus. Next base: position 11,610,670 of record JAKSZT010053928.1, read on the forward strand.
AATGTGAAGAAATAGGGCTACATTTAAAAAGCAAATAGTTCTCATGATCTTTCTTTGATATTTTTGCACGGGGTAAAAGATCTAATAAACAGGCAATAGTTTTTTTTACGCCACATTTCTAAACATATCTGCCTTGCCTTGCCTTCCTTCCTTCTTCCTCCCTCCCTTCCTTTTTCCTTTCCTTCCTTTCTTTCTCCTTCTCTCCCTCCCTCCTTCCTTCCCTCCCTCCCTTATCCTCACCTTCCCTATGTGTTCATTCCTTCCTTTTTTCAGAAAAAAATAAAGTTAAAAAAAAAAAAGATGCAATATCACTGTGGGCCAGATAGTATTCTAGATGATAAGGGTATAAAAAGTGTTAAAAGAAGTTATTTTGAGCTATAAAACCGCATAAATTTTAGATGTTAAACCTGGAAGCAATTTGAACCTCAGATTAGCAAATATGTACTCCCTCTGACTGGGAGGTGGAAGATAATTCATTTCAACCATGTTACAGCTGATTATTTTGAGGCTCTTAAAATAAAATGTCTGAGACCATTCCTTTAATTAAATGATGAAAATGAGGTACTAGAAACTAGAACTTCTGATGCTTGGTCCAATTCATTTTTTTAATAAGAAACTATACTGACTTTCAATGAGATGGTCTATTGTTTATACAAAATAAATGTATGCAGCAAATAATTTATTGTTTTTAAAATTGGAAGACCTCTTTCATGAAATATTGAGCCAATCACCTTATGTTATTCTGTTATAACAAATAAGAGTAATCTAATTTTCAAAATTATAATATGTGAAATGACTAAATATAGAAAAGGAAAAGATTGATTGACCCTTGAAAATAAATGGATATAATAGTAATAGTTACTACTAATTGAATGCAACAAAATATATATTGCTCACATACTTCTCATTTAATTCTTAAAATATTATGAGGTAAAGTATTGCCAAGTCAAATTTATGGATAAGGAAAGCGAGGCTGAGAGAGAATAATGACTTGCCAAATTTCACCTTTCTAGAGAATGATGAAACCCCGATTTGACTCTAATGCTTTTTCTTTCCTACTATGTTGCACAACGTCAACTTTCTGTAGTGAGTGAGATAGTCTTATGGTGTAGTAAGATCTCAAACAAATATTCCTGATAAAAGAGAACAAGCTTTTAACTAAATGTGCAAAAGCAAGTTTAAAGTGAAGAAAGATTTAAAAAATTCTTATCAGGCCTCCCCTGATCAAGAATGCAAAGTGAGATGCTTCAGGGTTCTATTCCTCTACAGAAGCTTTGAACAATTAGCAAGAATTTGCAGAAATATCTTTATCAAAGCTCCCCCAAATAGGTAAAGACTGCAGCAAGAGACTGAGCAACAAATCAAGAAAGAGGCTACTTAAAAGCAATAGGATCTCATGATGTCATGGCTGGCTTGTCCCCTACCCTTCATCAGCTTGGCACCAAGTAACCCCCATGCACTTAACCCTCATTTGCCTTCATAGAACTTGCCCTGCATATAGAAAGTGGCTCACAGAACTCTCCTAAACAACACTGTGGGAGAGTAGTCAAGACTTGCTGCCTGAAGCAAGGGATGGTTGGGGGTAGGATATATAGTGCAGTGCCTGGAACCGTTAGGAAACTGTTTCCTAGGGATGTGAAGATATTTGTACCCAAGTAAATGCAGGGATTTCTAGGGCTGCATACACAGGCCCAAAACAAGACATGCCCAAGACAAGATGCATATGCAGAAACGATCAGGGAGGCCCCTATGCTTTGGTCTCAAGCTATTTTCATATAACCTATTATATGGATAAGCCCTGAAGAAAAGCATTTGCACAAGTCAATGGGCAAACACTGCAAAAGGTGTTTTCTTTTTTCCCTTCTTCTTTTTCCTTTTTTTTTTGTTTAGCTCCCAGCATTCAAGGAAAGCTGTTGTAACACTAAGGGATAAAAATTTAGGCAACAGATGCATCAGAGTCTAAATTCCAGTGATAAGGAAATATCAAAATGCCTAGGTTTCAACAAAAGCTTACAAAACACACAAAGAAATAGGAAATGATGGCCCAGGTAAGAAAAAAATTAAAACATTAGAACCATACCATCAATGAGGAGGCCCAGACCTGGAACATAACAGATGAAGACTTTTAAAAAATGGTCCTAAATATGCTGAGATATCTAAAGGGAAACATGGACAAAGAACTAAAATAAAGCAAGAAAATGATAGATGAACAGAGAGATGGATATTGTGAAAAGGAATCCCTAGAGATGAAGACCACGTAATGGAAATTTAAAATTCCACAGAGGGGATCAACAGCAGATTGGAGCAGGCAGAAGAAAGCATCAGTGAACTTGAAGATAAGACAATTGAAATCATCCAATCTGAGGAGCAGAAAGAAGAAAGAATAAATTTGAAAAATGAATAGAGCCTGAAGAACTGGTAGGACACCATCAAGCATGCCATTTATTGTGGGAGTTCTAGAAGGAGAAGAGTAAAAGGGGCAGAAAGAATATTCAAAGAAATAATGGCTGAAACTTCCCAAACTTAATGAAAAACATGAATATACACATCCAAGTCACTCAACAAACACCAAATAGGATAACCCAAACAGACCCATACCATGTTATATTATGAACAAACTGTTGAGTGCCAAGGATAAAAAAAGAATTCTGAAAGCTGTAAGAGAGAAGCAACATGTCATGTATAAGGGAGTCTCGATAAAGTAAGAGCAGATTTTTCATTGGAAACCATAAAAGCAAGAAGACAGAGGATGCCATTTAAAGTACTGAAAGCCAGCCGAGAATTCTATACCTGCAAAAGTAGTCTTTCAAAAACGATGGAGAGATTAAGACATTCCAAGATAAACAAATGCTGCGGGAGTTTGTCACCACTAGACTGGCCCTCCAGGAGATGCTAAAAAGAGTTCTGCAGGTTGAAAAGAAAAGTTAATAGACAATAGATCAAAGCTCCATGAAGAAATAAAGATCTCCAGTGAAGGTAATGACATGGGTAAATATAAATGCCAGTACTATTGTATTTTTGGTTTGTAACTCCACTTTTGACTTTGCAAAGGATCAAAAAGGCAAAGGCATAAAATGTAATGATAAATCAGTGGATTTGGAATCATAATGTATAAACATGTACTTTGTGTCAAAAACTACATAAAGATGGGGGTATGGAATGATAAAGGAAGACAGTTTGTGTATAACATTAAGTTAAGTTTGTTAAATAGCAAACAACATTGTTATGGATTTAAAATGTTAAATTTAAGCCCCAAGGTAACTACAAAGAAAATATCGGAGAATATGCAAGTTTATAGAGACGGAATTAGAGTAGAGGTTACCAATGCAAGAGGCAGAGAGAATGGGGAGTTAATGCACAATGGGTATAAGATTTATGTTTGGGGAAATTGGAAACTTTTAGTAATAAAAGGTGGTGAGGGTACTGCAACATTGTGAATGTTATTAATCCCATTGAATGGTATGTTTGGGAGAAGTTGGGATGGGAAAGTTTTTGTTGCATATATGATCCCACAATCAAAAAAGGAAAGCAACAAAAGGGACAATGACAATTAAATGCAATACATTTGGATGGGGTCTAGCAAGAGAGAAGAAAAGGCTCAAAAGGACATTACTGGGACATTTGGAAAATTGGAATATATACTGTAAGCTTTATATCAATGTTAAATTTCTTGAAATTGATAACTGTATTTTAGGTGGTTACTTAAGTGGGTATCACTGATCTTAGGAAATGTACATGACAGTAATAAGTGCTCAAGGAACATAATGAATATAACCTACAGTCAAGTGTTCAGAAAATGGGTTGATAAATAGAGAGATAGATGGATAGACAGATGGCTGATGGAGGGAAGGAGGAAGGGAAGGAATGATACATCAAATGTGGCAGAGTGTTAAAACTGGTGGAGCTGGGTGTCTGGAGGAGTAAGGGTATGTCTCTCTGTGGGATTTGTATTATTTTTGTAACTCTCCTGTAAGTTTCAAAGCATTTCAAAATAAAAAGTTATAAAGAATTCATATCTGAACTACATGATTAGAAAGTTATTCTTGCTTTGACATTCAAATATGAGGTTCTAAATTGAAGATGGTTTCTGTTTAAGCTTTTATGTTTTTATCTGCTTGACTGCAAGGACATTATTTAGTTTCGGAAACGTAAAATGGAAGACTGACTCTTCTAGTTAAGGCTCCAAATACATCAAAGTATCCATATCTCTGAGAATAGAGAGCTTTTGACTGATAGATTCAAGGAAACTCATTTCTAATTTTATCTATTAGTTCCTTATGAATGGCTCTCATTCCCCCAGTAGGTTTAGATGGTAAGTATTTGCTAAAAAGGAAAGATTGAATCTTAATGAAGAACTAAATAATCTATATCATGGCACTGATATTTGGTTGCCAGGACTTGAAAGCTCAAGACACAGACTGACATAAAGTTAAGTGACAGATCTGTAAGAATGGTCAAAAGGACACGTACTGTTTTAAGTTTCTTATCTGCTAAAACAAATACTATACAATTGGTTGGCTTTACAACAGGAATTTATTGGCTCATGGTTTCAGAAGCTAGAAAGCTTGCCTCCTTCCAGGGTCAGTATCTTCTGACTAGCCAACAAGCTTTGGGATTCTTTGGCTTTTCTGTCACATGGCAATGCACATGGCAGCATCTTCTTCTTTCTCTTCTGAGTTCTGTTGACTTCCAGTTTCTGACTGCTCCCCAAGACTCCTTCTCTGTGTCTAATTTCCTTTGCTTATAAGGATTTCAGCCATATTGAATTAAGGCCAACTCACATTAAGTTTTGGCACAACTTAACTGAAAACATCTTCAAAGGTCCTATTTACAAATGGGTACACACCCACCACAGGATCAGAGGTTGGAACCTAAACATACCTTTTATGGAGGGTTAAGATTCAATCCCCAACACATACCAATGAGTATGCTTTAGGATTCCCATGTTAAACAGCAACATGGCCCTACATGGATGTTTAATATTCATGTACTTTCACTATGTAATAAGGATAAAAACAGTTATTTACATTACTAAGGAATTTATTCAGACTTTTAAATAGATCAATATCTTCTTTAGGGCAATTAAGTGTAGGCTACCAAATAATTACTTGCTAGAAAAACTTTAGGATAGCTCAAAGGTTAAGAATCACAGATGACTGAGCATGATTCAGAGAAAAATATAACTCATTTTTGAAATAATAATTCAAATCTGGGTAGTTCAAATTAATGATTATTTGAAGTGTTTTAAAAATGAATTGTTGTAATGGTTTCTAATCCATCCTCAGAATAATTACTTTGGCTTACTGAATCAGGGTTGCTTTGAAGTTTTTCTTCTTTCTTTTTAAATAAATAGATTAAGACTAAACTGGAAAATTCAGAATGCTTCAAAGAACTATTGGTTAAGTTTTGTGGTATAATATGCTGTTTATACATCTTATGCAGAGTATGTTGCCCTCTTTGTTGTTTGCTTTAAGAGCCTGGGGAAGGCTCTCTTGGACCTTAAAACATTACTATCTACTCTCTATGGTAGGAAAAATTTAACTTGAGCATAAGCTTTTTATTTCATATAAACAATAATAGTAATGATGCAAATACTGCTGGGAAAGGTGACCCAATAATAAACCAGGTTGGTATATAAGCCTTTGTTAAATACCCTGAGGAAAGCTATTGATTGAGAGAATATATAGTTCAAAAACAATATTTACTGAGTGCCTGGAATTCAACTTCACTTTGAGGATATGAGTAATATATAACTACTCCCTACATACTGAATAATGTGACATAAAACAGTTCTTTTCATATTAAAGAAGTTCAAGCAGTGCTATTACAATGGAAATTAGGTTAAAAGAAGAGCCTATAGCAAAAGGATTTCACCTAGTCTGGAAAGTGGAGACGACCACCTTACCATGTGGAGAAAAATTAGACTAGAAAAGTGATGGAAATGGCAGGTAGAAAGTGATGGAAATGGCAATTCAGTCACTTACTCCTTTTTATGTACACTTTCCCATAAAATATTCCATATTTAGAGCCATCTTCTGAAAGACAAAATGTTACTTTCCATATAATGGACAATATATTTGTACATGTTCACATGTACACAGAGCTTAATTACAACACCATACACACACACTATATTTACATATAGTATATCTGTTGAAAAATATTTACCTCATTGGCTCCTGTATTAAATGATCATAATTTTAAATACCATGGTCTATACCTGGCATTTAGTAGCTCACTGATAAGTTCCTGTTAATTATTTTTTAGTATGATGCATCACAAATATTTATGAACAAGGTCTCTTACTGACTATATGGTTTTTTAGTTGCTGGGTATAGTTATCCTGATCTAATCTTGATTTCTCCAGCTGCATACCTTATGTCCACTGAGAATGGCTAATGCTTCACTTTCTCATGAGACAGATGATGCCCTAACCAACAAGGCACTGTATTCTCAGGAGTTGCAATATATATACTTTAAGCTTCTCTTGGATACTTATTATACATATCACTTATATTACTTCTTAATGACAGACATTTTTGGTGATGATAGTTTTATGAAAATGTTTTAATTTTGTTAATTCATGCACTTTTTTTAGGTAGAATGCTGCCATGAATCTAATGATTATTATATATTACCTTAGCCCAAACAAGGTCAACCCTTTAGGTCACACATGTTCACCCTGTGTTATTTCAGTGTGGCTTCCCTAATAAGTCACTATTGCTGACTTTCCATATTTTGGTGGTGAGCTAATAATTCCTAAAATTAAGTATATAGGGTTTGGAATCCAGACAAAATTTGGTAAATCCTCATCCTGAAACTTGCTAGCTGTTTGGTCTTGGGAAAACTACTTAATTTTTCCAATCCTCAGGCATAAAATGGGGATAATAGAACTTACTTCATGATGCTGTGACTATTAAATGAAATATAATATGGATAAATGCTTAGAACATTGATGCCAATATAATAAGTCCTTAAGAAGTAATGGTTGTTACTATTGCATTTTTTTTCTTTAAGTTTTTTTTTTCTTTCTGAATCAATTTAACAAAAGGGCATCGAGATGGACTTGTTCCTTAAAGGAAAAATGCCAAAATCATATTGATAAAACAACTTTCCTGGAACTTAGTTTGCTTCAAGTTAAATGTTCTAAAAAGCCTTAATGGTAGACTTTCTACCAGCAAATATATTGTCTGGCTGTGTAATAAAAACTCATAAAAGAAAAGAATAGATAAAAATGATGATAAGGAAGTCTATTTTTATTGACTGATAAGAAACAGCCACCTGGGGTCCTGGGACATTTTAAAGAACAATGTATCTGAATGTTAAATTCTAAACTATATCAGTCCTTAAATTCAGAATATGTCAAAGATAAAGATTTTCAATTTCACCAGCCTCTTCAATGACTAAAATTCATTTAGCTACTGGATTTTCTGTTTATCTGGTTCAATGCTGCTAATCTGAAGGTCAGTGAGCTCAAAATTTGATGCTTTCACAGAAAAATACAAAAACAAAAACTACTCAATAAAAGAATTATCTGGAACTGAATTTCCTAGATTAGGAGGGCATAGAAAGAAAGGGCACATGGGTGTCAAATACTAAATAAAGGCTATTCAACTATAGCCATCAAATATTTATTGGGTTCTTACTATGTGTAAAGTCTTGAGCTACGAGACATGGGGGGGGGGGGGGATGTGGAATCCAAAGATAAACAAGCCATGGTCTCTCACTTCAAGGAACATATAATTATAGAATTGAGTGAATTAGATATCTCTATAAGAGATTCAGAGAGGTAGGATTAAGGGATTCCAGGCAGGATCACTGGGAATATATTCTGAGCAATCATGAAGTTAGGACTGAGTCATAAGTATACACAGGCATGTAATTGAGTTGTGTTTGGAATGTAGGTTGAGGTCAGACCATGGAAGTCTATGCTGATGATTTTTTAACTTAAATAATAAACCATCTTAGAGTGCTCTGATTCCAGTGGAATGGGATAACTTGCAGGGCTGTACTCCTTCCTAGAAAAATGAGAATTTCTAGTTAAAATATAGAAATTTGTTTGAAGGAAGTAGAGACTTACTGAGACAACAAGAAATGACAAAGACAGAATAGTGAGCTGGCCTCTGTATCCATTTCTATCCTGGATGCATATGCTAATTCTGGGTCTGGGCAGGAAACTGAGAATCTAGGTCAAAGCTTGGTCACAGGCCCTGTGGAAGGCTATTGTGCATGGGGATGCAGGGATTTTGACAGAGGCTTGGGAGGCTTCAAGCCCAAGGCCAATTTCTCTCTCAGAATTTTTTCTATACACTGAGGATATAACAAATTAAACACTACAAAATAAAAGATCAGTGAACCTGAAGATACAACAATCAAAACTATCCAAAATAAATAAATAAAAAGACAAATGGTACATAAACAGGCAATTGGAGGTGGGGGATGGAGGGAAATATCAAGTAATAAAACATATATGTAATTGAAGCACTAGAAGGAGAACATACAGGAGGAAGGCAGAATACATACTTAAAGAAATAATTACTGAAATTTTATGAAAACTATAAACTCATAGATTCAAGTAACTTAATGACCACCAGCAGAATAAACATAATAAAACTACTCTAAAACATATCTTACTCAAATTGCTGAAAACCAGTGATAAAGAAACAAAAGCCAGAGGGGAAAAAGACACTATGTACAAAGACTAAGATAAGAGTTATCAGATTTGTCATCAGAAATTATGCAAATGATTGGACAGTGGAGAGATATGTTAATGTGCTCAAAGAAAATAAACAAACAAATGACAAACTGTTGACTCTGAATTCTTTAACCAGTGAAAATGTCTTTCAAAAATGAAGGCAAAATAAAGACTTTTCAGCCAAACAAACCCTGAGAAAATTCATCTCCTACAGACATGCATGATATATGATGAAAATTGTTCTTTAGGCAGAAAAGATACAAGATGGAAATTTAGATAGATCTACACAAAGAAAGAAAAATCCAAAGGGGAAAAAAACAGTTATGGCAAATGTGTAGGTCAACTTAAAATATTATTATTTTTTCATTTAAAAAAACTTTCTGAAAAGATAATTTAGTGTTTAAAACAAAAATACTAAAAAAGTATTTGGAGGTTATACTACATATAGAAGTAATAAGTATGAAAACAATTGAATAAAGGACAAGAAGAAGTGAATAGAAGTTTACTGTTATAAGGCTCTTATGCTACATATAGTGAGGTATAACTATTTAAAAGTGTGATAAGCTAAAGTGTGTATTGTACACCTAGAGCAATGAGTATAAAATAAAACAAAAGGAATAGCTTAAAAGCCAGTAGTGGAGCTAAAATGAAATGATATAAAAGAAAAAACAAAGGACAAAGACCAAATAGGGAAAATCACACAATAGCAAGATGATAGATTTAAATCCAACCATACCAATAATCACACTAAGTGTAAATTGTCAAAATATTCCATGTAAAAGGCAGAGAGTCAGGTTGAATAAAAAAGCAACGAGATCATGATGGCATAGGTTTAGGAGGACACTCGCTGACTAGCTCTCTGAGGATGGCTGATTGGGCATGGGGTCCTGCCCAGGGGTCTGTGCTGTGGGTGCATGGAGTCAGAAGCTTGGGACATCTATCTGGAGGCAGCTGGATGGCGCTGATTGCTCAGTAGACATTTGTGAGTTTTAACCATGCCCGTGGAGATTAACACAGACAGCTGAGCCTCACCCTTGGAGAAAGCGGCTGGTTTGAGCTGCGACTCCTGAGGAAGCCCGGTGAGAGGGAGCAATCTCCGAGAGCAGGAGGATTCTGGTGGAGGGTTGAGAGGGCTTTCCTTTCTGTGGATTTTGCTGCCTTGAACCCCTTGCAGCCTTGGGGAGCAAAATAACTGGCTTGAAGCAGGACCAGGCCGAGGGGAGTGGCGAATCTGCTGAGGAAGGTGACTTACCTAGCTGCCCAGGGATACGCCCCATCCCCAGCCGGCAATCTGGTGAAAGAGAGCATTCTCCGAGAGTGGGAGGGTTCTGACTGAAGGTGTAGAGAGGTTTCCTTTCTGTCAGTTTGGCTGCCTGGACCCCCTCATAGCTTTGGGGAGCAGATAAGCCAGCTTGAAACAGAGCCAGGCTGAGGGGAAAGGCGAATCTACTGAGGAAACCTGATCTACCCAACATCCTGATGATACTTAGGCTTGGCTCCAGAGGGGGCAGAGTCAGCCATTTTTATCATTCTGCACTGACTAGCATCAGAGCTTCAGTTCCCCTGGGGAGGACAGGAAGTGGAAGGTGCTTGATTAGTGTCCATGAGCCTAGTTAGGGTCCCCTCAGTGAAGGGGGTGGTCTAGAAGAGGACATATTTTGGGTCCTTTATTTCGCCAAAAAAAGAAGACAGTCACTTTAAAAAATAAAAAATGATTTTTTCTTTTAAATTTAGTTTAATAGCTAAAATCTGCCTCAAAACCTGCAGATAGAACCTTGCAGGGCAATTGATTGATAGATACAAGCAGGCTGAGAAGTTCCACAAGGGCCCAAGAAGGAACACTGTTCTTCCTTAGATTTGTTTGACTGCTTGCTTTTGTGGTTGTTTGGTTTTTCTCTTATTTGTTGTTTCTTGCTTTTCTTTTCCTCTTTCCTCCCCCTCTTCTATTTTCTTTCATTTTTTAATTTTCTTAAATTAGGTGCTGCTATTTTGTCTCTTCTTTGCTGTGCTTCTTTTTCAGTGATTTCCTATTCTCTGTCTATATTGATTTTGAATACCAAGCTATCTCTTTTACTTCCTTCATCTTTCTGCCTTCTGCTTTCTGTTGTGGTTCTTACATACCAAGTTTTTTCATTAGCCCACAACTTGAGGGTGTCAATTTCTATTCTATCTATTCTGTTTTCTTCTTTTTTTATTAATATTAATTTTTTCCTTTCAGCCCTTTCTTTACTCTTTCTCAAAAATGTTTTCTCAAAAACGATGGAGAGTTCAAAATATTCACAGATAAACAGAAATTAAGATAGTATGCCAGTAAGAAACCTGCACTTCAAGAAATACTAAAGGAGGTTCTACAAGTTGAAAGGAAAAAACAAGGGAGAGAGAGTTGGAGGAGAATTTAAAAACAACTAAAAAGACAAAAACAGAAACAAAACAACATATGACATAAATATCCCAAAGAAAATATGGCTGAAGTAAGGAATTCGTTGAGAGTAATAACACTGAATGTTAATGGATTAAATTCACCACACAAGAGACACAGATCGGCAGAATGGATAAGGAAATATGATCCATCCATATGCTGTCTACAAGAAACCCACCTTTGACCCAGGGATTCAAGGAGGCTGAAAGTGAATGGCTAGAAAACAATTTTACAATCTAACAATAGCCAAAAAAGGGCAGGAATAGCTATTCTAATATCAGAAAAAATAGACTTTAAATGCAAAACTTTTGGAAGAGACAAAGAAGGACACTATATATTAGTAAAAGGGGTAATCTCTCAAGAAGAGAGAACAATCATAAACATTTATGCACCTAATCAGGGTGCCTCAAAATATATGAGGCAAACTCTGGAAAAACTAACTGGAGAAATAAATTCCACTACAATTATAGTGGGGGACTTTAATACACCATTATCATCATTAGACAGAACATCTAGACAGAGAATCAATAAAGAAATTAAGACTCTGAACAATATATTAGAGGACCTGGACTTAATAGACATATACAGAACACTACACCCAAATACAGCAGGATTTTCATTCTTCTCGAGTGCACATGGATCATACTCCAAGATAGACCACATGCTAGGCCACAGAACAACCCTCAATGAGTTCAGAAAGATTGAGATTATACAAAGTAATTTCTCTGACCACAATGGAATGAAATTGGAAATCACTAAGGGCCAGAGAATCAGATTAGGCACAAAAATATGGAAGTTAAACAACACACTCTTAGACAAACAGTGGGTCAAGGAGGAAATCTCAAAAGAAATCAGTAACTACCTTGAAACGAATGAAAATGACAATACAACATATCAAAACCTATGGGGTGCAGCAAAAGTTGTCTTGAGGGAAGTTCATAGCCCTAAATACACATATTAAAAAAGAAGAAAGAGCTAAAATTGAAGACCTAACTGCACACTTAGAGGAATTGGAAAAACAACAACAAACTAAACCTAAAGGAAGTAGAAAGAAGGAAATAACAAAGATTAGAGCAGAACTAAATGAAATAGAGAATAAGAAAGCACTAGAAAAAATAACAAAACCAAAAGCTGGTTCTTCGAGAAGATCAATAAAATTGACAAACCCTTAACCAGGCTAACAAAGAAAAAGAGAAAACAGATGCAAATACACAAAATGAGGAATGAGCAAGGGGATATCACTACTGACCCCACAGAAATAAAGAGTATCATAAGAGGATACTTTGAAAAATTATATGCCAACAAGAATGATGATTTAGAGGAAATGGACAAGTTTTTAGAAACTCACAAACAGCCCACATTGATGAAAGAAGAAATTGATGAACTCAACAGTCTAATTACAAGTAATGAAATAGACTCAGTCATCAAAAACCTCCCAACTAAGAAGAGCCCAGGACCAGATGGCTTCACAGCTGAATTCTACCAAACATTCCGGAAAGAGCTAACACCAATTCTGCTTAAGCTCTTCCAAAAAATAGAAGTAGAAGGAATATAGCCTAACTCATTCTACGATGCCAACATTACCCTAATACCAAAACCAAACAAAGATACCACAAGAAAGGAAAATTATAGACCTATTTCGCTAATGAACCTAGATGCTAAAATCCTCAACAAAATACTTGCTAATCGCATTCAGCAACATATCAAAAGAATTATACACCATGACCAAGTGGGTTTCATCCCAGGTATGCAATGATGGTTTAATATAAGAAAATCAATCAATGTAATACACCACATAAACAGATTGAAAGAAAAAAATCACATGATCATCTCTATAGATGCAGAAAAAGCAATCTACAAAATACAGCATCTTTTCCTGATAAAAACACTGCGAAAGATAGGAATAGACGGAAACTTTCTGAAAATGATAAAGGGTATATATGAAAAACCAAAAGCTAACATCATTTTCAATGGTGAAATCCTAAAAGCCTTCCCTCTGAGATCGGGAACAAGACAAGGATGCCCACTATCACCACTCCTATTTAACATTGTCTTAGAAGTACTTACACGAGCACTGAGACAAGCAAAGGACATAAAAGGCATCCAGATTGGAAAAGAAGAAGTAAAAATTTCATTATTTGCAGATGACATGGTCCTATACATAGAAAGCCCTGAGAAATCGACAACAAGGCTTCTAGAAATTATAAAGGAGTTCAGTAATGTTGCAGGCTATAAGATCAATGCTCAAAAATCAGTAGCATTTCTGTACACCAATAACCAGCAAACTGAGGAGGAAATCAGGAAAAAAATACCATTTACAATAGTAAACAAAAGAATCAAATACCTAGGAATAAATTTAACTAAAGATGTAAAGGACTTATATACAGAAAACTACACAACACTGTTAAAGGAAATCAAAGAAGACTTAAATAAATGGAAGAATATTCCCTGTTCATGCATAGGAAGACTAAACATCATCAAGATGTCTATCCTCCCCAAACTAATCTACAGATTTAATGCAATCTCAATAAAAATCAACACTGTATTTTTTAAGGAACTGAAAAAACTAACTACAAAATTTATTTGGAAAGGTAAGAGGCCCCAAATTGCCAAAGACATATTGAAAAAGAAAAATGAAGTTGGAGGTATCACATTACCTGACTTTAAAACATACTACAAAGCTACAGTGATCAAAACTGCATGGTATAGGGGGTGGATGTGGCTCAAATTGTTGGGCGTCTGTCTGCCATATAGAGGGACCTGGGTTCAATCTCCAGGACCTCCCGGTAAAATAAAAAATATATATATATAGAAGGCACATGGGCTGCCAGGCTCTGTGTGCTGGTGAGCCGCCAGGCCCCGGGAGCCATGCAGCAAGATGATGACGTAATGGGAGAGACAAGACGAGATGCTCTGACAGCCCTGGAAACCAGGAACCGAGGTGGCGCAGGTAGCAGAACACCTCTCTCCTACAGCGGAGGTCTCCAGGTTCAAATCCTGGTGAAGACTGGAGGAGAAGGATGAGAAGAGATGGCAGGAAACAGACACAGAGAATTGCCCAGCGAATGGACACAAAACAGCAAATGGGGAAGGGGGGGGGTTAAAATGGATAAAGTAAATAAATAAATCTTTAAAACAAACAAACAAACAAAAAAACCCTGCATGGTATTGGCACAAGGATAGACATACTGACCAATGGAACCGAATTGAGAGTTCCAATATAGATCCTCGCATATACATCTGATATTTGACAAGGCCACCAAGCCCAATCAGTTGGGAGGGAATGGCCTCTTTAACAAGTGGTGCTTGGAAAACTGGATATCCATATCCAAAAGAATGAGAGAGGAATACAATCTCACACCTTATACAAAAATCAACTCAAGATGGATCAAAGATTTAAATATAAGAGCCCAAAGCATAAAGACCTTGAAAGATAATGTAGGGAAGCATCTACAGGACCTTGTAATAGGCAATGGTTTCATGAACTTCACACCCAACGGAAAAGCAGCAAGGGAAAAAATAGATAAATGGGATCTTTTCAAAATTAAAAACTTCTGCACCTCAAAGGACGTTATTAAGAAAATAAAAAGGCAGCCTACCCAATGGGAGAAAATATTTGGCAACCATATATCTGATAGGAGCCTAATATCCAGCATATATAAAGAAATCCTACACCTCGAAAATAAAAAAACAACCCATTTAAGAAATGGGCAAGTGACCTGAAAAGACACTTCTCCAAGGAAGAAATACAAATGGCTAAAAAGCACATGAAAAAATGCTCCACATTGCTCGCTATTAGGGAAATGCAAATCAAAACTACAATGAGGTACGATCTTATATCCATCAGAATGGCAGCTATTAAAAAAACAGCACCTCTTAAAATATATGTATATATATATATATATAAATAACATTTTTGTAAGCAAATGCACATATATGCATATATATTTATATATCATTTTACAAATGTTTGTATGTATTGTGAGAATTTTGATTTTTACCCATAATAATAAAAAAAAAAAAAACAGCAGACTATAAGTGTTGGAGAGGATGCGGAGGAATAGGAACCCTCATCCACTGCTGGTGGGATTGTGGAATGGTCCAGCCACTGTGGAGGACAGTTAGGCGGTTCCTCAGAAAACTAACAATAGATCTTCCATATGATCCAGCGATTCTACTCCTGGGTATATATCCAGAAGAACTGAAAGCAAAGACACGAACAGATAGATTCACACCAATGTTCAGGGCGGCATTGTTCACTATTGCCAAAAGTTGGAATCAACCCCGGTGCCCATCAGCAGATGAATGGATAAACAAAATATGGTACATACATACAATGGAATATTACTCAGGTGTAAGAAGGAATAAAGTGCTAACACACGGAATAACATGGATGGATCTTGAAGACCTTATGTTGAGTGAAGCAAGCCAGGCATTGAAGGATGAACAGTATATGACCTCACTGATTTGAATTGAGGAAAGTGAGAAGTCTTTGAGAACCATTGTCTGAAAGATAGGTTAACAAGAGAGAGAAGGAGAAGAGAAGGTTGTGAGCCATCACCCATATGGACATAATCTATGCTAAAGTGATAGAGTAGAGCTGCATATTGAAGGACAGGAGGTGGGTAGTGATATTACTGGGTTTGGTGGTGCAGGGTTGACAGGTGGGTAGATTAGGAAGGGAGGGTCAGAATACCCAGGATACTTGGGGGAGAGTTGGGAGGGGGACTAGGTGAACATGGGATTTGTGGGTATGATGTCGAATGTGCAGGAGTAGGAATGCTTTTATGGCAGTATGACAAGGTAATGTCACTGGTTTAGGGTGTAGGTTGGGGGGGAGCATTCAGGAAGGGGTAGATCTGGAGTAGGTTTCTGGGGATTGTGTGAGTGTTCATCCTGTCATAATGTATTGTGTTGGGGAGTGGAGACCCACATGGTGAGTGGGAAGGAGATGGACCCCCATCTTTGGGAGGACCAATTCACCCAGAAACAGACAGGTGGCTGTCTCTTAGGTGCCAGGGTGGATCCTAACAGGGGAAGACAATCAGCATGTCAAGACCTCTTGTTGCATGTAACTATGAATCTTGTCATCCAATGAGTCAAGACAAGGGGGTGTCATGTGCCCCAGGGGGATGGGGAGGAAGGAACAGAAAAGATCAAACAGGGGGTATTTAGTGGTCAGGGGAAATGTTTTTCATGACCTTACAGTGATGTACACAGGACATGGTAAATATCATAAAAAATTATTAAACTGTACCATCTAAATTGTAAACTATACTGTAAACCATTGACAATGTTTAGTAGCTAAGCTTCACTATCTGTATAACAGTTATAACAATGCTACTATCCACATAAAAAAGGTTTTAATATGGGGTGAGGAAAAGGGAAGGAGGTTAGGTATATGGGAGTCTCTAGTATTCTGTGTGTGACTTTGCTGTGACCTAAAACTTCTTTGAAAATTAAATGAAAATTCAGGAGACACTGGGGAGAGAGAGGGGGCAGGTACCACAGTACAGACTGGACACCTGAAAACGCAGTGATAAAAGGGAAAGTGTTAAAAAGAGGAAAAAAAAATTTTTTTTTCCTATTTTTTGAATATCCCAATCCTTTAATTTTATTTTATTTCTAGTGTTTTTTTTTTTTTTAAGTTTCCATGTACTTTATCTCTTATATTTAAACTTATCTTTATTATTTCATTTTCCTATTAATTGTATTTGGCTATTATACGAGCTTTATCTTCAAGGAAGGTTTAGATCACAGAAGGGTTACACAGGGGGCAGGAGAGGATAATTGCCAGGGGGTGTCTGGGATGGGGGCTTCATGGGAGGAAGTTCACATGAATATACATGAAATGTATATAAAATTGTTCAAATGGTCAACGGGTAGGGCACGGTCACAGTGGGTAGACAATCACTCAATAAATGAGGGAATACTGAATTCCCAGCCTGGAGAGCTCTGCCACATTTTCCAAGGGAGCAGCAACAGTCCCCCAAGCGCAGGGGCAGTGTCTGGCAAAGGAGTAGGGTCCACTGATGTGTTCTTGTTATTGATGATTAGCCTTATGAGTCTTTGCTCTTGTAATTAAAACTTAGCCTACTGTTATGGGGTGCCTAAGGGTTGCCACCTGAGAGCCTCCTTGTTGCTCAAATGTAGCCTCTCTCTAAGCCAAACTGAGCATATGAATGCATTACCTTCCCCCCAGCATGGACATGACTCCTAGGGATGAGTCTCCCTGACAACGAGGGATTAATACCAAGTGCCAAATGGCAATACGACTGGAAAAAGACCTTGAATAAATGGGGGAAAAGGTAAAGACAAATGAGTTCATGTGGCTAAGAGACTTCAAAGAGAGTCAGGAGGTCATCCCAGAGGTAACGCTTACGCACACCTCAGTAGGATCTCATAGAACACCAAAGTGGATATCACCCCACACAGAGGGGCTCCTGAGGGCTCTGGAGACACCCAGGTCCTATATAAGGGGTGATAGCTCAAGAGATTGATGCCTTATCAGTGGGCTCTACTTTGGAATCTGTGCTCCTGAGAGTGACAGAGCTGGACTCAAATAAGTCCTCCCTGCACATGGTCCATCAGTCCCTTCTATTCAAACCTATATGTGGTGTTGGAGTTTATAGGTGTACTTTCAGAGACTGGAGCCTCTGGCCTGCCCATGTGTCAGCTGTGCCTGGAATCTGGGTGGAGCTGCAACTCCTACTCTACAGCTCAATGGACTCACCCAAGTCACCTGGTGAGGAGACGATGATTGACATCCCAGGGAATGGAGAGAGTCTGCAGCTGCAGGAAGGATAATCCCATCCACCATATCCATGGGATATAAGCCCCCTCTCACTTGCAGGTGCAGTGGACATCACCATCCCAAACTCCTCGGGATTGGGGAAAGAGCTATGGACTAGAGTGGACTTAATGGTATTCTGTTGTAGACATAATGTGATTCAAGCAATGGAAGAAATTATAACAGTGAGGTGGAGCCAGTGGCCACTGGACACTTTTGGGGCAGGGAAGGGAAAAGCAGTTGTAATACAGGTGCTTTTTCAGGACTTGGGAGTTATCCTGAATGACATTGCAATGACAGATATAGGCCATTTTACATCAGCATATAAAATGCAGAACTGTGTGGGAGAGAGTGTGGTCTATAATGTGAGCTATGGTCCATGCTTGGTGGCAAAGCCTCAGGATGTGTATATCCATTGCAGATGATATGCCACACTGATGAAAGATTTTTATTTGGGATGTTGTGGTAGGCGTGAGGTGGGGAACATGGAAATCCCTGTAAGTTTTGTGTAACATTTATATATAAACATCTTTTAAAATGTATATATAATAAATGTATATATATATATTATATATATATATATATATATATATATAAAGACCATTTGTAAAGGTTAAAAAAAAAAAAAAAGCAAGGTCCACCTATTTATTGTCTACAAAAAACCCACCTAAAATATAATGACTGTGATTGAAAGTGAAATAATGTAAAATATAAGCCATGAAAATACAAATAAAAAGTAAGCTGAAATAAATATTAATATGCAACAAAGTCAATTTTTAAAGAAGGAATATTACTAAGGATAGAGACATTTCATAATGAAAAATGTGTAAGTTTATCAAAAGACATAACAATTATAAAAAATGTGTATATACCTCATAATAGAGCTTCAAAATATATGAAGCAAAAAACTGATAGAACTAAAAGACAATATAGACAAATCCACAAGAATAGTTGCAGATTTCAATCCTCCTCTTTCAATAATAGATAAAATGAATACAAAGAAAATCAGTAAAGATATAAGAAAGACTTGTATAACTGTATCAGTGAACTGACCAATAGTGCATTCCATCCAAAAGTAGCAGAATACACATTTTTTTTCAAAATGAATACAGAACATTCATCAAGATAGGTCATATTCTGGATCATAAAACAAGTCTCAATAAATATAAGAGGATTGAAATTATATAAAATATATTCTTTATTCACAATGGAATTAAACTGGAAATCAGTAACAGAAATCTTTCTGGAGATTACACAAATATTTAGAAATTAAACAACCACTTCCAGATAAAGAAGAATTCATAATTTAAATTAGAAAATATTTTAAAAATTGAAAATGAAATCACATTATCAGAGTTTGAAGGATGAAGCTGAAGGAATTTTTAGAGAGAATTTTAGAGCAGTAAGTACTTATAATAGAAAATAAGAACAATCTTAAATCCATGTTATAAGCTTTCACCTTGAAACTAGAAAAAGAAGATCAAATTAAATCCAAAATGAGCAAAACTAAAAAATAATATAATATAATAAATCAATAAAATGGAAAACAAAAAAAATCAATAGGGAAAATCAATAAATTCAAAAGCTGGCCAGACTGATGAAGAAAAAAAGAGAGAAGTCACCAATTATGAGTATAATAATGAAAAAAACATTCCTTTAGACATTAAAAGCACTACACAGGAATTTTATGATAAATCTTATGCCTGAAAATTTGACAAGTTAGGTGAAATGAACATATTCCATTAATGTCACCTACTACCAACTTGAGCCAAGAAGAAAAGATAACCTGAATAATTCTATATCTATTAAAAATAAGTTATAGTACAAATTTTTCCATAAAGAAAATTTGAGGCCCAGGTGTTCTCACTGGTGAATTTCATTTGAAGCAGAAATTATATCAATTTTACAGTCTTTTCCAGGAAATAGAAACGGAGGGAATAGTTCCAAACTCATTTTATAATACCTTTATTACCCTTTTATTGTAACCAAATAACGACATAACAAGAAGAATGTAGTACAATATTTGTCATGAACCAAAATTCAAAATTCTTTAACAAAATTTTAGCAAAAAATTTCCAGAAGAATATAAAAAGGATAATGCATCATCATCAAGTGATTTTCATCACATGAATCAAAGTTGCTTTAATAGTGTGACATAATGGTAAATGTTTAACAACTGGCTCTACAGGCAGAGAGGAAAAGCACAACTAACTTTTAGTATGTGTCAGTTTTCCTGGCCTATGTCTGATTTCCCACCACATCTGATTTCCTTCTAGATATCAATAATCAGATCACTGAATGCAGAATTGGAAAGAGATGCACACATTGGCATATCCGTGGTTTAACATTTTAAAATAAATTCAAGTAATTCACTGAATTAATAGACAAAGAAAAACAAAATATGACCATCTCAAGAGATTCAGAATAATCATTTGAAAATATTCAATATACATTCAACAAAAAAGTGAGCAAACTAGGACAAATGCATCTAGAAAAATATCTACCACTAGCAACACACTTAATGGTAAGAGACTAAATACTTTTCTCCTAATACCAGAACCAAGGCAAAGATTTCTAGACACATAACTTTTATTCAGCTTTTTACTAGAGGTTCAAACTAGGGCAATAAGGCAAAACAAAGGAATAAAAGGAATACAGATTGGAAATGGAATGAAATTGTGTTCATTCACAGACAACCTGACTGTCCCTGAAGAAAATCTTGAGTAATCTACAAAATACCTACCAAAGCTAATTTATGAGTTTAGTTTGGTCACAGGATACTAGGTCAGTATATAAATATCAAGTATAGGGAAGCGGCTGTGGCTCAATCAGTAGGGCTCCCGTTTACCATATGGGAGGCTCCGGGTTCGGTTCCCGGGGCCTCCTGGTGAAGGCAAGCCCGCCGGCGTGGTTAGCTGACCCAGCGAGCACAAGCAGCAAGGGGGGGATAAATGAATAAATAAATAAAATATTTTTAAAAAAATAAATAAATATCAAGTATATTTCTATATACTGGTAAAAAAAACAACAACTGGAAATTGAAAATTTTAAATTCCATTTATAATTATATAAAATATGAAATAATTAGGGGCAAATTAAACAATGTATGTTCAATTCTGTATGTTGAAAACTACAACCTATTGCTGTGATAAATTTTAAAATGCCTCACTAAATGGATATTGATTCCACAAACATGGATCCAAAGACTCAATATTGTTAAGACATAAATTCTCATCAGAGTTATCTAAAAATTCTAAGCATTCCCAATCAAAATTCTTTCATGTTTTTCTGTAGAAAAAAAAAAAGCTGGTTCTAAAATTTATGTGAAAATAGCAATAACCTAGAATAACCAAGACAATTTGAAAAAGAATAAATACCTTTTTGAAAAGGACTTATACTACCTGATTTCAAGAATTACTGTAACTACAGTAATTAAGACAATGTAATATTTGTGTGAAGATAAACATATAAATTGTTTTAGTTTACTCCTTGCTGAAGCAAATATCATGCAATGGGTTGGCTTCAATGGGGATTTATAGGCTCACATTTTTGAAACCAGGAGAAGTCCAAAATGAAGTCATCATGAAGGCAATGCTTTCTCCCAGAAGACTGTTGCATTCTGGGACTGTCTGCCCACAATCCTTGGCCCTTGGGTTTTTTTGTCACATGGCAATGCCCATGACTGCCTCTTTTGGCTTCTTCTTTCTGTTGCAGGTTCCCTTGACTTTTTCAGCTTCTTCCATGGTTTTCTTCTCTGGCTTTTGTGTCTGACTTTCACTCTGCTTATAAAGGACTCCAGTAATTCAGATTAAAACCCGACCTGATTCCACACCTTAACTGAAATGACATCTTGAAGAGATCGTATTTACAGTGGTTCTACACAACAGGAATGGATTAAGTTTAAGAACATGTTTTTCTAGGATACATCTCCAAACCATCAAATAAACTTAAAGAATTCACTTGAGTTGTTAAATGAGAAGCATGGGGATACCATGCCACCAACTTGTCATACTAAGGCAGGAGTGTACGTATTTTTCCCTAGTGGAGATAAGTTGACTTTATTTCTTTATTCTTTTTAACCTACTTCATGAATACTCCATACTTATAGCATTACATGAATTTCTGCCACTTTTAAACTCACACTCATCTATTTTTCCCTCTTATCTAGTGCTACATAATAAGCCAGCCCTAAATTTATTGGTTTAAAAAGCAAGTATGTATTTACCACAAATTCTGCAATTTGGGCAGAATTTGATGGGGACTGCTTGTCTCAACTTCATGTGGACACTTTAGCTGGGATTGAAATATTCAAGATGCCTTCTGGTTCTCAAGGCTTTTCTCCTTGTGGTCTCTCATCATTCAGTAGTATAGCCTGAGTTACTCATATGTCAACAGAATCCTAACAGAAGCTTTCCATGTGGACAAGTCTCACTGTATAAGCTGTTATAAAGTCTCTACTAGCATGATGTTTGCTGATGTCTCATTGACCAAAGCAAGTCACATATCCAAGACCAGATTCAGTGTGGGAGGGGATGACACAAGGGTATGGATTCTTGGAACTGTGTCATTGGGGGCCTCCAATGTAACAATCTATCACATACTGGGAGTCCTATCTGATAGGTCATTCCCTTTTAGCAGAATGCCACTTCTGCTTACTGTTTATTATATTTGTGTTTTATTTGGGGGTGAGGGGAGATATTTACATGACAATTTCCCCAAGCACAGAATATGTTCATTTTAATTTGTTATTGATTCCACTTTTTCTGGAATGATTGTTTCCTTTGCAGAGATTTGTTCTAAGCCTCTGTTGGGCACTCTTTTCTCTACCAGTCAATCTAATCTATTTACAGTTAGTCCTCTAGAAATATCTACCAACTTTTAAATTTACAATTATTTTTTTTCTTTTTGTGATGGATTTATCAGTTTGTTTGTTTTTTCACCCCCAAACATCATTTCAGTCCTTTTTTGGGATTTGTGGTTGATAGGATGATAGGCACATAGGTTCTGCAACCATAGGGTCCTCTAATGGTAAGATAAACTGCCTTAGTTGAATTCCATCTTTGAATACTCTCTGCTAACTTTACATATTCTCAGTAAACTCACCAGTCTCCTACTGTGTGTGCCAGTATTCCTGCCTTTCTGTGTTTCTTACACTGACTCCAGGCTTGGCCACGTGACTTGCTTTGGTCTATGGGGCATCAGCAAGTATGAATCAAGTAAAGCATAAACAAGTTTCCACACTGGGCCTTATCCTCTTGAAATGCAACTTCTTGGAACCCAGAAGTCATGCTATAAACTGGTCCTGGATATTCTATTGGAAAGAGCAGTCACAGAAAGAGGTCCTGGAGAATGAGACATAATGTAAAGAGATAAAGATTATTTAGGCATTCCAGCGGGCTCCCAGCTATATGCAGTTACATGAATGACCCCAGCCAACATCACTTTTAAGTCACTAAGTTTTGGTGTGTTTTGTTATGCAGCAATAGATAACTGAAGAATGCACAAAGGAAGCCCTATTCCAGACATATCTGGACTACTTCCATTCCCTGTAAATTCTTTTAAATTTTGCCTCCTTTATGGTTTTCTCATGTTTTCACTTCCTCCTAGAATGTGTACACCTCTGTATCTATTAACATCCTACACATCCTTCAAGATGTTGAAATGTTAAGTATTGAGCAAAGTGATAAAAGTATTCTGTATTTCTAATATGTTTTGGCTTATATTTCTTTACTTCTTACCAAAAGAAAATTCCCCAGCATTTATGGTTGTCTCTATTTTCATTAGCCTGCTGGGACTACAATAGTGTATCATAATTTTAAGCCTAAGCAATTGTAAACTGTAGACATGCCAGGAAAAGGGCTATTGTAGATGACTGGAGCTGTTTCAGGGGTCCATTTTCTTCTTCAGCTGCCTGGGTCTTGGAATAATTGAAAAAAGGAGCCAATGAAAATAATTACAGCAACTGTTTATTGAATGCTTGCTGCATTGTGTTAAGGCCTTTACATATGTAATTCAGATGTCCCAGACTTCAGCATTCTATGCCTATAAAAGTCATTACCCAGCAGCTACCATGGTATACTGCCATTTCCCATGGAAAATTCTATACTGTGAGTGTAGGTTCTCAACCCTCCCAAAGCCTGGGACTCCTTGGTCTATGATATTAGAGCTGGAAAAAATATAGCCTCCTACCCAAGTCTTTGCCATGCTTTGTTACTGGGGTCCTGAAACTGGTCAGCTTGTACAGAGAGTCTCATAGATGATGATGATAAATGCTACTAATAATGATATCTATTGATTATTGGCCAAACATTTATTTTTATCCACAATTTACATTTAAAACACTCAGCAACTCTATGAGATTGCTGTATTATTATGACCAGTTTACATATGGGAACACAGATTTAGCAAAGCTAAACTGTCAAAGATCAAATAAGTTTCCAGGAAGTTACATCAGTTTCTGATGGTCACTCTTCTAATCATAGGAGCACAAATCCAGTTCATGAAATTCGAAGGGTTTCATGTCCTATTCCATTTGCTTACTTGGTCTGATTGCTACCAGACACCTTTAACTATTCCCCAATCCCATCTCCTAGATTATGCAACAAGTACTCCCTCCCTTATCAGAGAATGAAAACAGATATGGAGAGAAATGGAGGAATTGCCTGTATTAAGAACATCTGTGTCCAGCTCATTCAGTCCAAACTGGCCCATTACACCTATATAACCTTGCTATACTAAACAAAGAAAAAATATGAGATCATGAGTAATGTTCCTATTCTATATCTGAGGAGATGAATAGTCAGAAATATTAAGCAACCTACTCAAAGTCACATATGTGTCATGTGATTAAGACTAGAGTGATTAGAAGCAGAGAATGAATTTATAACCAGTCTGAAAATAATATAGCCTGGAGAAGGCCTTAGAGAAGAAAACAGAGAAAACGGAGGGAGTTTACATAAACTGGGATTCTAATAAGTATTTAGAAGAAAACTTCACATTTTATGCTATCAATTTTAGCAGAGACTTTCAATATCTAGAGTATGGATTAAGATTTTCAAATATAGAGTGAGATAACATGCAGAAATGAACAAATAACCACTTAAATCAATCAGCATAAAGGTGTCCATAAAAAAAGTCATTTCACATTTATGTTCTGACACTAATTTTATAACTTCAGGATTCTAGCAGGAAATGAGAGGAATACCTTCTTTTATTTATCCCCTGTGATTCAGAAGTCTCTGCCCAGCAATAAAACTTATACTTTATTCCCCCAGTAAATTCTACCCATATTTAAATACTTTCTATCTAAGTAATGTTTGTGCTCTTTCTAAGAAGAACTGGCTTACATTTTAATATGCACTTATTAAGGAACATTTAACTTTTAAAAAAGAAAATTATTGAGGAAGGAAATAAATTAAGATGAAAGAGAAAGCATTTATCGAACCTGGTATATTTATGAAGAAATGTCTGTGGTACGTCACATAATTATGACCTAAAATTTAGTCCTAGGGTGTATATTCCAAGGAAGCAGAACAATTTTTTATATACCCCTAGCAAATGAATAAATAAAAAAAGCACATAAAGAATTGGATAAAAAGAAGACACCAACATTCTCCTCTGAGAGCAGGCTATATATTTTTAGGTTGTATCAATTAACCACTCTTCTTTTTTATTAAAATATTTGTTCTTTCCCTAATACATTTTCTTGAATACACTAGGCTGGTATTGCAAGTCTGTTCATTTAGCTGGGCTTCTTAACGTTAGGTAAAGTGATCATATTCAGAAATGAGGAAACAATATCATTTCATTTCGCTTTTTAGCCAGGAAGGATATGCTTTGTAGTATTTGATGAGAAGTAAGAATTGCTTAGATTCTGATAATCTCCAAATGGAAATAATTCTTCCATATTGAGTCCTATAGCATAAGATTTTTAGATTAGGATTTTATTAAACGAAATGGCCCCTACAATATGCTTGATGAAAAATAACTTTTTGTGAGGAATCATCTCCCTTGTTAAAATAAACACATAAACCTTCAGTGTTTCACTACTACAAGGAGAATCACTAGGTGGAGAGAAGCAGCTGGATTGAGTCACTCCACATCTATTGCTCCTAAATTGTTTTTTCTCTAGTCTGCAGAAGTATACTGCCCCCCCCCCCTTTTATTTACCATTCTTATTCAAGCATGGACACAGAGGTTTTCTCTTTGTTGTCCTAATGGTAGTGTGCCAGGACAAAAAAATATATAAAATATCTAAAGTTTAGGCTGGTTTCTGATTTTACCTAGTTTTTAGGGCTACAGATATATGAGAGAATCCAGCTTAGGTCAGAAATCAGAAATAATCTCCAGTTGAGCTCATAAAACTGTGAGCTAAACAGATGGTTGTTGTTTTAGCAATTAAGTTTTGAAGTTATTTGTTATGCAGCAAAAACTAATCAACGTAGCATGGTTGGAAAATTTCTTTTGCATTTGGGAGGGTAACATGTTAGTATCATCTCTGAGAGTCTTTAGAGATGCAGGTGGGGATGGTGGGAGAGAGAGATAGAGAGAGGGAATTTTTAGTTGGCACTGGAGGTTAATTCAAGATGGTAGAGTAAGTTGACATTTAAGTAAAACCTGATCCTGGCCCCTTTTGTGCCCAGAACACATGTTAATCACTAGTGAATCAGTTTCATTATCTAATAGTAGTTTGGCTAAATCATTAAGCAAAAATGTAAGTGGCATCAATCAAAAATATATCATTAACAATAAAAAACTACAGAAAAAGCATCTATTGTAAGTTGGTGTGAAAAATCAACCTTGTTGAAAGCAAAAGCATAATAAGTATAGTCCCTTGTGCATTTTGTATTTTCTAGTTGAAACTATGATAATAATTATGGCAGTAAATTTTTGAAGGTTCCAATGCAAAATATTATGATGACCATCTAGTCAAATATTAGAATATCATGGCATTTTTTAATCCTAGAATCCTGAGCTTTGTTGAAACTACCTCAACTATATTCCCAAATCCATTTAGGGAAATTTCTAAGGCAAAATCAATGCAACTCTTGAGTTGTAATATAGATTTTTCCACTGAAGTATGATTTCAGAAAACTTTGCAAAATGTCACAATTTTTAGTGTCTCTTCACTCAGCCTAATTCTTGCCAAGAACATTTGATTCTCCTGAATTGTTATTATCACAAAAATGTCTTGAGCAATCAGTTTTGCTGATTGATATTTTGAGGGCTAAGAGTAATGTTAGATGTCAAAGGGCATTAACTGGAAGTTACAAATTAAATGTTTAACAACTTCAATACCATATAGAATTACTTTGAGTAAAACATGACAAATTATCTGAATTGTTATGAAGTGCCACTACATAATGAAACAATAAAGTGTTTGGGACAAAACTTTTATTCTCCATATTGCACATAACAAAGGAAGGACTCATGAGTAAAGAATTTAGCCCTTGGTTTTCTGACACATAGAAGACATCATCCCAGCATTGTGGGAAGATGGCATCAGATTAGGCAGACAAGGCTCAGCTCTCTCACAAAAACATTGGAGAAAGAGCCATAAGCTGCCTGAGGGACATGCTTTGGGGGTCAGCAGACCAGGACAGTACTTCACAACTCCCAGGAGGGTGAGGGACAGAGAGGTGAAGAACCTGTAACAACAAACTGTGAGTAACTAAGCCTCCCAGCACCAGGGAGGGGTCCATTCCCCCACCCCCGATATATTAAGTGGAGGTAAAACTCCTGATTTATTGCAGCTGAGAGGGGAGCAGATTTCTTCCTCCTTGTCAGATGTTACAAGGGAAAAGGGAGGGGGAGTTGGGGGGCTTTTCTTTAGTGAATTCAGCCAGTGGAGTCTGCTTTAAATCCTGGCTCCAGCCAGGCAAAAACAAAAGAAAACCAAGACAAACACCTCCGTGGAAGGTGCACCAACCAGTGCCATCTTCTAGCCAGTCTGGAAATTGCATGGACAAAAACTGCAATTGGACCTCTCTGTTCTCTAACTTCTGGGAGAAAATCTGCATCCCACTGGTGAGTCTGTGGCATGATTTTGATAACCTAATCAGGGAAAATTTTAACAACTTAGGATAAATTGAACCAAATATCAAAGAAAAGCTGTGAAAAAATAACAACAACAGGAAAGAGAGAGAAATTGGCCATTAGAGTAAATTCACCAACATATTCAGATGCCTAGACATCAGCAAAAAATTACAAGCTACACTAGGACACAGGAAGAGATGGCTCAGTCAAAGGAACAAACCAAATATCCTGAAGAGATACAGTATTTAGACAATCAATGATAATCACTCAACTTTTCTAAATCAATTTAAAGAACTGAAAGAAAATAGGAATAAAGAAATAAAGGATATTAAGAAAACACTAGGTGAGCCTAAAGAATAATTTGAAAGTCTGCAAAGAAAAATAACAGATCTTAAGGGAATGACAGACATGATGGATGAGATTAAAAATACATTAGAGGCACATAAGAGCAGATGTGAATTGCTCAGACAGAATTAAGGATTTCAAAGACAGAACATCTGAACTGGAAAAGACAGGAGAAGAGAATGGGAAAAATGGAACAGGGTCTCACAGAATTGAATGGCAACATGATATGCAAAAACATATGCTTTATCAGTGTCCCAGAAGGAGAAGAAAATGGAAAGTGGGTAGAAAGACTATTTTAGGAAACAATGACTGAAAATGTCCCTACTCTTATGAAAGACACAAATATCAATATAAAAGAAGGACAGTGCACCCCAAACAGAATAAATCTGAATAGACCTAACCTGAGACACTTATTATTCAGAATGACAAATATCAAAGATAAAGAGAAGATTCTGAAAACAGCAAAAGAAAAGAAAAGCATCACATACAAGAGTACCTCGATCAGATTAAGAGCTGACCTCTCATCAGAAACCATGGAGGAGAGAAGAAAGTGGTATAATGTATTTAAGGTATTGAAAGAGAAAAACTGCCAGCCAAGAATTCTGTATCCAGCAAAGCTGTCCTTCAAAAATGAAAGGGAGCTCAAAGTCTTCATACACAAACAAAAACTGATAGAATATGTTACCAAAACCAGAATTACAAGAGATACTAAAGGGAGTGCTGCAGCCTGAAAGGAAAAAATAAGGGTGAGAGACTTGGAAAAGAGTGCATAAATGAAGATTATTAGAAAGGGTAAATTAAACGGTAAAAAGATAGACAATAGTACAATATGACAACAGAAAGCCAAAGTCAAAATGGGTGAGGGTAGTAATGCCTTTACAGTAATAACATTGAATGTTAATGGTTTGAACACCCCAATCAAAAGACATATACTGATAGAATGTATAAAAAAAAATACGAGCCATTTATATGTTGATTATCAGAGACTCATCTCAGATGTAAGGACACAACCAGGTTAAAAGTGAAGGACTGGAAAAAGATATTCCATGCAAATAGTAGCCAATAACAATCTGGAGTAGCAATTTTAATAATGGACAAAACAGATTTTAAATGCAAAACTGTTATAAAGGATGAATGAGGTCATTATATATTAATAAAAGGGGCAATTCAGCAAGAATAAATAACAATACTAAATATTTATACACCTAACCTCAGTGTCCCAATACACATGAGGCACACACTGGCAAAGTTGGAGGGAGAAATAGATATCTCTACAATTATAGCTGGAGACTTCAATACACCACTCTCAGTATTGGATAGAACATCTGAAGAGAGGATAAATAAAGAAACAGAGCACTTGAATAATATAATAAATGAACTATATCTAACCAGACATATATAGAGCATTGTATCCTGAAACAGCAGGATATACATTCTTTTCATGTGCCCATGGATCTTTCTCCAGGATAGACCATATGTTGGATCACAAGACAAATCTCAATACATTTAAAAAGATTGAAATTGCACAAAACACTTTCTCTGATAATAATGGAATGAAGCTAAAAATCAATAATGGATGGAAAAAGGGAAAATTCATAAATATATGGAGATTAAATAATAAATTCTTAAATAACCAGTGGGTCATAGAGGAAATTGCAAGAGAATTCAGAAAATATCTTAAGATAAATGAAAATGAGAAGACAACATATCAAAACCTATGGAAAGTCCCATCCATCTGCCCCATAGGATCTAAGCCCCTTCTCAATTAGAAGTGGAGTGGGCATCACCATCATAGAATCCTCAGGATTGAGGAATGGACGATGGACTAGAGTAGACTTACAGTTGTTCTACTGTAGTCTTGTTGTTATCCTAGCAATGGAAGAATTTTTACCATGGATGTAGAGGCAGTGCCTACTGGAAGTTCTGATGGGAAGGAGAGGGAAAAATAGGTGTAATTTAGGGGCATTTTGGGGACTTGGGAATTATCTTGAGTGACATTTCAATGACAGATACAGGCCATTGCACTTGCAAAAATGTACGGGAGAGAGTATAAACTACAATGTAAACTATAATTATCACTTAATGGCAATGCTCTAAGATATGTTATCCAATTGTGACAAACGTACCACACTAATGAAGGATGTTGCTGATGTGGGAAAATGTGGGAGGGTTAGGGAACAGGGCATATGGGAATCCCCTATAATTTTGTGTAACATTTATGTAATCTAAGTTTCTTTTAAAAAAATAAAAATAAAAAAAATATATTAAAAAAACACACAAAAAGCTATGGGACACTGCAAGGGCAGTGCTGAGGGAGAGATTTGTAGCCCTCAATGCTTACATTAAAAAAGAAGAGAGAGCTAAAATTGAAGATCTAACTGCACACCAGGAGGAGCTAGAAAAAGAATAGCAAACTAATCCCAAAACAAGCCAAAGAAAAGAAATAGTAAAGATCAGAGCAGAAATATACGAAATCAAAAACAAAAAAGCAATAGAATCAACAAAACAAAAAGTTGATTCTTTGAGAATTTCAATAAAATTGACAAACCCTTAGGTAGACTGACAAAGAAAAAAAAGAGAGAGGACACAAATAAACAAAACCAGAAATGAGAGGAGGTACATTAACACTGAGCCAAAGAAATAAGAGAGATCATAAGAGGATACTATGGACATTTGTATGCCAAAAATCAAGAAATTATAGAGATCAACAAATTCCTAGAAACACACAAACCACCTACACTGACCCTAGAAGAAAGAGAGGACCTCAATAAACCAATCACGAGTGAAGAGATTGAAACAGTCATCAAAAACCTCCCAAAGATGAAAAGCCTGGGACCAGATGGCTTCACTGATGGATCTACCAATCATTCAAAGAATGCTACCAAACTCATTCTACGAAGCCAACATCACCAAAATGCAAAATGCAAAAAAGAAAATTACAGACCAATATCTCTAATGAATATAGATGCAAAAATCCTCAACAAAATACTTGCAAACTGAATCCAAAAGCACATAAAAATAATTATACACCACGATCAAGTGGGTTTTATCCCAGGTATGCAAGGGTGGTTCAAAACAAGAGAAGCAATTAGTATAATATACCACATTGATAAATTGAAGAAGAAAAATCACGTGATCCTCTCGAGTGATGCAGAAAAGACATTTAACAAAATACAGCAACCTTTCTTGATAAAAAACAGTCCAAAAGATAGGAATAGAAGGAAGCTTTCTCAATATGGTAAAGTGCATATATGAAAAACCTACAGCTAGCATTATACTCAATGGTGAAAGGACTGAAAGCTTTCCCACTGAGATCTGGAACAAGACAAGAATGCCTACTGTCACCATTGTTATTCAATATTGTGCTAGAAATTCTAGCCAGAGCAATTAGGCTAGACAAAGAAATAAAAGGCACCCAAATAGGAAAGGAAGAAGTAAAACTTTCACTATTCACTAATGACATGATACTATATCTAGAAAATCCTGAAAAATCTAGAACAAAGCAATTAGGATTAATAGATGACTTCAGCACAGTGGCAGGATACAAGATTAATATGAAAAAATCAATAGCGTTTCTATACACTACTGATATGCAATCTGAGACGGAAATCAGAAAAAAATTCCACTTATAATAGCGACTAAAACAATCAAATATTTAGGAACAAACATAACCAAGGACATAAAGGACCTGTATTCAGAAAACTACAAAACATTGCTAAAAGAAACCAAAGAAGACTTAAATAAATGGAAGGACTTTCCATGTTCATGGATTGGAAGACTGAAAATCATTAAGGTGTCAATTCTACCCAAACTAATTTACAGATTCAACAAAATCCCAATAAAAATCCCAACAATCTTTTTTGCAGAAATTGAAAAGCCAATAATAAAATTTATTTGGAAGGGTAAGGGACCCCAAATTGCCAAAAATGTCTTAAAAATGATGAATGAAGTTGGACGACTCTCACTTCCTGATTGTATAGCACATTACTTAGTCACAGCGGTAAAAACAGCATGGTACTGGAATAAGGACAGGCACATTGACCAATGGAACCGAATTGAGAACTCAAAATTGACCCTTACGTATACAGTGTTAATGAAGCCCACTCAGCTGGGCCAGAACAGTCTATTCAACAGATGGTGCTGGGAGACTGGGTATATCCATATCCAAAAGAAAGAAAGAAGACCCCTATATCACAACTTATACAAAATTAAACTCAAAATGGAACAATGATCTAAATATAAAAACAACTATAAAACTCCTAGAAGAAAATGTAGGAAAACATCTTCAAGTTCTTGTGGTAGGTGGTAGTTTCTTAAACCTTACACCCAAAGCATGAGCACCAAAAGAAAAATTAGATAAATGGGACTGCCTCAATATCCAACACTTTTGCACCTCAAAGGACTGACTGTGTGAAATGGGTGAAAACGCAGCCAACTTAATGGGAGAAAATATTTGGCAATTACATATCCAAAAAGGGTTTCATTTCCATGATATATAAGGAGATCATACAACTCAACAATAAAAAGACAAAAATACAAATGACTCTGAAAAACTGGAAAACATGGAACAGTCCAGTGCACAAAATAAAAACCAGGAAGTAATGCAGTACATCGAACAACTAATCAAAGCTATCCAAACAAATATCATGGACCAACTTAAAGAACTGAAGGAAGAGATTAAGGATATAAAGAAGACACTGGGAGAACATACTGAAGAAATAGCTAACACACCTAAAAAGGTAATGGATATGATGGCGAACAAAGACAAAAGTCAAGAAATGAAAAAGACGCTGGACTCACATGGCAGCAGAATTGAAC
>JAKSZT010053928.1:11648771-11673922 GCA_026826555.1 Tolypeutes matacus
TGAGCAGTTGAAATACAGGGGCTTCTTTGGGAGTTGGAGGTTGTCCTGAGTACTGTTGTGGCAATGGATGCAGGCCATTTTAAATCAGCACACACCACTCATAACTGAGTGGGAGAGAGTGTGGTCTACAGTGTGAACTGTGGTCTATGGTTGGTGGCAAGGCTCCAGGAGGTGTAAGTTCATTGAGGTTGGTGGGCCACACTGTGGGAGATGTTTGTGTTGGATGTGGTGGGAGGTGTGGGAGGTGGGCAACATGGGAATCCCAGTGGGTTCTGTGTAATATTTTAGGTAATCTAAGCACCTCTTAAAATATATGTATATATATATATATATAAATAACATTTTTGTAAGCAAATACACATATATGCATATATATTTACATATCATTTTGCAAATGTTTGTATGTATTGTGAGAATTTTGATTTTTACCCATAATAAAAAAATAAAAAAATAAAAAAAATAAATAAATAAATAAATAAAAAGACAAACTATCTGGTTAAAAAATGGACAAAAGACAACTGTCCAAAGAAGAAACACAAATGGTGAAGTAACACATGAAAAAATGTTTATCATCATTAGTGACTATGGAAATGCAATCAAATACAATGAGATATTTCACACCTATTAGACTGGCCACTGTTAAAAAGTCAGAAAACAAATGTTGGAGAGGATGTGGAGAGATAGGAATGCTTATTCACTGTTGGTGGGAATGTAGAATGGTACAGCCACTGTAGAGGACTGTTTTGCAGTTCCTAAGGAAGTTTAATATAGACTTGCAATGGGTCCCAGTAATACCATTGTAGGTGTATACCCAGAGGTACTGAGAGCAGTGACACAAATAGACATCTGTACACCATTGTTCATAGCTCCAAAAGTTGGAAACAACCTTATTCACGATAGCCAAAAGTTGGAAACAACCCAGGTGTCCATCAACTGAAGAATGAATAAACAAATTATGAAGTATACACATGATGGAATATTATGCAGCGGTAAGAAGAAATGAAGTTGTGAAACATATGACAACATGGATGAACCTGGAGGACATTATGCTGAGTGAAGCAAGCCAGACAAAAAGCACAAATACTGTATGCTTGCCCTATTATGAAAAAAATATATTATGTGAAATATAAATATATTCTGTGAAATTTAAATATGGTTTAAATGACATATATAAGACCATTTTTCTTTGTAGCTGAACAAATGTAGGTTAATACTACAAAATGTTAATATCAGACAAAAAAAAAAACACTTTATACTAATTGAAGGATACCAGACACAGAGTACTATATATTGTATGATTTCATTTATATAAAATGTAAATATAAATCAACTTATAAAGATGAAATTAGATTAGTGATTATGTAGGGCTGAGGAAGGAATGCTAAGAGGTGTGGTGTATTTCTTTTTGGAGTAATGAAATTGTTCTAAAATTTTTGAAATGATGAATGAACAACATTGTGATTATACTAAAAGCCATTGATTACACATTTTGGATAGATCATACAGTATGTGAATATATCACAATAAAACTGCTTAATAAACAAATAAATAATTGTGCAAGAATAGCCAGAAATAGCAGCTATGTACAGCAGGGAAAACAGAGAGATTGAGATGTGAGGAATTTTCTTGTTGGCTTGTTTGTCTGTTTTTTGTTTATTATAATTATTGAAACAATGAAAATGCTTTAATAATGACTGAAGTGATGAACGCACAACTATGCAATTATATCAAATACCATTGATTGCACAGTTTGGATAAATGATATGCTTTATTAATATGTATCAATAAAATTGATTTGTTTAAAATAAAAAAGATATCATCCCATTTTTAATA
Organism: Tolypeutes matacus; assembly: GCA_026826555.1. Classification (NCBI taxonomy): domain Eukaryota; kingdom Metazoa; phylum Chordata; class Mammalia; order Cingulata; family Chlamyphoridae; genus Tolypeutes; species Tolypeutes matacus. The sequence continues at coordinate 11,650,605 of JAKSZT010053928.1, forward strand.
GATATTCACATCTTGGTTAACTCTGTGCAATATGCTGTGTAGACAGATTAATAAAATAATCCACTGGGCCCTGACCTCATAAGGATTAGATTTTTAAAACATATCAACTAAAGAAACACCTATGCCAAATGCTGGATTGAAACACAAGTGAACCACATATTTTGTCATGTGAAAAAATTATCATATCAATCAAATACACAATATTTACAAACATATAAACACATATGTATGCATAGGCATGCAAATAAATAACCACAAACGTTTTTAATCTTTCAATGTGTCCCAATGTCCAAAAAGAGACATGGATTCTTCTGTTCATCTAGAGTAGAAGAAATGCTATAGATGAAATTTAGAAAATAAAAGATAAGCATTTTAGATGAGTATTTACATGAAAAATTAGTGGTAATATAGACCCAAGAATGATGGATGAAGACAGGAGTTAGAGACACTGAGTAGGAGAGTGCCATCAGAGCAGAAACATCATTGGCAGCATCTCTCTCTGAGTCATGTATTAACTGCCCTGCTTGAACTGTGTGTTCCTAACAGAATATCAATGTTTAACTGTATACAACAAAATGATTCCAAAAGAAAGCTTTGTCTTATTTTTTTGACTCCTAGACCTATGTATAATTTAATAGACTTGAATTAAATTAGAAATTTTAGGTCCGATCTTAAGATGACTAGCTCCACCCAATATGTTGTCTTTATCTATAGTAAACAAGTAATTTGGGTGTCCAAATTGATACAATGATTTAATATCTGGGGCTTTGTAAATCAAAGATACTAATGTTTCCACTATCAATTATTTAAGAATGGCTTTTTGAGCAGAGTGTTTATTTTGTTTAATAGTGGTGTATGTCCCTTTACTGTGGCTGTCCCAATTTATTCTAACTTTTTGTCTGGCCCTGCAATCCATCAATCCATGAATCATCACTTTAAAAATTTACAAGTATTATTATGTTGTTTCGTTTAAGAAAATAATGAGTAATTCAGTACCAAATGTGATCTCATAGACTAACTGCTTCAAATTCATACATTTGTATTTTGGGATAGGATTGGATGTTGAGTATATACCACAGTGAATTAATGGTACAAAAGTCTTCTTCATTTACTATCCCAACATGTATACCACACTATTAGGGCAATGTAGTAAATAAAGTGAAACATCAGAAACTAATAGATTTAAGTTGGATTAGAAAAACTAGATATGATCACTCCACCCCCCGCTACTTAAAAATTACCCACAAAAAATTCTACATAATAATAACATACATTTTTAAAAAATCTCTAAATATTAGTGATTTTATTGAAGGGTACAAGCAGCAATCAATTTGGGCTCCAACTGCCTCACACACAAAAAAGAAGAAGAATAGCATTTACTTTCCAAGGCTGCTTGGGGATTAACTTGTGACATCACTTTATACTGTAATTTACTTATTTTCCCTACTAAATAATAAGATAATTGAAGGTAGGTTTTATGTCTTGCTTATTATTTTTCCTAAATGTCTTTCTAACTTAACTTATCGTAGTCACTTTGGTTTTTATTTCTTAGCAATAAAAACAACACAAAAGTGTTTATTTTGAGGAGAAAAAGACTACCATATCAGTGAGATCCACTCATATTAAGAGGTTGCAATGACAACTTTTCAAGAACTGAATTCTACCCTGAAGGGTCAGTTTCAACTTTAATGTCCCCAATTACTTTCTGCTTTGTTTAGTTTAGTGCTTTCAATATACAAAGGAAAGACAGTCATAGAATAAATGTTCCCATTGCCATAGGGAAAAACTGGAAAGAAAACAGGGGCCACAGGTCACAAACAGCTCCAAAACAGTGCAGGGCATATTCCATTAGACTTCAAAGTCTGAGAGTCATCTCAGACATCTTTTCCTTGGGGCCTTAGGGTTTGCCCAGTGGCCATGTTCTCAGCTTAATCCTCATCAAACATAGGGTGGTGGCCAAAATCTAGGCCCCACCCCCTGAGAACACTGGGGTGATGGCCAGACTCTTTCCAATCCCAAGGGTATGGGCTCAATCTGCTCAGATCAATGAGATGGCAGCCAAACTCATCCCAGTCCCTAGGGATTGTGCTCCCCCCTCTCTGAAGCCTGGGATGGTAACACTCTCTGAACAATGAGGCAGAAGGCCTGCTCTATTTAAGTGCCAGGACATACTCACCCCCTTCAGACATACAGGGGGGTCCCTCACCTGGCCCAGAAGATGTCATTAGTCTAGACTTCAACTCCCATGGTATTGCTTTTGTAGACATTTTGCCTTCAATCTGTCCCTCTCCGTCAATTTTTCATCCAGCCTGGCAGTGGTTCTGTTCATACAGATCTCGTAAAAAACTTGTTGGTTTTGCATGCAGCAAACAGGAGTCCAAGCTGTCAGACAGTAAGACTTTTCACAGATCCTTCCTGGATAACTTCATTTCCAATCCTGACTTACACTGAAATGACTGGCTGGTTCCATGTTCAGTTAAATCCTCACATGGGCACAATATTCTGGGGACTCACTTTCCGGAAGTTCAGAATTTTCCAAACCATCAATTTCTGGTTTCTTTGTGCCCAGGAATTCACTTCTCAGCTTATCCCTTTCCTCTCACATTTACTGTATGCTGCCAGAAGAAGCCAAGCAGCATGTTCCACATTTAGTTTCAAAATCTTTGTAACTGAATATCCTAGTTAGTCACTTCAAATTCTGCCCTTGCTCTAACATCAGAACACAATATTGCCAAGGTTCCTGCCACTTTAAAACAAGGGTCACATTTCTTCCAGTTTGCATTGAAACATTCATCATTTCTGTCTGAGTCCTCATCAGAAGTACCCTTAGAGTCCAAATCCCTATCAACAGTCTCTTCAAAGCAATCTAGGCCTTTTCTACCAGGCATCTCACTATGCTTCTAAAATCTACCCTTTAGCCATTTAAAGAACCATTCCCACATTTTTGGTATTTGCAATTGCAGCACCTACCCTCCTGGTACCAATTTCTGTTTTAGTTTGCTAAAGGCTGCCATGGGGAGATACAAGAAACGAGTTGGCTTTTACAATGGGGATTTATTAAAATAAGCTTACAATTCTGAGGCTTTGAAAGTGTCTAAATCAAGCAGGAGAAGATTTCTCCCTGAACTGCTGCTGTGGCCAATCAGGCACATGGCACCATCTGTCAGTCTCTGTTTTCTCTTCCAGGCACCTTTGATTTCAACTTCTTGCTCTCGTAGCTTTATCTTTCACTTTCTGTGGGTTCCTCTCTATCTCTGCAGTCTTTTCCTTTTTATATTCATTCTGTTTATAGATCCAACAAGAGGGTTAAGACTCACCCTAGGATATGCCTTACTGGGGTATTCTAATCAAATGGACCTTAACTGAATCCATCTAATCAAATGTTCACAATAAGTTCATATCCACGAGAATGGAGCAATTTAAGAAACTAATTTCCTGGGATCCACAAAAGACTCAAACTACTACAGTTACTAAAAGTAAGTTGGGAGTTGAAGAAAGAATTTATCATTTATTTAATAATTTAGAAGGTTCTCACTGAAAATTATTTCAACGGTGCTTGCCAAAGTCTCCCAAAATAGACCATCTTTGTTTGTGTGTTATGTTTTTATTTTGTTATGAAATATTTTGTACAAATGGGTAAATATAGATCATAGTATAACATATTCATATACTACCCTGATTTTTCCAGATACTAACATTTTGCTATATTATCTTAACATTTCTTTTCAACATGTATTCATTTAAAAAATGTTAAGTGAAAAAACCAAGTTGTAAGAGAAAATATAGACTATCACATATATAATGTTTAAAACCATCAATAAAATAGTGTATCACATTTAATTGATTTAACACTCTACTTATTAACTAATTTGTCTAAAATCATTTATTTAGGTCCAATATATTGAAGTTATTTTTATAAATAACATGGGCAATACAAAATGTGTAACACATGGTATCTATTACCAAAGAACTTGCCATGTGTCAAGGGAGATGACACAAACATATTAATGGTAAGGAAGCTTATAGAAGAATAGCTGCATGAAGATACAAAAAAGTATCTTACAAGGCCCAAGTACTGACTGATTTCTAGCTAGTGTGGGATCCAGGAAAATCATGATATTCCCATGCTAGCTGGTAGAGGAGATAGAGTTGGGTTGAGAGGTAAAGGTGGGTTAGGGCATGCACATGTGAAGATGAAGGTTAATGAATAGTATGAAATATGGCACTAAAAAGAGAAACCACTAGATGTTTTCCTTGAACAGAAAGTAGTGAAGTTTAGTTGATGCCTAGGGTGTAGGAAGAATTGTGAGAATTGGGGGGGGGGGAGTCTGTATATATCTTGGGGAGCTCTGAATTCCAGGATAAGATGTTTGAACTCATGGTAAGTAACAGAAAGTCATTTAAGTGGCTCTCTGCATCTTCTTTAAACCTTTGCCCCTCTGACAGAGAAAGCAGTCAAAGCAATTATACAAGAAATATGCTGGCAGATGTCCACTTTTCATAGTGTCAGTTCTGAACCATTCTTTCCCCAATTGTATCTATACTTATTGCTTTGGTTCCCTTTTTCTGTTTTCACCTCTTATTAACCCTTCTATTTCCATTTAATAACTTGCTTTTTTCCAGATCATTATTTTTGATTCAATGCTCCCACCTTCCCAATCTTTTCTTTTTGGTGAAATGATCAATAGGGAGTATAGCAGTTTGATATTATGAATTCGAAAAATAGATACTGGATTATGTTTGTAAACTGGTTTGTTCCAATGGGCATATTAGATTATACTGGGTTCAGAGGTTTCACTTTTACTTGATTAAATAATGTTTGAGGCTTTGATTGGGCCATGTCAGTGGGACGTTGAGTCCTCGCCCCCTTGGTGCATGGGGACTCACAGAGAAATCGCACTGCCAAGAAAGAAGTTTGGAGTTTTGATCCTGGAGCCTGGAAGTAAACACATAGTGAAGCAGATACGTGAGGAAAGAGAGCTCAACTGGACACAGCAGAGGTACCAGGAAGAGAGATGAACCATGTGCCTGATAGCCTACAGCTGGCCTTGTGGAGAGTGCAGAAGAGCCCCAGGAAGAGAGGAACCCAGGAAGCCTGAACCCTTGCAGACGTTGGCAGCCATCTTGCTCCAACACATAGCAACAGACTTTGGTGAGGGAAGTAACTTTTGATTTATGGCCTGGGAACTGTGGGCTTCTACCCCCAAATAAATACCCTTTTAAAAAGCCAACAGATTTCTGGTATTTTGCATCAGCACCCCTTTGGCTGACTAATATAGGGAGCAATAGAACTTCTCTTAGACTGATATTTCCAGCAATCCTGGCACCAATTAAATCCTTGTTTCCCATTCCAACCATTCCATGCCAAAATATCACTTGTCTTGCATTATTTGGCCTATGTTGAATTTCTAGAAATACATCCCACGTTTCATACTCAGGGCTTGCTAATCTTTTCTCTGGGTTTCACTTTGATTTTTTATAGGATATTGAAATAGATAAGTAATAGAGCTAATTGTACTTACATCGCTTATATGTATCTGTTGGATCATCTGTACTCACATATTTCAAATGGCCATCCTCTAAATCTATAATAATCAAGTAGTCTGGAGACACTAGTAGATTGAATCATTGCTAAAATTCCACATAAATCAATGGATTATACTTTGCAATATGTAACAGGTAAAAGGTAGCATCTACTTGAACACAGGAGTTCAGGTCTGTGGCAGCTATTTCAGCACTAGTCACATTAGGAATTAGGAGAAAGCAAAAAATCAAGTAAATTGGCAACTGGCTTTCAAAGTGAACAGTGTCCTGTTCTGCATAGATAAGACAGATGCTATTAAAATTCCAAGTATTGAAGTGGAAAAAAGTTTCATATAACCATAATGTGTGGCAACTCAGCCAGCATTCAAAACTCATTCCAGAGATAGTTTCTCCCATGTCATAGCCTGAGGCAATATGAAACTTTAAATCCTTCATCTTGTAAATAGCAGTCTAGCAGAAGCAAAATGAAGACCACTATATTCATCAGGGGCTCCTGGCAGGGGATTTCTTCTATCTAATTTCCATTACTACTTTTGCTATATTTCACACTCAATTTTTCATTTGTCTCCAAATTCTGGTTCTCTTCCATTAGAATTGTTACTTTGGGAAAGCATACTGTTTCCAAAAAACAGAAATAAAATTCCATCACAAATATTAAATAAAAAGGGGAAAGCTAATTCAAACACTCTAGTTTTCTCCATTCTGGATGTGAAAATACAGTTTCTGTGCTAAATATTTTCAACAGCTAGATTCAGTGTTTATCAGATTAAGATCCATGAAAGAGTTTCAATAGATCATGAACTGAGAAAAGAGTAAGTTAAACTGTGCATGTATAATTATGTGCATTATGTGCATTTTTCTGAACATTTCCATAGTTTGTAAAAATAAATCTGTGAAGCAAAAAAGTGGTTAAGAGGCACAAACTATTGTATTCTGTCCTGTTAGCACTTTATTTTATAATGCACAGTTCAAGCATAACTAATATTTTTCTTCAGTTAAATATAATGTTAAATTTTATATGCTAATAAATTGAATTCAGTAAAAATTTCAATAAAATTTTTTTTTAATCAAAAGGCATATTAATTTCCAGCTATGATGGCATATCTTGTACAAGGCCAATTCTGACACTGAGAACAATGAAAAAACCTTATAAAAAAGGAAGTCTGTTTGAAGACATCATAGAACTGCTAAAATTAGCCAGAAATAGAGAGAAAATTCAAAGAGAGAGAGAGAGAGAGAGAGAGAGAGAGAGAGAGAGAGAGAAACACACTGAGATAAATTTTTAAAATTTTACTTGCTACTTTTCCTCTCCAGGCATTTGCCCTACTATTAGCTTGGGACAAGAAGCCAAGAAACTGGACAGAGGGAACAGTGAAGAGGCTGAGAAATCAGTAGGGCTTTCACCTATCTCACAATGCTGGGGGAAAAAATGGAGTTCAGGGAAACAGAAGCTGTGAGAATTTTATGACAAGATCATGGGAAAAAGAGATGTCTGCAGAAGTAAAACATTTCCAGCTTTTCATTAATGAATTTTTCTTATTCTCAAGCTTTGCTGGAAAAATGTGTAATAAATCAACAGAATGTGACTAAAGGGCAAACCAAGTTTTCTGAGGTCTCATAGTGCTAGGAAGACAATAATATGATTCAGGACCCAACAAGATGAGTGAAACTAAACTAAGGCTGTTCAATCAACAATTGGATTGAATTAATCTGCTCTCTGCTTCCTGGTAAAGGATAGGGCAAGTTTTCTCTGAAGGAAGATAATGTCATACAGAAACTCTGTGATTTTTCTAACAGAATGTCCAGCATTCAATAAAATACAAAAGATATACCAAAAAAATGGATCAAGATGAGAAAAGACACAATGTAAACAGTCATGAAGGTGATGTAGATATGAGTCATTACATTAAAACATAAAATAACTATTTGATTTCCAAATATAAAAGACAACTACAATCTGTATAAAAGTATCAGATGGAAATTCTAGAACTGAAAAAATATATGAACTGAGCTTAAGGACTCAAGCAGAAAATTGGATAGTAGTGAAGAAAGAGTTATTGAACAGATATAAATATAGATATAGATCAGTCGAAAATATTCAGAATGAAGTAGAGAGAACAAAAGTAGTTAAAGTGTGGAAAAGGCATAAGAGACATTGAGCACAGTGACTATTCCTATAATTTGTACAATTGAGGCTAAGCAGAGGAAAGAAGAGTACAGAAGCAATATATGAAGAGACAAGAGTTGAGAATTTTCTCAAAATTGGCAAAAGATTTCATACCAGGATTCCAGAAATTCTAGAGACCTCAAATGGGATTAATACAAAGAAAACATACTTAGCAATACCAGAGTATAATTACTGAAAAGCAAATAAAAAGTTTAAAATAAGCTAGAGAAATGATAAACAAATGATTCTCATTAATATGATAACAACTGACTTCTTAATAGAAACAATGGAAATCAAAAGGCAGTGGAATAGCATATTTAAAGTGCTGAAAGAAAATAGTCAGCATTCTAGAAATCAATAAGAAGGAAAATATTATTCAATAATAAATGCGAAAAAGAACTATCTCCAGACACAATCTCTTCCCCCAAATCCTCAGAATTTGTCACCTCCAGGCAGTACCAAAAATGATTCTAAGAGGAATTCTTCAGGCAAAAGAAAAATGATTACAGACAGGAAAATGGGAATGAAGGAAAATGTGAAGAACAAAGAAAAGTGTCAACTCTTGGGAGAATAAAAGGAATACTGAAAGATTTAAATCAATGAAAATCGTGATTTGGGGATTAAAATACATGTATAACAACAACAAAAAAACAACATATGTAAAAATAATAAACTCTTCATGAATGAAGGTTTATTTCATGAATTAAATGGCATTTAAACATTTAAACAGTAATCAAGGTAGTGAACCAAATTAATAAGATAAATAGGAAAATTCTATAATAAAAAAATCAATCCCCATTTTTGATAAAAGATTTTAATAATCAAGATTGGCTAGCAAAAAGGCATAATCTTATGAAGAGTATTTACTAAAAATCTATAGCAAACATCACACTTAATGGTGAAATAGTGAAAGTTTTTCTCTTGAGAACAGGAATGAGCAGAGAACTCCATTTATCATTACATATGTACTGTTGTTGCAGTATTGATTTTACTAGGGGTTCTAGCCAGTGCCATGAGGCAAGATAAAAGTATAATAATTGAAAAGAAAGAAAGAAAACTGTAATTGTTATAGACAACACAATTGTGCACATAGAATATACAAAAAGATACATAGATGAACTATTAGAATAAATCAAAAAATTTAGTAAGTTTGCTGGCTATGCCAAATATTTAAAAATCAATATACATATATATTAGTAATTTCTAAACAATTATAAAATGAAGTTTAAATAAATTTATCATTTACAATGGCATTAAAAATCACATACCTAGAAATATATCTAGCAAAAGATATGCAAGAAGCAGAAAACTGCATAGCATTATTGAAAGAAATTAAAGAAGACCCAAATAAGAGGAAATACATACATATATATATGTATACACACACACACAGACAATATTTTCTTGAATATAGAAGATTCAATACTGTGTAGATGTAAATTTTCACCACATTGTTCTATTGATTAAAAGCAATTTCAAAAACACACCTACCAGGTTGTGTGTGTATGTGTGTGTGTGTAATTGGGGGGGGTGTATTTGTCTTTTTTTTTTTCTTTAGCCATTATATATTTAGGTAATTTGTACACAGTAACAGATAACTAATATAGAATATGGCAATACAGTTCAATTTTTACCACTAACTACCTCAATTCTCTGATCTTTCATCCTCTACAAAATGATATATCTAAAGGTTCTTTCAGTTCTAAAAATGCCATATTATTTTAGAAATATTTTTAGAAATGATGAGGAATTGCTCATCTAGATTTATCCCTGTAAGTATTGTAGAGGCAAATTAATTTTTTTTTCTGTGCTTTTGTTTTACTTTTTTACAATCTTGAATCTGAGTGCCTTTGTAGGGAGATGGATCAAACCAGAAGTTATTCAGTTTTATTACCTATTTATGTATTTTTGATCAGCTTAATTTCTTAGTAATAGAGTAAAACCTTCAGTGTTTCAAGTGTATTTCTGTCTCCAAAATAAGTTTACTGCACAGTATAGTGTGCTAACTAAAGTGATCCAATGGTTTTTTTCCCCTAAGGTAATGTGTTTATCATAATAAACAAGGTTTTCCTTCGTGTGATCTTGTATTAGTCAAGAAAGGGGTGCTGATGCAAAATACCAGAAATCTGTTGGCTTTTATAAAGGATATTTAATTGGAGTAGAAGCCCACAGTTACGAAGCCATAAAGCATAAATTACTTCCCTCACCAAAGTCTATTGCCACGCGTTGGAGCAAGAAGTCCATGAGGGTACAGGCTTCCTGGGTTCCTCTTTTCCTGGGGCTTGCTTGTCTCTGGGCCCAGCTCCTCGGCTATCTCCTCAAGGTCAGCTGTAGACTATGAGGCTCTCTAGGCTTTGCCTTTCTCCACAAGGCCAGCTGTAGACTATCAAGCAAAAAGCTCGTCTCTTTTCCTAGGGCCTTCTCTCCTTCCTCATGACCAAGCTTCTCTGTGTGCTTACCTCTCTGGGCTCCAGCATTAAAACTCAGCATCAGAACTCCAACTCAAAACTCCAACCAACTCCTCTGCTCTGCCATGTAGTTTTATCTCTGAGTCCCTGCCCACCAAGGGGCAGGAATGCAAAGTCCTACTGACATGGCCCAATCAAAGCCCTAATAATAACTTAATCATGCCCAGAGGAACAGACCAGTTTACAAGCATAATCCATTATCTATTTTTGGAATTCATAAATAATGCCAAACTGCTACAGATCTATTCACCAATTCCATTAGCTTACAAAGAATCTCTCTCTAATAAATTCACAGAATTTAATATCTGGACCACTTAGTAGGCACTTAATTATATTCTGCCTCATTTAATTCTTCAAATGTGCATGTCTTGTCTAAACAAGAAAGTATATGATTTTGAGAGCTTTTTATATTTAATGACATCTAGCAGATTGCTATTCACATAGAATCTGTTCTATAAAAAATACTTAATAATGATTTCATTTCCAGTATTGCCTAGTAGATTCTTTGAAAAAATATGATCAGTACTGGCTTCACAATTTAAGTTGCAGTTACTCCATGAAAATCACTTTACCAGTAAATGAAAACTAAGTAAATGTGCTTTTTGTTTGCAAGGAGATAGTGCAAAGATATTCAGTATACCTAACTACAACAAAACAATTCCTTTCCTGAAATTTACATTTAATCTGAGCTTGAGACCTGCTGGTTTTGGAGTTAATAAAGGATAAGTTAATGCATTTCATAAATTTTAGCATGCAGAATGTGATGGTTAGGCTCATGTGTCAACTTGGCCAGGTAATGGTGCTCTGTTGTTTGGCTCAAGCAAGCTCTGGCCTAATTGTACCGTGAGGACATTTTGTGGACTTAAATCATTAGCAAGTTGATTCATCTATGGCTGATCACATCTACAATCAACTGAGGAGAGACATCTCATCCAATTAGTTGAAAGCCTTAAAGGAGAAAGAATTCCCATCTCTACTTCAGACAGACAGCTTCTCTCAGGGAAATCATCGACGACCTTCATCAGAGTTTCTGGCTTACAGCCTGCCTTACGGAATTTGGACTTGTGGATTCCTAAGGTCGCATAAGACAATTTTATAAAATCTCATAGTATTTACAGATATCTTTTGCCGGTTCTGTTTCCCTAGAGAACCTTGACTAATACACAGTGTCATAACATGAAGCAATATATAGTTTTTAGTCTAACATTATGGCAAAATCATATTAGGATGTAGCATTGGTTTGGTTAGCTAGGGATAGGAAAACTAAATTAACTTTAGAAACTATTAAATAAAAAGGATGCTTCTAGTCATGATGGACTTTTAAGTTTATAGCCCTGCCTGCCTACAAATTCACCCTGTTCCATTGCTTTCCTTAATCACTGGACTCTGTAGGAATAATTATATTTAAAATACTTCAAAACTGTCTTCACATGTCTTGAACCAATCAGAATAGATGCCTGGAAAATACAAACTCACATTACTATGAACAAGTGATATTTATTCTCCTGCTTGCCACTACCATCCTGTTTTATACTAAATATTATCTGAAGATGTATCTATATTTTAAAAAATTAGTTGTTTAGATATATAGGAATTTTTATATCTTTTACTAGAGAAGTTGTAAGTTGGCAGAAAAATCATGCAGAAAAGAGAATTTCCCTATACCATTCCCCATTATTAACAATTTGCATTAGCATAGTACCTTTGTTACAATTAATGATAGGGTATTATTATAATGTACTATTAACTATAGTCCACTATTTACATTAAGGTTCACTGTTTGTGTTCCACAGGCCTATTTTTTAAAATTTTTAGTATAGTAACATATATACAACTTAAACCTTTTAATCACATCCAAATACATAATTCAGTGTTATCAATCATATTCACAATGTTGTGCTACCATCAGCATCATCCATTACCAAAGCCTTTCCATCACCCTAAAGAGAAATCCTATACCAATTAAGCATTAACTCCCTATTCCCTACTCCCACTGCAGCCCCTGGTAGCCTATATTCTAGTTTTTAACTTCATGAATGTGCTCAGTCTAATTTTTTCATATCAGTGAGATCATACAATATTTTTCTTTTGGCATCTGGCTTATTTCACAGAAATAGATGTCTTCAAGGTTCATCCATGTTGTAGTACTCCTTCTGACACCTGAATAATATTCTATGGTATACCACATTTTGTTTATCCATTCACCTGTTGAGGGACACTTGGGATGCTTCCATCTTTTGGCAATTGTGAATAATGCCGCAGTGAATATAGGTGTGTAAATATCAGTTTGAGTCCCTACTTTCAATTCTTTAGAGTATATACTTAGATATGGGACTGCTGGGTCGTATGTTAATTCTATATTAGGTTTCTGAGAAATTACCAAACTCTTTTACACAGCAGCTGCACTATTTTACATTCCCACCACCAATGAATGGGTATTCCTATTTCTCCGTATCCTCTCCAACACTTTTTATTTTCTATTTTTTTAAATTATAGTCATTCTATTGGTGTAAAATGGTACGACATTGGGGATTTGATTTACATTTCCCTAATGGTAATGACGTTGACTATCTATCAAGTGTGTTTTGTTTGGCCATTTGTATTATCTTCTGTGGAGAAATGTCTATTCAAATTTTTAACAATTTTTAAATTGGGTTGCTTGTCCTATTGTTGTTGATTTGTAGTATTTTTAAAAATATATTCTGGATAATAAAGCCTTATTGGCTATGTGGTTTCTGCATATTTTCTCCCATTCTGTAGGTTATATTTTTACCTTCTTGATGAAGTCATTTAATGCGCAAAAGTTTTTAATTTTGATGAAGTCTATTTATCTATTTTCCTTATTGTTGTTCATGTTCTTGTGTAAAGTCCTAGAAACAAATGCCTAATACAAAGTTCTGAAGATGCTTCTCTTTATTTTCTTCCAGAAGTTTTTTAGTTCTGGTTCTCTTATTTTGGTCTTTGATCCATTTTGAGTTAATTTTTTTATATGGTGTGAAGGAGGGGTCCACCTTCATTCTTTTGCATATGGATATCCAGTTTCCATTTGTTGAAGAGACTATTTTCTCCCAGTTGAGTGGACTTGGCACACTTGTGAAACAGCAAATTGATTGGTCACAGCTGTGAGAGTTTTATTTCTGAACTCTCAATATGATTTCATTGGACTATATATCTGTCCTTGTGCCAGTACCATGTTCTGTAAATACGGTAACTTTGTAATAACTTTTAAAATCATGAAGTGGGAGGCCTCCAACATTTTTTCTTCTTTTTCAAGATGATTTTAGCTATTCGGAGCCCCTTATCTGTCTGTATAATTTTGATGATTGGCTTTTCCATTTCTATACAGAAAGTTGTGTTGGAATTTTGATTGTGTTGAATCACTTTGGGTAGAATCGACAACTTAACAATAGTTAGTCTTCCTATCCATGGATGCAGAGTGTCTTTCTATTTTTTAGACCTTCTTTGATTTCTTTTAGCAATGTTTTATAGTTTTCCATGTATAAGTCTTTTATATCCTTGGTTAAATTTATTCCTAGATATTTGATTCTTTTAGTTGCTATTGTAAATGGAATTTTAAAAATTTCCTCTTCAGAGTGTTCATTACTAGTGTATATAAAATTGACTGATTGTTATGTGTTGATCTTATACCCTGTCAGGGTGCTGAATTCATTTATTAGCTGTAATAACATTCTTGTAGATTTTTCAGGATTTTCTATATATACAATCATGTCATCCACAAATAGGGAACATTTTACTTCTTCCTTTCCAATACGATGCCTTTTATATCTTTTTCTTGCCTAATTATTCTGGCTAGAACTTCTAGTACAATGTTGAATAACAGTGGTGACAATGGGCATCCTTGTCTTCATTTCATTTTTTTAGAATGAAAGCTTTCAGTCCTTCATCATTGAGTAAGATGTTAGCTGTAGGTTCTTCAGATTTGCCCTTTACGTTAAGGAAGTTTCTTTTTATTTCTAGTTTCCTAAGTATTTTTTTATCAAGAAGTGGTCCTGGATTTTGTCAAATGCCTTTTCTGCATCAAATCGAGATGCAATTGTAGTAGTTTCTCCCTTTGTTCTATTAATGTGATATATTATTAATTAATTTTCTTACTTTGATCCACCCTTACGTACCTGGAATAAATACTACTTGGTCATAGTATATAACAGTTAATTAAGTGCCCCCACATAATTATTTTGTGTCTACATACAACTACACACCCAAATTAAACCTTTATCATTCCATTAATCTTGGTTTTACAATCCTAATAATCAAAGTTAGAACACTTAGACGCATGAGGATCATGTCACTAACAAATATTTTTCTAGACATTTTGCTATTGTAAGATAGAATCTTCATATTTTAATTTGAAATTTATTTGATTACTAGTGACATCTGAAAATTTTTCTTAATTTTAATAATATTGCTTCTTTCCTTTTAAAGATATTCTGTTTATGGTCTTTTATACTCATCTCTTGGGACTAGAGGTGGGGGTGAGGTGCATTAATTGTATTCCCTGAGTTGTGGGATAGTGTTGTGGTTAAAAACCCAACAATTGAAATGAATATATGTTGATCCAAGTTCCAGCTCTGTCACATACCAGTTGTATGACTTGAGGTGGATTTTTTTAACATTACCAAGACTGTTTAATTGCATGTAAGAATGGTTAAATAATATTATGCTATTGATAAGCTGTAGGCAAATTAATGAGTTAATGATTAGAATAATATCCAGCAATATGCACTCAATAAATACAGGGTATTATTGATTAAATAAATGATTTATGCTTTTCACATGTATTACTACAATTATTCTCAATTTATATCTGCCTCTTATTTTTTGTGAGGTTGAGCTGAAATACTCATTTGTATCACCAGTTCTGATGTTGCATAAGTATTGGTAATGCCTTGGGAACCCTAAATACTGCTATATCTTCCCCTTCAAAATTCACCTATTACTATTCTATTATCCATAAAATATTCTATCTTAACATTTAAATGTAAGTATGTGTGTGTGTGTGCGTGTTTATGGGGGGTGATTTCTAGGAGAAAAAGATTACATTAAAACCTTAACTACATTATTTTAGAGCGGCTTTGAACTGTTCTTCAAGTGTTGTAATCTACTGTAGTTGTCATTAACATATGAGAATGTGAATAAGTTATTAATGTTTATTTTTATATTTTGATCCTATTTTGAATCTTTACATTCCCAGCGATAATAACTTTTAAAATTACAACACCTTAATATCATGAGACATAGAAAATTAATATGATAAACTCATGTGGAAGTTGACACTAATTTTAAGGATTAATTAACATAATTAAATTATTCTTATATGGGCAAATTTTTAGAAGAAATATTTCCAACAAACTTGAGAAACCATCTGTTTACAAAGGAGGAAATGGAGTTTGAAAATAACATTTCTAGAAGAGCTTTAATAAAGTTCCATATTACTACCAGTACATTTTGCAAATACAACAATATGATTAAAATAGTATTATTCTTTGGGAACAGAGAGATCAGAATATAATTAGTAAATAGTTATATCACCATTAAACTTTCCCTGCAAAAATTGTATTGGTTTTCATAAGTTATTTAAAAAGGAATTACATTTCAGATGGAGCAATAAAGAATTACTTTATACTGTCTTTGCAGCGGATCTGTTTATTCAAACAAAATCTTAGAAGTAATCTCAATATATAAAACAGATGAAGCATAGCTTCTTTAAAATGATAGGTGCTAAAACTATTTTACATGAGAATCACCTAGAAAATTTAGTAAGTATGCAAAGTAGACTTCACTACAGACCAAAAAAACATAAAAAATCCTCCCATGTGATTCTAATATGCAGTCGGAGGTAAATGCCAAGTGTCTAGAAGAATTACAGTAGGACCTGGAGAGCCATTCACTTGAACCACCCCTGACAACTTAAGAATCCAAGAAATAGAGTTTGAGACCACTGGACTAGCAGACTTTTTCTAATTAACAATTATTAAATGGAATATGTTTTTAAATAAGTAAAATTTTTATAAATATAAGTTAAGGAATAGAAATAATAAGAAATGTTTTTTAGGCTCTTGAACAGAGAAGGCTGTGATCACATTAAATATAACAGACAGGATTAAAACAAACAATTACAAAAAATAGGAAATGAAACCACCTGATATTGAGACAAAGCCATTCATTTGTGATGTTTCAAAGAGGTTTTTTAAAAAATCAGTAGCCAATGAATTTATAATTTATATGAGCCAGTATAGGGCACTTGAAGCTATACATTTTAGAAGAGACATGACTCCAGCTTTCAATAATCATAGTCTAAAAGAGCTTTCCAGGAGGAATGTTCCATGCACACAAGCACACACACACACACAAATATTCTTTTAAATTTTGATATATATATATATATATACACACACACACACACACATACCCGTATATACAATTTATAAGATACATAAGGTTTCATATTATAATTTAGTATATAGTATATATAGCTGTATATTACTGCATATACTGTATATAAACAGCATATGTTTACTATATATTTGATATTTAATAACAGTAAATATAATATTCTAGATGCACATACATGTATACACATAAGTTCATTTATAAATGATTAAAGAATGATCTGTGGCCTTTTGATGGTAGAAGGAAATACATTCAGCATATACTTTTTTAACTGTTAAGTGGTTATTATTTGTTTCAGTCTTTGGAATGTTCAAATATTACATAAATATATTCTTAGTTATTATTTAAGTTACTAAAATATGCATTAATGTACTGCCTGAAAGTTCTAGATAGATGAGATAAAAAGTAAAGATTTTATTTACTTTAATAAATGGGAATATCTTCTGACCATATTGCCACCTCTCCACTAAAAAAAAAAAAAAAGAATGCAAACACTGTAAATCTGAGTTTAAATTCAAGACTGAAGGTCTTAACCCAATCTAGCTAATTGGGCATATTTGACATTTATTTTATTGCCTTGTTCTTTTTCACTGTGATTTTCTTTTTTTTTTTTTTTTTTTACCGGGAGGTCCCGGTGATCGAACCTGGGTCCCTCCATATGGGAGACGGACGCCTAACCAGTTGAGCCACATCTGACCCCCTGTGATTTTCTTCTTTAATGAAGACAAAATTCCTGACAACCACACTGCCCCAGAGAACAGTTTTGTAGCAAAGAGGTCAAGTCCCTCTATGTTTGTATTTCTCCTAAATTCTCATCCTCCTTAATAACATTATCAATTCCTTACTCTCATTGGTAACTTATTTCACCTGCTAACCTTTCTCATTCATGGTATTACTATTGGGGTCACTATTCTTTGTAGTCAGAATGTACATCTTTTTTTTAGGAGATTGACAATTTTTTTAGGAGATTGACTCTCAGATTTTGATAAGAGCAGTGATTGAAGGGTACCTTGAGGAGCCATTTATTTCTTAAATCACTTCAAGGTTTTAAATCTCCAAACCATCACAGAAAGTTGAGAATATTTCACTACTTACCAAGAGATTTTAGAGTTTTCTTTGTACCTTATTTTCATTGCTATGGTATATAGGTATATTAGGTTTTCAACCTAAGTAAGACCTCCTTTGTTCTTTTGTGCACACATTTATTCATTCAGCAAACACTTGTTCAGCATTTACTACATCTGAGGAACTGTGATTTGCAGTAAGTACTCAAACAGTACAAGTAAAATACGTTACTACCTTCCATGTGTTCAGATAAAAAATAAAAGTAAGCAGATATTTGGTGTAGACTGTAATCCTGGGAAGGATTAAAGCTTTGCAGCTTATAAGGATATAGAGAAAGGGCAGGAAAGTGAGAAGGAGTTTTCTCAGTGGAGATAAATTCTACATTAAATTTTGAATCATCAGTAAAGGTCAGCAAGTGGTGGATGAGAGCTTCAGGTCTGTGGTGACAAAAAAAAAAAAAAAAAAAAAAAAAAGCATCATTCAGATCTCCTGCTGCAGGGAGAATTATTGATTGGCAGTCCCAGTAACTACCCCTCTGGATCCATCACTGAATTCACACCAAGGCTATGCTTCTCTCGGCCTTCTCTAAGTCACTAACTGAGAACCATGGGGGTACTTGTTTGAGCCTATTCCTGTGAGATGTAGTACTCTTCTAACTAATGACTTTACCTTCAATTCTCAGTGGTCTGGCTGGCACTTTCTCAGAATTGCACTGGAATATCATGCTTCCAATCCTTCCTCCTTTCTCTTCTTTTCTTAGGTATCAGATCTGCATCATGACCTGAATATTTTCTCTATTTTTAATTCCTCCCTTTATCTTTCACAGCTCTACCCCAACTCCCAAATCTCTTTCATGAGTAATCCCGTTTTGTCTTCTTGTCGGAGAACCTGAACTAACACAGGTGGTATCAAGAATGGCCTGTGGAAAATGGTATTTAAGGACTGGTTAACTTGTTGCCAAGAAAGCAAAGAGGAGGATACCATCCTGAGTGATATTCCAATTACTAAATAGTTCACTGGATGTGACCTGGTAAAATTTCCTGATATAGAGTAGTTCCCATGCAGGTGTGAAGATTCAGGCATTTTAAAATTATGGGGGCAAGAACAGCAGAATTTTCTGGTTATCGCTAAACTGCATTGACTTTCTGTGGCGGGATAATGAGAAAATATTCCTAAGAAGTAAAAGTCTAGGTGTGACAGCAGAGATTCTTTTTTGGTAGTTCACAAAGAGAACTTTTTCACCTATAGTGGAAGAAGGGACCCAGCTGTATAAGGATTGGACTTTGGCAATCATGAAAATATGCTGCTCAGATCTACTGTACAGAGTATAGATGATTGGCAGCCTGAGCTGCCACACTATTGGCTCTACTGCCATGTTCATGACAAAGCCATGCTTGCCCTACCCTACTCGAAATTTCTGTTTTGTTTGCCAAAGGGTTGCCAATGCAAAGTCCCAGAAAGATGTTGGCTTTTATAAAGGTGTTTATTTGGGGTAAAAGCTTACAGTTCCAAGGTGATTGTGATGGTTAGGCTAATGTGTCAACAGAGCTAGGTAATGGTGCTCAGTTTAGTCAAGTAAGCACTGGCTAATTGTAATACAAGGACACTTCATTAACTTTACCAGTGAGTTGATTGCATAGATGGCTAGTTATATCTACAATCAACAGAGGAGATTGCAGTCAGCAATGAGTTAACTCTCATCGAATCAAGTGAGGCCTTGAAAGGAGAGGTGATTTCAGCATTCAGAAAGAAAATCTCCATCTCTACTTCAGATAGCCAGAATTTTCTGGGGGGATTCAATGAGGAGCTTTCTCTGAGTCCCTGGCTTAAAGCCTGCCATACGGATTTTGGACTTGTATACCTCCACAGTTGTGAGAAATTTTATAAAATCTCATACTATTTACAGGTATCTTCTGTCAATTCTTTTTCCCTAGAGAACTCTGACTAACACAGCTGTGAAAAGTCTAAATCAAGGTACCATAAGAGTTGCTTTCTTACCAAAGTCAGCTACTAGTGATTCTGTTGTCCAGGCACATGGCAAAGCAAGATGGTCGCTGATCTCTGCTGAGGTCTCCACAGCTGAAGGCAAACCTGGCATAGGGCTTGTCTCTCTCTCTCTCTCTAGGCCTCAGCTCCTTGAGCCTCTCAGGGGCTTCCTTCTTTGCAGTTCAACTGTGGGTGAAATCTCTCTCACATACCAGTGCGGGTTCTTTCCTGTGGGGCACTGGACTCCATAATGGGTGACTGACTCAAAGATTCCCCATCAGCTTGGTTGAAACTTGCTTGAACTATGTTGCAGGCTGATAATCTTCCTGCTCAATTTTCCTTCCTTACTCCTCTTCTTTCACAAGTGTCAGACACACTGATTTCTGAATACTTTCAATGCTTACTTACTCCTATTTCCTCCTCTTTATCTTTCATAGGTATTGGCCTAATAAGTATCCTTGCATCTAATTCTACCTTGGTGATTGCTTCTCAGAAGACCTGAACTAACATTGGGACCAAAGGGGTAAATGAATAGCTATAACTCTGCCTATAACACTGGGTACAAGTAGTAGACATAACAGCATGAATTATAAAAAGAGGTAGCAAAATGAGTCTGAAGGGCTGAATTATTTAGGATTAAACCTCGCCCCCCCCCACCTGAGGAATTATGTCTTTGTTTAGGATATTGGAAAGTCATCAAAAGGGACTGCTGTGTAAGATTTGCAATTTAGAAAGATCATTCTTTCAACTTTTCAAGAAAGGAACATAAAAGAAATTAGTTTTAGGAAGAGAATTCACATCTAGTAAAACTGACTATTGGGATGGAGAGAAATGGACAAATTTAAGAGATTATTATGTAAAAATCAACAAATACTGTTTTTGATTGGTCATAGAATGTGAGGAGGAGAAGAGACAAGGATAAATCCCACACTGATGTGACCAATGGGTAGTGCTATACATAAAGATAGGAAACATGAAGGTTTGTGATGGGATATAAAGAGGGCCAGATATGAATTTGGGTATATGGGGAAAATTCAAGTAGTATTATTTAGGAAACAGTTGATACATGGGTTGAAGGTTAAGAGAGAGATTATGGGTAGAGATAAAGACATGATAATACTTACTTTATAGATAACAAATGGTATAAGAATGGCTATGAGAGGATATACAGAATGGCAAGAGAATATAGCCGAGGAAAGGGAATAGCTGAAAATGGGAGTCAGTTCCATTTGTATTTACTCCAGGGTAAATATCCTTCCCTAGAGATTCTCCTCAAAGTTTCTCTTTCTAGTCCTCCACTTCATGTTAGGATACTTATATAACCACCACAGCAAACATTATATTATTAGAGGCAATATCAATAATTGTTAGTGGTTAAAGAGTAGGATTAGGGGCAGAATTATATGGGTTCCAATACTGGTATTATCATTTGCATGGCTTTAGGAAATCTGCTTAGCCTATCTAAATCTTAGTTTCTTCATCTGTAAAGTACAGATGAAATGGGGCCTATATCTCACAGGGTGATAATGAGGATTAAATGAGATATATGTAAAATCATCAGCACAATGTCTGAAAGGTAATCACTCAGCAGATATTAACTGTCATTGTTATGATACAAAGAAATGACTGATCCAAGAATATTGAAGACAACTCAAAATTGGGGAGGGGGGTCTGTGCTGTGCACGCGTGGAGTGAGAAGCTTGGGACATCTATCTGCGCGGATCGGCGGCGTGGACCGAACAGTGGAGATTCCTGAGTTTTGAGGCTGCCGGTGAGGGTTGGCACAGGCGGCTGAGCCCCGCGGTTAGGGAAAAAAAAATAAAACGGCCATTTGGAGCCGCGGGCGGGGCGAAAAAGTTTTATTTTCTAGGGATCTGGCTGCCGGGCGCCCCTTGGACCTTGTGTGAACAGAGCAAACGAGCTAATCAGCACCCAGTGAACCGGAGGGGGGATTTTGTTCGGGGAACGGAGCTGATTTCCCTAGCCACCCAGGGATAAGACCCGGGCCGCTGCGGAGCCAGGAGGAAGGGACACTTCCCAAAAAAGGGAGGGTTCGGTTGGAAGACAGGGAAGGGTATTTTATATTTTTAGACATTGATCTGGCTGCCTGCACCGCCCCATAGCTTTGGGGAGCAGATAAGCCGACCTGAAGCAGCATCAGGCTGAGAGCAGACGCAAATCTGCACTCAAACTGATTTACTGAGCAGCCTGGTGACGCTGGAGCTCGGCGCCAGAAGGGGGGGAATCCGCCACCTTTAGCACTCCTCACTGACTAACATCAGAGCTTCAGCTAACCTGGGGAGCCCGGAAAGTGGGACGTGCTTGATTAATTTCCACGGGCCCAGCTAGGGTCCCTTCCATAAGGGGGTTGGTCTAGAGGAGGAATTATTTTGGATCCTGCATTTGGCTAAAAAAAAGAAAAAAAGTGAGGTCGCCTCAACAAATTAAAAATAAATTCTTTTTAATTTAGTTTAATACCTAAAAGTTGCTTCAGGACCTGCATATAGAACCCTGTGGGGAAATTCATTGATAAACACAAGTAGGCAGGAAGGATCCACGTGGACCCTAGGGGAATCATTGACCCCCCTTAGCTCTGTTTGACTGCTTGCCTGTGTGGATCTTTGGTTTCTCTCTGTTACCTTCCGGTCTATTGCTATTATTCCCGTTTTCCTCCCCCCTTCCTTTTTCCTTCTATTTTTTTTTTTTTTTAATAGGTGCTGCCAGCTGGTCGCTTCTTTGCTGGGCTTCTTATTCAGTAATTTCCCACTCGCTGTATATATTGATTCTGTATTACAAACTATCGCTTATCCTTCCTGCATGTTTCTGCCTTCTGTTTTCTGTTGTGGCTCTTAGAGACAACATTTTTTAGGCCCACAACTTAAGGGTGTCAATTTCTATCCCATCTATTTTGTTTTCTTCTTCTTTTTTCTTTCTTTTTTTATTAGTATTAACTTTTTCCTTTCAGACCTTTCTCTACTATTTCTCTCCCTCCTCATAATTCTAGCCTTCTAAATCACTATATATATATATATTCCTCCATTTGTTTTCCCAGTCCATTGTAGGAACTCCATATTTTTTCCTAGTACTCTACACTGCCTACACAAGTTAAATATTCATCTCATTAAGTCTCATTTTGCCCCTCTTCTAACTTATATCAATATATCTATTATCCTTTTGCCTTCCTTACATCTTTTGATTCCTCTGGCCCTAACCTTTTGCCTTCAAGGGAACATAGAAAGAAGCAAGGAAATAAAATAAGAAGAAAAACTGCCAAAGAGAAAACTTAACTCACACGCAGAACCAACAGCTAAATAAAATTCTAGAGCATAGAGAAGAGCTAATCAACTGAACAAACCCATCAAGGTAATATGATGACCAGAGGGCAACAGAAAAATACAAATGACTCTGAGAAACTGGAAAACATGGACCAGTCCAGTGTACAAAATAAAACCAGGAAGCAATGCAGTACATCGAACAACTAATCAAAGCTATCCAAACAAATATCATGGACCAACTTAAAGAACTGAAGAAAGAGATTAAGGATATAAAGAAGACACTGGGAGAACATACTGAAGAAATAGCTAACACACCTAAAAAGGTAATGGATATGATGGCGAACAAAGACACAAATCAAGAAATGAAAAAGACGCTGGACTCACATGGCAGCAGAATTGAAC